>WBNO01019582.1:755849-769308 GCA_013400575.1 Peucedramus taeniatus | reverse complement strand
CGCGGGTGTGGCCGCAGACCCCCGGACACCCCCGGGCCGGCCCTGCGGGCGGGCGGGCTCTGAGCACGTCACGGGCCCGGGACCGGGCTGTCCGCGGCACAGCCCCCGGGTCACCCGGTACCGAGGCTTTCCCGGCTCTCCCGGCAGCCACAGCCCGGGCTCCTGAAGGGGCGGAGTGCCAGCACGGACCCTTCGACCCCCACAGAGGGAGGACTCGCTCCTGCCCCGCAGTCCGTCGCCCAGCGCAGCAAACCCCGCAGGAGCTCTGGGCTGGTCCCAGCCCGGCCCTGCCTGCCCTCTGCCAGGGCCGAGCATCCCTCCCCGCCGAGCCCAGGCTGCAGCCGCGGGACAGCACGGGGCCTCCAGCCTGCCCCTCACACCGGGAGCTGACACACAGCTCCCTCCAGGAAATGAGTTCTTTTTTTTATTAAGTAAACTGTAAATTATCTACTTCTCACCTCAGCACCTTTCCCTGAAAGTCCTTGTTGCCATGGTGATAAAACACCCGGGTTCCTCTGCCCCCCTTATCTCACCTCTCTCCTCTGCCAGTTTAATTTTCACAGGAATTAGACACAGGACAAGCTACAGCACTTTGAGCTACTTCCTAGTCCAAGGGATGAAAGCACCATCCCTGCTGCCAGCAGGTGTGGGATCATTCCTGAGAACATCCACCCAGCACAGGACATGGGCACCTGCCCGAAGCCTGCTGGTTCTCTGCACCCCTGCAGCCATCAGGAACAGTCGAAACAACCCTCCTGCATCTGGCCCAGCCCCCTGCCCTGGGTGGGTTTAGCCAGCCTGGCCTTAGAGCAGGGAGGGCAGAACTTCTCTGGCAGTGGCACACAGGCGCAGGGCCCCAGGTGTCACAGCCAGGTCAGGGCTTTGGGGAGACCCTGCCCCAAACAGGAATCTATTGGGGGGCACACACAGGCTGCAGGCAAGCACATCCACCATCCAATCAAGCAGGACCTGAGCAATTCCTGGGGAAAGATGGCAAGAAAGGCCTCCTGCTCCCCATCCACAGAGCAAGAGCCCAGCACGGAACAGGAGCTGCCTGGAAACCCCAGCTGGGGCAGTCAATCATTAACAATGCATGGGGCTCCCCTGGCAAAGCCTGTAATAAATGTGTTTGCTCAGGAGAAACAGCTTGCAGAGGCCACAGACCACATCTGGCAGGGAACAGCTGCTCCTGCTGCCTCGTCCTGCCTGTCACACTCCTGCCTCACCCACCTCCCCTCTTGTCACCCTCTTGTCTACCGTCCTTAAGGAGATCAACACCACCTCAGTCCTGGCCTTCTCTATCTAAATGTTTCAGCAGAATCTCTAATCAGATGGATTCTTTAAACGCAACAACAACAAAACCCCTATCATTGCCGTAATCTCTTTCTGTATCCGACTCTAAATCAGATAAAAACAGGCGTGATGTTATTTTTGTCAACACACCACATGAATTCACCCCAGATGAACCAGGCAGCGTTTCAGTGTCACCACAGCACCCATCCCGACCTGCACCGTGCACGTGGAGCACTCCAGAGAGTCAAGACCCAAACTGAAACCCAAGATCAGAATTTTTGTGTTTCACCAGATCTCAAAGTCCCTGGGGAGACTGAGGAGACAGCAATTCCAGCAGACAAGTGTTGAGGTACCCACTTCCCCACAGGAAAAAGTCCAACTCATTCTCCAAAAATTCCAAAATGCATTTCTGTCTCCTCAGAACAACATCAGATGATGCCAAACTCTGAGTGGTGGTGAGAGAATGTAAGTGGGTAAGAGGAATGAATCTTGCTAAACCTGGGTGCTCCCTGCATTCCTGCACTGCCAAGCCTTTCAATAAAGCTTTTGGTGGATCAACAGATCTCTTCCTGCAGAAAACACCTGTCTGCTTTCCTTCAAGCTGAAGCTATCAGTCTGACAAATTTCTCAGGCACAGAAAGAAAAAAAAAAAAAGAAAAAGAAAAAAAAATTAGATCCTATTTCTGTGCCAAATTACTCCAATTCTCAATTTTGTTTCCAATTAATGGAGGGGGAGGGGGTTAATTTTAAATCTTTTAGTCTCACATTAAACAGGCAGATTCAAATTTCATTGAGTCTCCCTCTCTGGAGACATTTTCTACATCTCCCCTCCCCTTTTCCAGACAAGGCAAGTATCAATCTCCTCTTGGCTTATGCTGAAGTGGTTTTGTATTGATTTTTAAAGATGTTCAATTCTCTCCTATTTGGAAATAGACAAACACTTGGAAACTCAGGTTCCCTCTCCACCAAAACTTGGCCCAGCCCACAGTGGCAGTAATTGCATCTGGACTCACTGCAGCTGATTTGTAATTTACAGCTGAGGGCAAGACAATAGGTGGTGAGGGGCTGAGGTGGGCTGGGGGCTATGGGTTCCTCAGAGGGCTGGATGCCCACACAGGCAAAAGGAACCAGGACCAGGGCAGGACATCACCTCTGGCTGTGACAGCCCTGCAGAGCCTGCCCTGTATTTCTGAGGTTCTGCCATCTGGTAGCTGCTCCAGGATGGGCCAGGGCAGGATGACAGGGATACCTGGGAAGGCACACAGGGTGGCAGGGCTGTGCATCTGAAAGCTCCTGCCCTGCCTGTCTTCCCCATGCCTCAGCCCCTCCAGCTCCATCCAACCTTCTGCTCCTGCAGTGCTGCCACCAAAGCATCCATCACCTTCCTGCATGTTTGCAGTAGGAATGCCCTGTCACGGCCAGCACCCCCAGAAGCTCTCCAGATGTCCCAAAGGACATCTCCCAAGGCAGAACGCTGCAGTTCAAGACATTCCAAGTCTCCATCCTTCCTTTAAAACATCAGTATCACCCTGTCAGCAACTAAATTACCTCCAGGGTGAGCAGTTTCCCATTTTATGAAGAAATATATATCCCTTGAAAAATGCCCTGACATTTTTGCTTCAGACAAAGCAGTTTGGCAGTGAACTGGGAAGCCTGAGGGCTGGAGGGAGCACAGGACAGGTCAGGACAATTACACACAGTGACTAACACATCACCTGGCAGCATCTGGACACTGCTGAGAAAGAAGGATCTGAAACACCAGACTAGGACAAGACTGAGCCTTTATCCCTAGGAGTACTGAATCTGCCATGAATAAATGACTCTATTAATATTATTATGAAGCCATTAATTTATGTAATAACTTTGGCTGTTGTATAGATGCTGCTGTGAGATGAAACCCCCCATAGGTGAGCAGCCCATCAATCTTTCTCAGCCACCTGCAGGGGCCTCTCCACCTGCAGAGGACCCAGCCCCGTGCTCACACCTGAGCTGCAGCCACGGCTGAGCCCAGCTCTGGTGACTCAGGGCTTCTCCGGCCAGAGCTGCAGCGCTGCCTCATCAGACAGTGCAGGACATGTCCCTGCCACCCTCTGTGCAGGAGATATTTCTGGTTCCCTCGCTCACGAGAGGCAGTGCCAGAAATACACGAGCTGTGCCAGGCACTCGCCACAGCCGGAGGAGGCACGGCCAGCCCACCCCGAGCTGCAGGGGCTGACAGGGAGCCCAGAGCTCTGCCCGGGGCCCTTCCCCACCACCCTGCGACCCTCCACCCCTGCCCCAGGCACTCGCCCAGAGCCCCTCTGGGCACTGCCTCCAGCAGAGCACGGGCACCTGCCCTGCCCAGGTGGGAGAGCTGAGATGGGGCAGCTGCGCCGGCACCGAGCGCTGGGAGCCAGAGAGGAACAAAAGGAGACAATGCAACACGGCCCAAAACCCAAAAATAGTAACTGTTTCCCTGCAAAGGAGCAGTCACATCCCAATTTCCCTGGCATGGCAGAAACGGATTTGGGAGCTTGCAAACGAGGGAGAAAGCGATTACAGTGTTTCAGTCAGTGCTGCAGGAGGAGGATAAGAGGGCATCCACTTTTACAGAAGTATTGCAAGAAAGAGAGCTTTAGATTACATTACATCCAGCCCCAAGTAATCTGATTAGAAATTTATTTTATGGCTTCAGTTAGAAAGACATGAAGGAAATCCCAGGAAAGCACAGAACCAGCTCTTCCATGCAGGCAGTGAGAGACAGAGCACAGTGAGCTTATCTGCCCCGAAACGGTGTGAGACGGGTGTGACACGCCACCCGACACCACGTCAGTTCTGAGAGGCTGGATCGATGTGTGCCAAGGCGTGGGGCAGCCCCAGCCCCCCAGCTCCCACCCCACACGCTGGCAAGGCCCCCCAGCACAGCCCTGACACATCCCTGTGCCCCAGCACTGAGGCTCCTGCACAGAGGAGCAGAGCTGAGGTGCAGGAAAGGAAAAATTGACCTGCTGTGCTCAGGGAGGAGCACACAGGGATGGGCTGGCTCTGTCCAGAGCCCATCCTGGGATGAGCACTGACCTTCTGCCTGGCCTGTGGCCAAGCAGGGCCCACAAGTGTCCATCTCCCCAGCACAATTTCCAGCCCTCCCAAGCAATAGGCAGGAAGAGTGGTCAAAGCCACAACAAAAGAACAAAATAAAAGAACTCTCGCTGCAGAAAGCAGCTGAGGTCAGGTGGGTTTTGTGCCCCTCCCCTGGGCAGAGGGGATGCTGAGGAGCACAGCTGAGGAAGGTGCTGGGAGCAGCCCCTCCCTGTGCACCCCAGGCTGCCCCTGCTCGAGGGCACACAGTCTCCAGAGCATCCCAGGGAAAGGGCTCCTGGCTGCAGGGGACACCGAGCACCGAATGTGACAGACACACTCCAGACCAGCTCCAGAGGGGGTAAGACCTGAGCCACAGCCAGGCCAAGAACTTTAAGAAAGCCACCAAAGAGCAGTGACCCAAGAACATCAGTGACAGGAGCCTGAACACTGACCATGCCATCAATACATGAATGCATGAGTGGGTGCTTTTCCAAGACTCATTTCTCAAGGAACAAAGCAAGCTACGGGTACAGGGAGTCTCTTGTACACCTCTCCCATCCATTGTGTGCCATTGGCTATGAGCAAACACTATTCTGTAGTTGAGACAGCCCAGGTGAGTCACCCTTGGGCTCTTCCTGCCCAGCAGCCTGGCTGTGTGGTGGCAGCTGGGGGCAGCATCAGCCACAGCACAGCTGACACAGAACGAGGTAGCCATGGCCATGACAGCAGCACAATTACATGGAAATGGTATTCCTGATAATTTGGGGTATTTCTCCCTGTGAACACAGGCCTCCTGAAGAGATGAGCTCCAAGATTTCAGCATCCAATTAAATTAGATCAAATCAGCAGAGGAAATTAGTCTTTACAGCATGAGCAGATCCTCTGAATTTTACTAGCAAATCAGTGAGCTAAATGTCACCATTCATCATTAACATCACTAATAAAGCCAGTTTGGGAGGCACAGCCTCTATCATGTGCCATTCTCCCAACGCCTCCAGCAGCACCAGCACCCTGCTCAGTCCCCCATCCTCCCTCTGCTCCCCGTACAGAGCAAACACCATCCCTGAAGCCTTTATGCCAATCAATCACCACTGGAATCCTGCCAGGAAGCTCAGGATTAGGCCCAAACTTCAGCCTCAGTGGAGCACGGCCCTTCCCAAGGATGCTGCAGGGGATGTGGCAGGAGGTGGTGGGCAGGAGGGGGTCACAGAGCAGGTCCCAGTGCCACAGGGGTGGCAGCAGGAACAGCAGCACCTGGGCCCCAGAGACTCTTCTGGAGATGACACCATCTCAATTACCTTCCTCCCTCACACACCTTGTTTGATGTGAAAGCATTAAAAGACATACAATTTGCAGAGCTAAAACACAGGTATTATCTCTGACACATCCGTACTACAGGGAACGTTCTCAAGTCAATCACATCCAGGGGTTTCTGCTGCTCTACAGATTTTTCCTTGCCTCTTGCTCCAAATAAGGAGAGATGGAAAATGGAGCAGTTTTTAGCTGCAGACCCATCATCTTCCTCCTCAAATCACCTCACAATGTGCAACCTCATCAGTGATTGGGAACAAGAGACCCAGATCAGCTTGTCTTTAGGGCTTTAGAAAGTGGACTCTGCATTCCAAACTGGAAAGGATTGCCACTGTATTGTTGTAGGAGAAAGGAGCTGTCATGGTCCCTGGTGTGACACCAGTAACATTTGAGAGGAACAAGACAGGACAGTGCCTGAAAGGACTGACCTTTGAGACTTCACAGAGACTCAGAATATAGCTCTGACCTATTCAAGTTCCTGTCAAGCCTCTACATGTCTCTTCTGGGTGGGAGCCTGAGATGAGCCATGTTTTCACAACAGGCTTTGGAAGATGTGAGTTCCTTGGATATGGTATGGGTCACTCAGAGCATCACAAGCCCCACTGGAAATGGAACAGCAGAGATGGAGAGGGCCATGTCCAGGGCAGGAGCATGGCACGGGAATGCCACTGGATGCCAGCCCATCCCGGCTGGCCCGCGGGGGCCAGGCCCTGCCAACCAGCAGGAAAAGCGACAGCCGGCGGGAGCGGCACAGTAATTAACAAAATTATCATCAGGAACAAACCACAGGCTCTGGCAGAATGCCTGCACTGCCACGCCGGCACTGCCTGCCCTGCTCTTGGCTCCTTGGCTCGGCAGACACCGGGCTGCTCACGGTCCCCAAATCACACCCGCCCTGGCGGCGAGTGGGCACACGTCCACGGCCGATGGGAGCCCCGTGGGAACATGGCCAGGGCCGAGGGGAGGTTAGTAGCCACCCCGAGTGGCGCAAGAGCCCCTGCAAAGCCTGCCAGGGTGACCTCTGTGACTCCTGCAGACGGGGAGGGAACTCGCAGGCAGATGGTGCCCCAACCACCGCAGCTACCATGGCTCCCTCCACCCCTCAGGACAATATTTGCTCTCAGAAGGTGGCTGCTCTCCGAGAACAGCCCTCGGGCTGCAAACAGCTCCCAGCCTGACAGGCTGTAAATATGGCAGGAGGAAAAACCAGCACAGTTTATTAGTTCTGAGACAGAGCTAAAAATAGACCCACGTGGGGCTGCTCAGTCCTCCGGGCAGATGTAATTGTGGATAATCTAGCTTTAAATATGGGAAGGCTGTCTGACAGCAACAACAACATTTTAGCATATGGACGGGGCGGCGCTGGCGAACGCGCGGCTGCGCCACCTCCAACGTCACCATTGCTCCATGGCTGGGCTTCCTGCACGAGCAAACCCCCACACAAACCCAAATATCTGCAGCAGGCCGCTAAGAGGAAAGCAGAGTCTTCATCAGTGGAGCTGTGCCAGCACCCATTCCCCTGGCCTGAAATTTTATATAGCTAAGGCTTACCAGATTAAATGGCTGAAACCTCCAAGTCCTCAGATCTGACAGCACCTTCCTCCTCCTGTGAAAGCTTCCTCTGTCCCAAGCAGGCTGTGAGACGTGCTGGGAGGATGCTGTGTGGGTGCAGGGTTGGGTGTGGGCAGGCAGCCAGGGTGATAACTGCCCTTCCACGAAGAGGGAAGCGCTCCCGCCTGCCGGCCAGAGATAGCAGGGAGACGTTGGGACTGGCTGGATTTTGTAAATCTCCCACCAGTCCTCGGGCCGACGGGGAAGGACAGACCATGGCCCTGCCACCATCCTGGCAGGCAACTCAAGCAGCTGACGGCAAGAGGGCCGGCAGCAGCCACCAGCCGTGGCAGCAGCAGAGACCCCTCACCATCCCTGGCACACACCTGCAGTCCTGGGCACTGCAAAGGCTCCATCCCAGCAGGAACCCAGCAAAAGACCTGCTGCAAACACAAGGACTCATTTTGCCTGGCTCTCCAAGCTGCCACAGCCCTGCACTGCTGGGTGCACAACTAACACCCATCCAGCACTGCCCTATTGAGAGAGACAGCCCGGCCTCATTCTGCCCCTCCAGCTCAGCACTGGTTTTAACTGAGTTTGAAGTTTTCTGCAAGTCCAGGGCATTCCTTGCACCCTGGCCCTGCATGCTCAGTCCTTCCCCAGGCACACTGGCCGGAGGGGGTCACTGCCAGGCTCCAGAACTGGGATGGCCACCCAGGGCATGTTGCTGGTGAGGTCATTGCTGGGGTTTACACTGGGCTGGCTCCACGCCTGCCAGCAATGCAGAGGAGCAGTTCCAAAGACACAGAGATAGGAAACCTCCCTGTGTGCTGCAGCTGGCTGCTTTGCAGTAGTTTTGACAGCATTTCCTTTGCATGTGCTTCTCCAGCTAAACATAATTGCAAAACATACATTTATATGCAATTATCCATTTATGAAGTGCTAATAAGTCAAAGGAATTTACTTAGATGCAATCTGCTCACCAGACCTTGTCCTCACAGGACCCAGGCACAAGCCTCCAGGATCAGTGCAATAGTCAGTGCAGCCAACTCCAAGATGCTAAATCATTCCCACATCTTCCCATTAACTCAGCTCCAGCCCATCAAATATTAAAGAGCCTCAAGCCTGGACACAGTTCTTTTTATGAAGGTCGAGTAAATCTTTCATCTCTTCCCACCTTCATCCTCCTGCTCCCATCAGCAGAGGAGCATCACATGCTCTTTCATGTGAGTTCTGACTGCACACACACTGGCTCCCAGTAATTGCTGTACATGGCTCCTCCATTCCACAGAGACATGATTATTTTGGTGCTATTTTTGCTTTATAAGGCTAAAAGAAGAGGTGACTCTGCCTGAAGGAGGGGTTTTTTACTCATTTTTGTGTTTAACACTCTGTGGTTTCTCAGTACACCCCACCAAATACCAATGAGCAAATAACCAGAGCACAGAGGCTGAGGAGCTGTCAGCAGGTAAAGGGCTGGTGAGCCCCCATGGGACATCACCCTGCCAGTTTGTTCCACAGAGGAGGAGAAAGGGCCCCATGAGTCCCCATCCCACTTTTCCACCTCCAGCATCCCAGTACAAGAATTTACAAGGCCGAGGGGGCCCGAGGGTCTCTGCCTGCTTTCTTGGGGACTCCTGCACTTGCTGGGCTCTCACCTGGCCAGAACTGCTGTTTGACATGCAAAGATCCTTTGCAGGCTGATGTTCTCCTCCAGGGTGACCTTCCCACGAGGGAAGCAGCTTAGCTGCCATCTGGCTCAGGTCTTCCCCTCCCGGCAGCACAACCTGACCTCAAACAGCCCATGTTTGACTAGGACTGCATGGAGCCCCCAGGAACACTTACAGCTCCCTACAGAAACTTCATGTGACACAAGAAAACACCAAGCCAAGGCTGGGGAGCTGCTTCTGGACATGATTCCACTTTTGCCAGCCCAGGGGATTCAGCTCCTCCGAGTGCTTTCCCCTGAAGTGGGTAAGGAAAAAAAATATGTAACAGAAAAGCAGGGATCACGATGGAATTGGTCCAAACCAAACCCAGGGTCTGCAAATGCCAAATCCCATTTACTGCCCAAGTGTCTCGGTCTCCATCCCACAGCTCCCAGTCCCAGCAGCTCTAACAGCCCCAGTGCCTGCTTCCACCCTTGGGGACCTGCACCCCCAAAAACTGTCAGCAGAGTACCCCCAAGCCCTCTCCCAGACTCTTCATCCCCCAGAGACTGCCTTTGGGCTGGAGCATGTCTCAGCTCCCCAGAGCAGCCCCTGGCTCCCCAGGGCAGCCAGAGGCTCAGCTTCCTCCTGCCGAAGGACAGTGGGCTCCAGAGCCAGGGCTGGCCCATGGCCAGGACACTCAGACCCGAGCGGTGGGACAGGGCACAGCAGCTCCTGGCTGGGCGCCGATGCTCTCAGGTTCCTCTGCCCGGCAGGCACGGCCACGGCACAGCTCCCTGCGGCAGAGCCAAACTCCAGAGCTCCCCGGGGTTTCTCAGAGGCCGAGCCGTGTGACTGCTCGGCAGCAGCTGCCCGGGAATGCTGGAGCCCTGTGCAACACCTTCCCTGCCCACCTGCAGCCCTGGCACCTTCGCCTGTCACCAGAGGGGTCAGCTGAGCCCTGCCTGCGCTGCCAGGGCTCCCCAGCATCACCTCTCCCGACACTCCCCCTCCGCAGCGCCCACTCTCCAGTCCCTCAGACACATCCACGGTTACCATAGGAACTGATGAAACCCGAACTGAGGAAGAGAACGGAGAGACAGGAAGAGGGAAAACTGCTTTGATGCCCCAGTGCCACCTGCGTGGGTGAGTTTATCCTGACTCCGAGTGGGCGAGTTTATCCCGTGCAGGACAGGCAGGGCTTGCCCTGCCTCGCTCAGCCCTGCCCTGCCGTGCTCCGTCTCTCCGAGCAGCGGCTCTGGGGCCGCATCAGCCGCCACGCTGGGGCCGGCTCCCTGCAAGTACNCGTGCTCCGTCTCTCCGAGCAGCGGCGCTGGGGCCGGCTCCCTGCAAGTATCTGCAGCAGCACGAGATCCCTGAGGTGCTCCAGGGCGTGCGGAAAGCAGCTCAGATTTTCGGTAATAACTTATACAGGGAAAGAAAACTTCCGATGCCTGGTGCCTCTGTGCCACGGGTTAAACCAGGACACTCAGACAGAGGCTGCAGCAATAACAAGAGGGCGCTAAAAACCCAAAGGTTTGAGTTTATAATATTTTTATAATTTTAAAAGCTTGTACAAATACGAAACGCGGCTCTGGCTGAGCCCCAGTTACAGAAGCACTTAGTGAAGCAGCCTACCCACGGACCAGAGGCACCACGGGGCTGTGGGAAGCATCAGCTGCGAACAGCAGTGGATGGTTATCAAAAGCTCCAAGGAAACTCCCTCCTCTGGCCAGGGCAGGAAAGGTAGAGCTAGAGAGAGAAACGTGGCCCCAGATCCTCACCCAGCCCCGGCAGGAGCATGGCAGCGTGCCCACAGCCCTGGCACAGCGTTCCAAGCACGGCACTAGCTGCCTGGCACGGTGGAGAGAGGAGGGAACGGGGGGCTGCTCCTGCAGAACTGCTGCAGCAGCCTTCCAAAAAAATCAGGGCACAGTGTACAGCAGAGTGCAAAGAGCAGCTCAGTCCTCAGCTTCACGGGAGAAGGACGCTCTGCAGAGAATTCCCTCCACTCCCCAAAGTAGTAAGCATTGATTTAAACTTCTCATTAGTTCAGCACAACCTGAGCAATGAGCGTAGCGCCAGCGATTCTGCTGTGCCATTTACAACGGGCATTCGCCGGCTCGTTCAGGCAGCAGCTCCCCCAGGCTTTCCGGATACTTTCCCATTAATGAATAATTTGCACAATGATTATAGAGGGAAACCGCATGAGCCATCACCCTGTGCATTGCCTGGAGCCCAGGGGAGGCTTTGCCAGAGCATTCCTGTATCAGCTCAGGGTGAAGCTCAACAGGGTGTGCTCACAACGGGGAACCCCGACCCAGGGAGCCTGTCCGGAATCCAGGAGAGGGGAGGATCCACTACAGAGGGAGGGAGGGGATCAGTGCCAGGATGTACAGCCAGGAGGACAAAGCTGGTGGGAACAGGAGGCGGGTCCCAGATAGCCAGGAGTGCTGGGGGAGCAGAGAGCATCGGTGCCACCACTGCCAGACCTTCCCCACCTTCTCCTCCTCATCAGCCAAGGACAAACCCAGCAGGGATGGTGACCTCACACAACTCACTCCCTCCCAGCACCGGACCTGGTCCAGCAGCCACCTTGCCAGAGCTGCACAACCCACACCACCCAGCAGTGACAAGCAGTGTCCAGCAAGTGGCAAATCCAAGACAGACCCACCAAGCGACACTGCCAGTGCACAGACCATCCTGAACCCCAGTAGCATCTCCACCCCCTCCAGAGCAGTGCCCAGAGCCCCTCAGCAGCACGGGAGAGGAGCTGGGTCACAGGCACTCACTGTTCCACTGACAACACCTCTCCAGACTGAAAAACAAAATACAAAACCTCCAGACCTCACAGTATTTATGCCCAGAAGCTCAGTGCCAGCCTGACCTGCTGATTCCCACCCCCATCACCCCCGAGGCAGAGCTGGTGCCCTGTGGGTTGCCCCATGCACACCTCAGCCCACCGATCTCACAGCGATCGTGTCACCGTGTTTGTTGTGATCTCCCAGTGCCTGATTCACTTCAGGCTTCCAGGGGAACAGCCCGTGGGACGTGCACGAATGCATGTCCTGGAGTGGGCGGACATGGCTGGACTCCACTGCACCAGCTGGAGCCCAGCTCCCAGGAAAGCATCCTCCACACACCGAGCCAGCTCCCAGCGCCACGCATCCCACGGGAAATACTGCGCGAGAGAAGAGCCAGGTACTCACTTGATCTTCAGGCTGGCCAGCATTGTCTTGTCGATCCTGGGGAGAGAGCAGAGGAGGGCGTTACTGCAGGCACTCCAGATGTAGCTGGGAGGGGGTTGGGTACTGGGGGCTGCTGCCAAACACGACCTCAGCACATCCTTCGGAGGTGCCAGCGCTCCGGCTGACACGACACCCGCCACGGCAAGATTTCATTGGAAAACAAAACCAAACAACATCGAACCCAAAATCAAGCCTGGCAGCAAGCAAGAAAAGATCCCCCTAGCTCTTTCCTGGTGCAGAACTGCTGCCTCCCAGTCTGGAATGCCAGGGGTGAGCTGGGAAGCAGAGGAGGGCATCGCCTGTTTCCCAGCCCTCTCCAAAGCACAGCTGCCACAAACCACATGTTTACAGATACTGGACCTGTGGCAGCCCTGACGTGCTGGGAAGATCCCCCCAAACCCCACATGTGGCAACCCAGCCCCAGGCAGACAAAACACAGAGCAGCCCCATGGCTCCCAGCCCTAGCTGGCTCATGTGGGACCGGGAGCCCCAGTTGCTTCACTCATTTCCCTGGCACTGGTAATGAGTGCTCATCTCCTCAGAATCATTGTGGTTACAGTCATATTAATATTAATTAATGCAAATCATAGTAATGTCTCAAAATGCAAAATAATGTCTTTTGGCAGTCGCTGAAAATGCTCTGTTATCTGCCACATGGAATCAATTCCACATCTCAAAAAAAGACCAAACAGCAAAATAACACCCGCAACACCCTCTTGTTTCACACTGTGATCGCAGAGACCGCGGCATGACCACAGAAATACAAGTTCCCCCCACTTGCAACTTTACCTTCTCCACTCCCAGGCTGGGCCCCGCTGTCAGGAGGGGGCTGCACCCGTGGGTGGCTCAGGGGGCCGGGTCCCTGGAACGCTGTGCCACTGACTGAGCCTGCAGGCACTCAGACACAGGTACCACTGCCTGTCCCAGGGTCCCTCACCTGCAGCAACCTCACCCTCACAAAGCCCCATGGCCACGGGAGCTCTGTTCCAGGCATCTCCCTAAGCATCAGCTTCCACACTCTGCTTTGGAGAGCCAGCATGCTGCTGCTCCTAAAAATAGATCTAGGGCACCTGCTATTGTGACTTAATACCTTACAAGCCTGCCCAGACCTTGTTGATCATTAAATCACGTTGAATATCAGAGCATGCTGGGGAGCAGAGCTGTTTCCAAACTCAGTGGCAGAGGCAAAGCAGCTCAGGGACAGTGGGTGGCTGGGGCAGCTCCCATGGGACTGTCCCTGCGTGGGGGCTGCACGAGGGGCTCCATCCGGAGCCACAGGAAGAAAAAACAGTTGTTGTTATTTGGCCTCCTAGAGTGAGAAGGGGAGAAAAAGAAACAACAACAAGC
>WBNO01019582.1:661939-720753 GCA_013400575.1 Peucedramus taeniatus | reverse complement strand
CGCGGGAGCGGAGCTGGCTCCGGGCACCGCGTGGCGCTGCCCGCGGGCGGACACGCGTGTCCCGGGCCGCTGGGCAGGAGAGCGCCGCGGCTTCCCGGCAGTGCGGGCACTGATAGCTTGGCGAATGCTCGTGGGCAAGAGCTTCCCTGGGAGGGCAGAGCCTTGCTCGACATCTCCGCTGGAAATGGCGGGTTTAGCTGTTGCTTGCTGGCTGTGCTTGCTCTGTGGTGGGCCGGAGTGGCTCAGGACAGTGTGCAGCTCCATGTCCTCGCTGTTCTCAGCGCCAGCTCCCGGGCTGGCACCGACCCTCGGATGCCTCCGCCTGCCCCGGGTTTGCTCATTTTGGTGTTTGTGTCTTCAAGAAGTTAGGAAACAGCACCATCTCAGGCTCAGCTCTTTTCTCTGGTCTCTAAAGCAGAAGGCATACAAGCAGCGTGGCTTGTGGCTGGCCTTCGTCCTGGGGCACGTGAGTCCCCTGAGTGACCCACACCTTGCTTCCATCCCCCGCTGGTTTTATGGTATCGAGGTGGATTTTTGAAGTTTGTCACCTAAAGCAAAGTTCACTAGCATTTGGTGGTGGAGCAGGTTGGATGCAGTTCAGGAGTGGGAAGCTCAGTGCTGGATTTTGAAGCAAGCATCAGGCCTGCAGTGCCAGCAACCGGGTTAAAAAGTTATGCAGTGTAATCTCTGCCTCTCCAGCCACAATTGATTGCTGGGGGAGGATGGAAGGTGGAAAAATCCTTTGTGTGTTTCAGCACAGCACGTGGGATCTGGGGAGGAGCAGAGGAAGGTCTCGCCTGGAGCAGGCTCAGCCTGGCCACCTTGGCATGGGCACTGCAAGCTGCGGTGTTCCCAGCGCTGTGTGTGCCCTGCAGAGCCCCCCTGGAGGCAGCACTGGCTGTCTCTGGGGGCAGCTCTCAGTGCCTGGAGCCCTGGGCAGGCTGCGAGTGGGTTCTTGCTGCAGAAACCCCCCTGAGCTGTGCCAGGCACCCAGGCTCGGGTGCTGGGCTCTGTGCCAGGCCACGGGGCTGATGGCTGCTGCTCTCTTCCCCCAGCCTAGAAAGTGTTGAGGGTACTCTGACCTTCTGAGTGCAGAAACACCAAGGCATGGACAGTTGGGGTTCCTGTAATGATTTCTGATGGGCACAGTTCGGGGTTGTTACCTTTCCTGTCAGCTGGTGTGAGATCAGCCAGCCATTGTGTGTAGGGTTTCTTGTATTATTTCTGTTCCTACAGCCTTCACTGCCTTGGAACAAGTTTCTCACGTACAAGTTTAGCAGTGCTTCTAGCTACTGTAAAATGCCTTTCAACCTTGCCTTACCCAAATCTGTTTTGTCCTAGCGCTGTCCCCAGGCTCCCCAGGCACATCTTCTGTTAGAGCAGTGGAGAATGCAGGTGTTAATGGAAAACTGCTGTGGAGGCAAGCATAGCTGTGCGTTAGCAACAAGGTCAGAAGGCTCATTCTTAATCTGGGGATCTGCTATCGCTGTCTGTTGCCCAACCTTGGAGGTTCACTGGTGTTTTGGAAAGGACTGAATTGCTGGCACTTGGGGTTTCTAATATGCAGCTCTAACAGGCTTGGGGGGCACAGTTGGAGGAAAGTTGTGCAGGAGAAATCTGATCACTGCTACGAGGTTAAGAAGAGGAAAGGAGTGTGATAATACAGCATCTGTATGGCAGGAGGAGGGATGGGAACCCGAGGGGATCGTGTTCGGGGCGGTTTTGTCAGGGGGATAAGAGCTGAGCTCCCTCTAGAAGCTCTCTGCTCTGCCTGAGCAGCCTTGCTCCTGGGTTTCCCAGCTGAAAAGTGGAAGTAAGTAGGTCAGGAACATGCACTGAGATAAATCCACCAGCAGACTCAGAACTGCCTCGTGCACAGTAAAACCAGCACCGTGTTGCAGAGTGCTGTGTTTACCTTCATTGTCTGTACATGACTAAACTTGGCAGCACACCCCTCTTCTGGCACAGCTTCCCAGCACTTGCTTTACTTTCCTGCATTGTGCTCCATTGGTTGTGCTGGAAAGTTGTTATTTCTAGAAGCTTTACAGGTCTGAAGTTTATGCATTTTTTTATTTGCATTTGAGAAGCAATGCCAGTCCTTGGGGCAGTGCTTGGACAGTGTGCCAAAGATGAAAACCAGCACGTGGTTCCTCCTGTGGTGGCAGTGGCTGTCACTTTTGGCAGTAGGTCAGGTTTTTGCCATAGTAGCAAGGCTCTCTCAGGATTAGCTTTTGGTTGGCATGTTTTTCTAAAAAAGCATTTCCTTAGTTTGTCTTTCACTTTAAAGAGAAAGTCTCCACTACAAGCTGTTGAAGAGGCTGCAGGCTCAGAGAAGTTGTATGTAGTTATAAAACTGCAGGATCATGAATCTTGCCCAGAGCTCCAGCGGGTTGGATTAGCCTGGGACTAGCCCTGCTTCCCAGGCTCCCCACTAGCCAGCCTCCTGCCCTTGGGGTTGGATGAGACTGGGGGTGGTATCGTGGATCCTGGCTGTTAGCAAGCTGTGCCATGCCGAGTGCCTCTCATGCTCTGTCTTTGCTGTTGGTGGCCCTGGCTCAGCTGCAGCCTGGGCCGTGGTGCCAGCCGGGGTCAGGGCGTGGTGTGAGCTGGGGTGGGGCCCTCGGTGTCCCCCCAGAGGGGTTGCTGTGGGACAGGCAGGTTTCCCAGTGCTTGCAGCAGCCTTGCAGAGCTGTGGGAGCAGCCGCCCGCTCCTGTCCCCTGGGCCGTGCGTGGCCCGAGCGGCTCGTGGCCGTGGGCAAGTGGGCACAGCTGCACCACAGGGCAGCCAGAGCTGCTGGGGCCATCACAGCTGTCAGATCTTCCTGCAAACCCTGCCCAGACAACAGGGTGGTTCCCTGCTCTTGCTGTCCAGTAGCTTTCTGAAACTAAGGTATGCACAAGAGTAAAGCACAGAGACTTGGAGGATTATCGGCTGGTTCTTGGTTTCTGTCTGAAATACAGTTCCTTCCTTTGGCTCTCTTGAAATTTGAGAAATATGCTCTTCCTGACGCAGTTAATGTTTTTGTTGGTGCTGATCTTTGCACTTTGCATTAGTCCTACTCTTTGTGCCTGATTTCTGTGATGTTTGAATTGCGTGTTATTGTAGCAGGGTCACACAGCCAGTTTCAAGGCTAGGTTCCTGAAAAGTTTTGGTCAGATAGAAAGTTTACAAATGAGTTTAAATGTCGTTCCCAGATGTGGAGAGTGCAGGGTGGGTAACTCAGGGTGCCAGATGCAAAGCACAAGGTATTTTAGCACCTGTAAGTGCCTGAGCCAGCAGCTGTGGGACCCTGTGGATGTCCTGGGGCTTGGCCCTGCCCAGAGCACTGCAGGCTGCAGCCTCACCACGCTCTGCTCTCTCTCTGAGCCAGCCTCAGTGGTGTGAAGCTGCTGAGAAATAAATGCAGAGTTTGTACCTCTGCCCACAGATGTCTTAAAACTAATTGGAGTTTAATGATGGCAGTAGGGCAGCTCTAATGTTCCACTGTGGGCTCTTGTTAAAAGAAGTCCTTGTTGTACCTAAAGTGGGAAGTTCCTGGGAAGCTGTGGTTTCCGCAGGGGAGGCAGAGGGAGGCACCTCCACATCTCCCACCTCCCCTGACAGGGTGTGCTGCAGAAATGTTTTCATTAGGGCCATCTCTGGAGCTAATGCCTGTTCATTTAGTCAATTTATTTGGATTCATTAAACAATTTATTTAGTTTCATTTATTATTCAGCTAAAATTTATTTGCATTTCTGTAGTGACACCAGCCTTCACAGGTTAGAGCTAACACATACACTCTTTGAGCCTGTGAGCTCACATACACATATGAGCTTGCTTTGGCTAGAGTCAAAGAAATGCAGCTCAGCTTTGTGAGACCTGACCAGGTTCTTCTAGGAGATTCCTCCTCTTCTCAGAGGTCTCTTGGTAAGGAGGAAGAGTTGAAGCTATCAGTACATACAAAGTCCTTCAAAACTCACAAGAAAAGCACCGTGCTTGTGTGATCTGAAAGTTGGTGCTGGTCATGGGACTGAGTGGTACCCAGCTGTGAGGCTCCAGAGCTCCAAGGCCTGTCCTGTGCCCAAGGAGTGATGCCTGGATGGTGCCAGTGATGGAGGCTGAGGAGCCCACGGCCATGGCCTGGCCTTGCTGGAGGCGAGCAGTGGCCTGCTTGGCCACAACCTCCCTGGGCCACCTGGTGCTTGGAGAAAGCTCCAGCTCCGTAATCCCTGCTTCAGTTGCCATGGTTTTCCTTAAGCAGCATGGAGAGAGGAGAGGTGTTAGGGGATTGTGTGTGTGGTTTTGTGGTTTGTTTGTGTTTTATATGGCAGAGCAGTGTGAGAGGAGAGAAAATTCGTCTAGAAACTACTTACTGGTTCACTGCCTGAATGCTTTGTGCTCGCCTGCTTAGTATGGATGGCTGTGCCGGGCCCGGGCGTGCCATAGTAACTGCCCTGGCCTTGTAATACAATGCATCTCGCTTGCTCGGGTTTGGCACAGCGCTCGTCCCAGGCTGCACTGCTGTGGCACTCGAGATGAGATGGGGCTATTTATAACCGGCATCCCCCGAGTGCCTGGGGAGCCGTGCGAGCCCGGCTGCGCTGCGGGACGGGGCAGCGGAGCCGCGGGAGCCGCGCCTGCCGGGGCTGAGGCAGCTGAGGACAGGCCCGAGGGCGGGCGGCGCAGGAAGGTCCCAGGCAGCACTTTGGGGAAGCTGCTGCAAGCCCAGCATCCAGTTCTGGTGAGCACACGGGACGTGGGATCCTGCGTGGAGTCAGCCGCCGCTCCTCCTGCGTCCTGCCACGCTGGGGCCAAGTAGGCTCTGTCCCTGCGGGAAGCACCTGACCGCGAGAAGGCAGCGGAGGGCACGGGCTGCGCGTGGGAGCGTGCCTTGCGGGGACTTCAGTGTATGTGTGGAACACAGCTGAGCGTTCTGATCCGGGGCTGCACGAGCCAGGCATGGGAAACAGCCTTTTTGCAAACTGCTGCAGGCAAGTCACTGATCTCCTCTTCCAGCCACGCGGCTCTGGCTCACCCGACGAGAGGTCGCCCCTCTTGCCAAAGTCTCCCACAAGCTGCGCTGTCTTCCCGGAGATGCCAGAAGCTGCCCAGTGTGCTGGGCTGTATCCAGACATCATCCCCAGTGAGGCGGTGACTGGAAGCCTGCAGAAGGGCACTGAATACATCCAAGACCTATCCGAGACCAAGGACAAAGAAGGAATGATGGCAGTTTGTGATAAGAGCGGTTTGAGACCTGGCGTTGGCACGGCTGGCCTGCTCCAGCGGACAGAGGCATCCCATGCGGTGACTGTCCTTCCAGCCGACCTTGGGGACAGGCCGGCAGGGCTGGTTGATCATGCTCAGTCACTTGAGGCCTGCCAGAGCTGTGTGAAACTTGAGGACAGCGGCTTAGCCCACAGATCCTGCCGCCGGGAGGAGCACGTGGCAGCAGCTGACGGCAGTGCGGGCCCTGGGGCGCATTCCGCTGGCCACGGCGAGGGGCGGGTGGCCATGAGCCTGCACGCTGCCTCAGTGGCTCTGAACAGCGGGCTGGAGTGCAGAGGTGCTGCTCCCTCCCCAGGGAGCCCTGGAACACCATCCTCTGCTCTGCCATCAAGTGCAGGGAAGACCCTGCCAGCTCAAAGTGCAGTTGTGCTGCCTGTTCCCGCTGCTGAGGTGTCACCTAAGGCTCAGAACACAAGTGCTGGTTTTATGACAGAGCCTACTGTCTGCCCCAGCAGAAGGTCAAGCTGCAATCCTGATTCCCAGGCCCAGGTGCTGCCCTCAAAGCAGCAGCAGCAGAAGAAGAAGAGGAAGAAAAAGAAGCTTCCTCTCCCAGGTGCTCTGTCCTGCTGCATGGAGCCGCCGCAGCGTATGCCCCTCACAGGGGTGGGTGGCTGTGTGTGCCTGTGGGATGGGGCAGCACAAAGGACAGGGAAGGGGTGCAGAGGTGATGTTTTAACTTCCCAGGTGAAGGAGGAAGGTGGCGAGCTATCCCACCTGGGTGTGTACCACAGAGGGACCTGTCTGTGCCTTGTTCGTGTCAGCAAAGCAAACTTAAGGGTGTTTTACTTGTCTTTTTCTCAGTTCATAAGGTAAATCCCTCTTTTGTTTGTGACTTCAAACATGGTCCTTGTGAAGGATAGGAGTGGATCTGCCCAGCCCAGCCTGCAGCAGCTTGGGTGGAAGTGTGCAGCTGTGAGGGACCGGCACAGGGAGCCTTTGGCTTCCTTCAGCTGTGTGCAGGTTGAGGACAGGCCTGAGCTGCAGGGGTGGAGCAGCTCCATCAGCTGTGCTGAGGATGGGATGTTCCTGCTCTTCCTTCACCTGGTGCATTATTGCAGTGCAGTGGGGACAGTGGGCCTCAGCCAGTTGGCCTCTCAAAATGGCACTGGAGCTGATAATAGGAAAGGCATTCCAAAAGTTGGTGCTGGTAAAGGTAGGGGGTTTCATTTTTAGTTTTGTCCCTCTAACAATTTCTCCAGGTACTAAATATAGAGAAGGAAACTCCCCACTGCCAGAGCAGTCCCTGCAGACGAGGCTAACTCCCAGCAACGTAGTGTCACTCACTTTTGGATCCGATAATCTTTGAAAAGGATTTGTGTCTGACTTTGGTTTAGAAGATTTGTTTGAACGTAGATCAGTTATTAACTAACTGTTCCCAGGATCTGTCTGTCTGTCTGTGCTGTCTATTGCTGCGTGCAGCCAGCAGGTTTTGGGTTCAGGTGTGTGCTCCCCCTCACGCCAGGATCCGAGCGCAGGGGTTTGCCAGGTGCCACTGCCACAGCCTGGCTGTAAATAGGAAGCCTGGTTAAAGGAGTCCCTGTCACCTTGGCGTGTGAGCTCCTTGTCCAGGCGCAGAGACGCAGCCTAATCCCCGCTCTGATCCTTGGTGCCAGCTGTGGCCGCAGATGGGCGAGCGCGGGTCGCTGGGCAGTGCCCGGCCAGGCTGGGCAGGGATCGCTGCGCTGTGCGCGGGCAGCCGCGAGAGCATCGGGTACGGCTCGGCTGCCTCCGCCGCACCTCGGCTACGACTGCAGCTCCAGTGCGGGAGGAGGGTCCTTGCTGGGGCACAGGCACGTCCCTTGGAATGACAGGGGAGACCAGAGGTCACAAACCCGCGTGCGGAGGCCGACGTGACCCGGCAGGGATCTCCATCTGCAGCAGGCAGCAGGGCGGTAAGCGGGAGGAGCGGCCGGGTTTGCCCCCGGAGCGGGTGGAACCGCTTCCCTGTGACTCAGACACCTTCCGTGAGCCAGCTGGGGAGCAGGCATGGCAGCGAGAGCTGGCAGCCAGACACAGCTGCCCGCCTGTTTGGAGCTGGAAGTGAGAGCAAGGAATGGGAGAGGTCTCTGCAGGTGTCTTTAAGGTGTTCCTGTGCCTCCTCCTGCTGTCTCAAGTAGGCTGAAATCCTGTGAAATCCATGAGTGCCCCGTGATGCACCTCCCTCTGCGCTGGCACCGCTGAGGCCACGGCACAGTCGGGCTGCAGCGGGTGGGAGGAACTGGTGACCCACTTTAAAGCAGGTGGGTGCAGCTCTGCTTCCCTCGGGGAGCACATCAGGTGAGTCAGCACCCAGCAGGCAGCACGGCCTCCAGGCCAGCTCGCGCTTCTTTGAAACATACCCGTTCTGTACAGAGCCCCTCTGGAAAGCCTTGCCTGGCTCACATCCGAGGGTTAACCTGCTGCACAGCACATCTTCCTCAGTCCAGACGTAACTTTCGTTTCTAAACTTAAGACTGTGCTGGCTGGAGCTAGATTCTCTAGCATAAGGAGACATGAAGGTGTTGCCTCTACATGTCTTTTGTCACAAAGTGCGGAGCTGTGCCGGCCCTGCCTTCACTCACGTAAGGAAAAGAGGGATGGAAGGTGTGAACGTGTTGTATTTCTGCAGACTAGGAGCAGTATTCTGATTTCTGAAGCACTAGGTAGGTTGGGGATCTTACACCACTGAGCAGTGAAAAGCAGAAGTCTGGTCCTGGCTGGTAACTTTCCCTTGCTGTGTTCAGATTTTCCTGTCTCACTTGGCTTTGCTGCTGAAGGTGTTTGCTGTTCTCCAGGCTGGCGTGTGTACGAGTTGCAGTGCCAGCCTTCCTTTCAGCCAAATTCTGTCTCCTTTCTGGCTACCACAGCAGGAACAGAAGTTCAGTGATCCTGCCCTGCTTGGGTGGGCAGGGGCTGGGCCAAGCCTGGCTCGGGCGCCTGGCAGGTCGTCCTGTCTGCAGTAGCCCCAGGTGTAGCATTTCTGTGGTGGCTTGTCTACACTCCCTCCAGATCCCCACGTGTTCAGGCAGCCCAGGAGTATGGCTGTGCTGGCTGTAGGGTGTGACGAGGGGCTCTCCCCAGCCCTTTGGGCATGGTATGGTTTTTCTGAAACCACATCTCTTGAGGCACTCTTGCATGGAGTTTTTCTTCCTCCTTTCTAGCCTGACAGCAGCTTGCTGGAGCCAGAGCCAGGCCTCTTGTCTGACTTGCCCATGGCTTCATCTGTCAAAGAAATGAGCAGCGAGTGCTGGGGACATATGCACAGTGACAGGGAGCATGAGCAGCAGCTGCTGAGCTGCTGGAGGCAGCCGAGGCTGCGTGAGGTAGCTCTGCTACCTGCTGCCTTTCAGGATGGGTGTGCTCTCATTGCATTTTTTGCCCTTTCACCATGTCCTAAGACAGCCCTCACATTCATCTCTGAGGGTTTGCTGTTGGGGCAGGGACGTGACCCTCCAGAGATGCTTTTGCAGGGCTTGTTGGCAGCCTCATGTTGTGCTGCAGAGGTGTGCAGGGGGATGTGGTGTTGCCATCCTTTTTCTGGGTTATCGTGAAGGCTGGATGACTTCTCTGGGCTGCAGGAGCAGTTGGGGCTGATGGAGAAGAACTGGCTGTGACACCTGTAGGTCCTCAAGCCACAGCACCAGTCTATGAGGTGAGGGAGGCTGAACTGCCATTTCCCCTGGAGTGGGGACTGGTGCCTTGCTGGGAGGTGAGGATGGGGAGAAACGCCTGCCAGATGGAGCTGGCTGCAGGGCTGCAGCCTCGAGGCATTAGCCTGGCTTGCAGCTGTCCTGACCCCGTGCAGCCTTTCAGAACGGCTGTTTCTGCTGCCTGGGAAAGCACCCCACCTGCTCCATCTGTGCTGCCTGCAGGTGGGTGCCTGAGAGCACCAAGCTGGAACTGCTGCTGTGACCTTGGAGTGCAGCTGAGTGTGCTGGGCCAGCCCTGCTGGGAGCACAGCCCGAGGGACATGATGCCTGCTGTTCTCCAGCCCCTCTGCCCTGGGTGTTCAGGGTGGGATGGAGCCCTTGGGGCACTGGTCTGGCACGCTGGGGGCAAAGGGTACTCTGCCATCTCCTGTCAGCTGCTCTTTCCACTCTTCCAGCTTCTCCTGGCAGCCCCTTAGTGCTCTTGAGTGTGGTCCCCAGCCTGGTTCAGATGATGTAGGCTCCTCTAGGAGACTGGCAGCTTCCTAGATCTTATCAGCTCTCTGACACTATCCAGCTCACTGGAAAAGAAAACAAGCCATTGCAGAGCTGTGAGGTGGGTGCAGAGAGCTCCCCAGCCCTGTGACGAATCTGTCTAAACGGGCACTTAAAATGTCAAATGTCGTCACCATTTTCTTGAATAAAATTGCTCAGGCAAAGCCTCGCCCTGGCACCATGGGAGCTCTGTGGAGTATTTTGGAGCTGCAGAGGGTGGCCAAGTGCGGGCAGGGCCGTGGGAGCTGTTGTGTGCCTGTGGAGTAACCGGGCTGAGGCGTGAGCGCCGCGCTGCCGCCGCTCGCCTGCCTCTGCCTCTGCCTCTGCTCTGTAACGTGTTGCTGCAGAGGTTACAGCTGCCTCCAGGCCGCACAGCACCACACACCCTTTTTCTTCTTTAATTAAGAGGCTTCTTAAGACAGCTCAGTGTGGTGTACACTGACCCATCCTTCTTGCTCTCCTTTCCCCCCCTCTCTGCACATGGTTTGTGGAAGATGCAAACACCGCAGGCAAAGCTTTAATTGTGCTGTGAGGAAAGGGAGGGAAGGGCCTGGCACACCTCTGTCTAGTAAACAGCAAGTGCAGAATAAAACCCTTCCTGCCTTTTAAAAAGGCCCTGATTAGCTCAGGCTCTGCAGTGTCCAGGCCAGTCTCTGCAGCCCGTTGGAGAGGACCTTGTCTAAACCCCTCTCTTCTTGCCCAGAGCACCCGTCTGGCGTGGCACTGATGAATGGCAGCGGCCCACATGACAGCCTCAAGGGCGACAAGGATGCCAAGCAGAATGGCCACGAGGAGGCTGACCCGGGAGAAGATGGGAACGACCAGGAGGTCATTGTCATACAGGATACAGGATTCACTGTCAAGATCTGTGCACCAGGGATAGAGCCCTTTTCCCTGCAGGTACTGCCCTTGCCAGCTGGGGAAGGGAACAGAGGTGGTGGGGAGCACTTGAGCCAGATCCTTTCAGCCAGGCAGGCAGGCAAGGAGGCAGTGTCTGGGAAGATCCCTATTAACCCCCAGTCTGGACAATACCTTCAGGCTGCTCACAGCTCCCTGACCTGTCTGCCTTCTGAGCAGGATTAAGTGGGGAAGGAGGCAGCAGAGGATGGAGGGTGCAGGAGACTGCCTGCCTTGTGCCTTGAGAGGAACAAAGGAAGAGGAGATGTGAGCAAGAGGCTGCCTAGCCCAGGCCTGTCTGGGAATTGCAGGGACAGGGAGGGTGTTTCGTTCTGGATCCCAGGTGTGGAGCAAGGGGAAGGAGAACTCACTGCAGTGTAGCTCATTGTCCATCACAGAGGGGCTTGGCTATGGAGCTGAGCACAGGGAAAATGGCCTTCCCACTTCTGGGCTGTTTAAAGAAGTGTTGTGAAAACATGATTTCTGGGCCTCAGTGAGGAAGGGAAAATCCCTTGCTTGCTCAGCAGTTATGACATGATGCTGCTTCAGGCCAGCCTGGGTTTGGTACAGTGACAGATGCTAACACAGCTCAGGGAGCTCAAGCACAGGCCTGAAGACCAGGGCAACAATGCAGTCTCCACTTCCCTCTGCATGGAGAGCTCTGCCTCATGTCATGTGGACAGTGATGTGCTGCCAGGTCAGGATGGGCTCTGACAGGCCTGATTCATAGTCCCATTTAGCTTGATACTTCACCAAAAACTATCTCTTAATTTTGGGGAGAGACATTTGGAATCTAAACACAGTGGGAAGTTCTTATCTCCCCAAGACTGGCAGAGAGTGCAGCAAAATCCCATCCCCTGTGGAAATAGCTTCGTTTCAGACTGGCTTTTTGTCTTCTTTAAATCCCCCTGGCTGTTAGTTTTAATAGGCTAATAATAGCAGGCTGTGTTGTTTACAGCAGCTTATGTAAACTACCCTGAGTCCTCTGGGTTTTCCAGCAAGGGTGAGTGTTGCTGGAGCAGAGCAGGGAGGTGGGGGAGCAGCCCCGGTGCTCAGGGTGGGTCTGGCCTCCCGTGAGCTGTGTGGAGGTGTGGCACTGGCACAGACACACCTCGCGTGGGGAGGAGGAACTGGGCTCTTTTCCATGTGCAGCATTCAAGGTCTCCTCACTAATGTGCTGTGAATGGATAAGGGAAGAACTCCATTTCTCCCACCACCTATTCCTTCAGTGCCCTCTGTCACCTCTGTCCCATGCCAGGTGCTTGGTGCAGTGCCTGGCTGTTAGATCTCTGGGTGCCAGGCCCTGTGGGGTGGAACTCGGGTGGCTGACTCTGCCAGAGGTGACAGTGCCCTCCCTGCAGGAGCAGAATGATCTTCCTGGGAAGGGAGGGAGGGTCTGCCTTTCCAAGCCTGGAGAGAGAGGTCTGAGAGGCTTTTGATATTGCAGCTGAGGGGCAAAGTTTGGCAGGAGCATGTGGGAGGGTAAACAATAATTGTCTGGGTTCTTACCTTCTTAAGGTTTCTCCTCAAGAGATGGTGCAAGAAATCCATCAAGTTTTGATGGACCGGGAGGATACCTGCCATCGGACCTGCTTCTCCCTGCAGCTGGATGGCAACGTCCTGGATAACTTTGCTGAGCTGAAGACAATTGAAGGACTGCAGGAGGGCTCGCTGCTGAAAGTGGTGGAAGGCAAGTTCCTTCAGATTTGGGAGGGAATGGGTGAGGGTTTTCTTAGGGAGTGATTTTGGCCACCTGTCAGCTCTTTCCTGTGGTTCCATTTTGTGAGACCTGTGTGCCAAAGGAGTAAGCAACTGTCTAATTCCAGTTTCTTTCCTCACTTTTTGTTCATCAGAGCCATACACAGTGCGAGAAGCCAGGATACACGTGCGCCACATTCGGGACCTTCTGAAGAGTCTTGACCCATCAGATGCTTTCAATGGTGTGGACTGTAACTCATTGTCCTTCCTGAGTGTCTTCACTGAAGGAGACCTGGGAGGTATGGGTCAAAAAGACTTCTCTGCTGTGGTCAGTGGTTTCATTCCCTGACTCCTTGCTTTGTTAAACACACAGTAACAATCAGCTGTCCTGTGTCCTTTAGGAGTGCAGAGAATTCTTGGAGCTTCTGCATCCCTCTTTGAATGATGCCTGGGGGAGGGATTGCTGCACTTTTCAAGACTGACTTTATGTCTCTGTCCGTTCTAGACAGTGGAAAACGGAAGAAGAAAGGTACCGAAATGGAACAAATTGACTGCACCCCTCCTGAACATATCCTGCCAGGTAGCAAAGAGAGGCCCCTGTGTGCCCTTCAGCCCCAGAACAGAGACTGGAAGGTAGAGTTCTCCTGTGTCATTGAAACAGCTGCTGGCACATTCCTCACAGCAAACTGGTGGTCAGGGATTGAAAGCTGAGCTGAAGTGGACTTTGGGATTTGCTTTGCTTGGTGCTTAACAAGTGCTGGGATAGCACTGCTTAGCCAAAAGAATAAAGTCCAGGATCTGGTGTGCAAAACACTGGACATGGAGTCTGGACATCTGCAGAGTGTGGAAGGGCCAGGCTTGCTGGGATGGGTGGCAGAGAAGGGAAAGCAGCATTCCTCTGCAAAGTCCTGGAGACAGGATCTGCAGGTCACTACAGGTTGTCCTTAGCTTTCCCATGCCCTCCCACTCGGATTCTGGTTTAGAAGCTGCCATTTGAAAACAAGTACAGCAAGAAATCCATAGCCTGTGCAGCCCAAAGGCCCAGGGTGTCTGTTTTCACCCATGTCTGGTGTGTGAAAGGCAAGCTAGTGGACTGCAGAGGGCTCAGGAAGCTGTGCTCTGGAGACCAGGTGCGCTTCTAAGCTCTGTTCCTGGAATCGAGCAAGGGCAGCAGGTAAAAGGGATCAGGCATGTACATCGAGTGACTCTAACTCAAAGAAATTAATTCCTGCTGACAGGAGTTGCTTCTGTTGTGTTCTGCTGCAGCCTTTGCAGTGCCTAAAGGTGTTGACGATGAGTGGCTGGAACCCCCCGCCCGGTAACCGCAAGATGCACGGGGACCTCATGTACCTGTACGTCATCACGGTGGAGGACAGGCACGTCAGCATCACTGCCTCCACACGGGGATTTTACTTGAATCAGTGAGTAACTGAGATTCTTCCTCTCCTGCCCTGCAGCAGCCAACTGGAAAACAACTCATAAACAAACAGTTGCGGCTTTTTTTTTTTTTTTCCTTATTTTTCTGTGGCAGAAACAGCCTGTTTTAATTTGCTGTTCACATGGGTTTGTGAGAGTTGCTATACTGGATTAGGCTGTTCAGTTATGCCTGGTACCACTTCTCCACAGTGGCTAAATGCCTGGTGCTTTAGGGAAAGTTTAAACAGCCCATAATGTCATCAGCTATTTAGAGCATTTTGAGTTGGGAGGAAATTCCTCCCTGACTATTGCAACTATCTCATTTTGCCCTGAAGCAAAAGCACAACCTGTCAGAACTCCCCGAGCTGGGTGCAGATTTGACTACAAATAATTTCTTTTTTTTTGTTGTTGTTTTTTTTTTAATGGTAACTGTGAGAGGCTGTTGTGGCTATGCCTGTTGGAGCAGCTGTGCTGAGGGGGTTCTCTGTTAAGCAAAGGCACCGTTGGTGTGTTTGGGAAGTTCTGTGAAATAGTCCTTCCCAGCTATAAAAATAGAAGCTTCTCTTGATCCTGGGGATGGCTGAACAAGGTCTAAATTAAAAAACCATCAGGGCCAGGTACAGGGTTACTGGCTGTTTCATGTGGGGAGGCTGGGTAAGGTCCTTGCTGCCCATCTGCCTCTCTGCCCCATGGCCTCTCCCCTGCAGGCAAGGGCACATGGTGCAGCCTTTGGTGCTGTGCATGTATGAAGAGCCCTGTCATGGTCCACGTTCCTAGGGTGTGGAAACTCTCGGGTATGACAATGGCTTTTGACTGTTTCTTTTTTTTTTTCTCTTGCAGGTCTACTGCATACAACTTCAATCCCAAACCTGCAAACCCTAGTTTTCTCAGTCATTCCTTGGTGGAACTACTTAACCAGATCAGCCCTACCTTCAAAAAAAACTTCTCTGCTCTGCAGAAGAAACGGTAGCAGTGCTTCTTCCTCCCTCTCTAGTTCCTTGAGCAGCCCAGTGTGAAGTTGGGGAGGCTCAGCTGGTTCTGGGGAGCCTGATGCCACTGGTGCAGCAGGGATTGCAGTGCCTGCTTCTCTGAGCTCATGTAGTGGTGGGTGGTTGGGACACGTGAGTGGAAGCTGCAAGGACCACAGAGCACCTGACTGAACAACAGGGCAGCACTCTGAGGATCTCCCTGATCCACAGAAGAGACTGGAGCATAAATATCAGTGAAAGTAACACAAGAGGGCTTTGTGTAGGCTTACGGTGGCTAGAAGTTGGTTATTTTAAACATGTCTGTGCATGTTAATATTCTGTAATTTCCTCTAGCTCTTATAATAATAACACAACAATAAGGCATTGTTTGATTCTCCCGTCCTTGCTGCAGGGACCATTTGTTCTGCTCCAGGACAGTGGGTCCTGTGCAAAAGCCTGTCATTCTTCAGAGTCACTTAATGAACTGCCTCTGCTCAGCAGGCTGTGGATTGATAGGCACATTGTGTGGCTTTTGGGAGCTCTGCTCCTGCTTCGTTAAGGAGATGAAAGTGACACTGGACGAGGGCTGAAATTAGCAGTGGCCTCCAGCCACCACTGTGACTATCTGGCCATTTAAAAATTGCTCTACCGTGTTGCTTCTTGGGCCAGAAGTAGCTGCAGATGAGCCCCCAGCCCCTGCTGAGAGCAGGCAGATTACACAAGAGACCTTCAGCAGTGCTTGGGTTTGCACTGTGCGCCACTGTTACATCGTGACCTGTAAGGACCAGTGTGAAAGCACAGGGAAAACTCTCTTGGAATAGAAAGGATTCTTCCTTTATAAATGTGTAATTGTTGTTTCTCCCAAACTAGGGTTCAGAGACACCCTTTTGAGAGGATAGCCACTCCTTTCCAAGTGTACAGCTGGACGGCTCCGCAAGCAGAGCACGCCATGGACTGTGTCCGGGCAGAGGACGCCTACACCTCCAGACTGGGCTATGAGGAGCACATACCTGGACAGGTACTGCTCTTGCTTTGCCTCATGACACTGGCAAGAGTTTTGCTGCCAGCTGGGCCGAGAACAAGTTAACTTCCAAAAAGTAACCTCTGTTATTTGTGGGAGGGTTTTGGTCATCTGACCAAAACTTGTGGGAGTCCTTATTCTTCACAGAGCCCTTGACTACAGGGGCTGTGCTGCTCAGGCTGCAGCTCCATGAGCACAGAAGTGAGTGAGAGGAGCAGCTTCAGCTTGGGTGTTTATAAATTCCATGTCCCTTCTCTGAAGAGTGCCACTGCACAGGAGGCAGACCACTCCCTCGTGCCAGTCAGGCCTGGAATGGCTCTTGTGTCTCTGAGCAGACTGCTCCAAATGCTTCAGCTTCAGCTTTCTAGCACAAAATGGTGCAGGGCAGCAATGGCCAGCCGTGGGCAGCATGTGCCTGCAGTGTGACCACAGCACTGGCTAATGGCACCTGCACCATGCTGCCCCTTCAGTGCCCCTGCACTGGCTGGGCTGATGCAATGTCCCAAACTGTTGCTGAATAAAGTCCACTCTCGAGGTGTGTGCATTCCTGCTGCTAAGTCACGTCCTCTGAGCTCCACAGCAGCCTGAATTCTTGCCCCTTCCTCTCCCTTCTCTCCCAAAATGCCTTGTGAAGCAGGAATGCTGCCTTGCCAGCCCCTTCCCACACAATGCATTGCATCCCACAAGGCTTTCCCTCCCTCTTTCAGACCAGAGACTGGAATGAGGAGCTGCAGACCACACGGGAGCTGCCACGCAAGAACCTGCCTGAGAGGCTGCTGAGAGAACGAGCCATTTTCAAGGTAACTCTGGGATATGCAGGCAGCTCCTCACACAGCCCCTTCTTTGCTGCCTGTGTTCTGGCTCACTGGGACTTGTATTGAAGCCACTAGCCAGGCTCACAGCAGTAAAAGCCAGCGACCTGCCTGCCTGTTGAAAGGCTATTGGGAGGAGAGGAACAAAGGAAAAATTTGCAGGGAGCTTTGAGAGCGTGGGGGCCCTTGCTGACCCCGCTTTCTCTCCACGTGCCTCCAGGTTCACAGTGACTTCACTGCAGCAGCAACACGAGGTGCTATGGCTGTCATTGATGGCAATGTCATGGCCATCAACCCCAGCGAGGAGACCAAGATGCAGATGTTCATCTGGAACAACATTTTCTTCAGCCTGGGCTTTGACGTCCGTGACCACTACAAGGACTTTGGTGGAGACGTTGCTGCTTACGTGGCTCCTACCAATGATCTCAACGGTGTGCGGACCTACAACGCTGTGGATGTGGAAGGGCTGTACACGCTGGGGACTGTCGTGGTGGATTACAGAGGTTACAGGGTGACAGCTCAGTCTATTATTCCTGGCATCTTGGAGAGGGAGCAGGAACAGAGTGTTATCTATGGGTCAATAGACTTTGGCAAGACAGTTGTGTCACACCCCAAGTACCTGGAGCTGCTGGAGAAGACCAGCAGGCCCCTGAAGATCCAGAAGCACAAAGTTCTCAACGACAAGAATGAAGAGGTGGAGCTGTGCTCCTCAGTAGAGTGCAAAGGCATTATTGGCAATGATGGGCGTCACTACATCCTGGACCTGCTACGCACTTTCCCTCCAGATCTAAACTTCCTGCCTGTTGAAGGGGAGGAGATGCCAGAGGAATGTAAGAAAATGGGGTTCCCCAAGCAGCACAGACACAAGCTTTGCTGTCTCCGGCAAGAGCTTGTTGATGCCTTTGTAGAACACAGGTGAGCAGAGCTCCCCCCTTCCTCCACCTGCAGCTGGTCATGGTTCAAGTCAGGACCTTGCTGCACTGTCTTGGGAACATCCCAGCAGAGCTCCCAGAAGTGAGCAGCTAATTGCCCTATTGCTTGGCTGTGTAAATGCAGTTATAGGAAATTAATTAACATGAGGTGAAAACAGTAGGGATTTGGACAAGGAGCCAGAGAAAGAGAATCGTGAGTGTTTTAGTCTCCAGATCTATTATTGTTGATTCCTGTCCAGACATTTAGAAGTTCTTCTTTCCCTGCAGGTGTCCTTTCCACATGATGGTTAGGGAATGGGAAGGATTTGTGTTTCTTTTTAAGGCTTTCCCAATGTCCTGAGAGTTACATTTGTTTCTAGAGGCTGGAAAAAATCCTGTGGGCACCGCTGTAGGCGTGTTTGGGGTGGGATGTTTGGGTCACTTGGTGCTGGCGAGGCAGGGGAGCTCAGGGAGCGGGACACGTTCCAGGTGTGTGGTGCTCTGGGATTCTGCTGTGCTGAATTGCCCTTTCCCTTTGCTGCAGGTATCTCTTATTCATGAAGCTGGCTGCGCTGCAGCTGATGCAGCAGAAAGCCAACAAGCAGGAGAGCCCAGCTGCGCTGGAAAACGGCGCCGCTGCAGAGAACGGCGCCGCAGACAGCGAGAGGCCTGAGTCAGAGGATGGGAAAATAGAGGACAGCGTGACTGGGCTTGATCAGGTGAAGGAGCTCGCCGAGACCATCGCATCTGATGATGGAACAGGTATTTCATCCTCAGCACCAGCTCCCTGGTGGGCTGGCACTGGTGGGAGCTGCGCCAGGCTGGGGTGATTGATGGTGGTTAAACAGGACAAGCACTGGCTGCCTGTCGGTGGTGCCTGGCCTCTTTGTTAGAGCTGCTCACACCCTGATGAATGACTTGCCCCTGGGGACAGGGTGAGTGAGGTGTCTGAACTCAGCAAGGCCACCAGCCCCTCAGCTCTTCCCTGGGAGCAAGAGCCTGGCCAGGCTGGCCTGTGGAGTGCAGGGGAGGGCTGGGGCCAGGCAGGAGGCCAGCAGCACACGGGCACCTTTGGGAACCCCAGGCTTGGATTTCTGAGTGCATGTGCTTGGAGGTGGGGACATCCATGGGGTTTTTGGGTCATCTTATGTGCTCTTATTCAGACTTTGCAGCCATTTTCCTTTACAATTGATTGTTTTTATAATGGATTTCTTCAGAATGTGCCATCATTGCTGTTTTTAGTAACAAAATTTAATAGCTAGGTCTGTCATTTCCTGAACTCCACATTCATTTGTATTCTGTTTTTCTTCCTGCTCCAGTGGATCCCAAAAGCAGAGAAGTGATCCGGAATGCTTGCAAGGCTGTAGGCTCCATTAGTGACACATCATTTGATATTCGGTTTAACCCAGATATTTTCTCACCAGGTACGTGTACCCAGAGCTGGGACCAGCCCTTCAGAGGGCAGCTGTGTCCAGCCAGTGCAGACACTGTGCTTAGGCAGGCCTGTTGCTGGGCTTTGTTTGGCTGGGCAGGGTGCAGGGCTCTCTGCAGCACGGGGATGCAGGGGAGAGGAAGCAGCAATGGGCTGCAGTGCTGGAGCTGCCAAGTGCAGGCAGGAGCATCTCCCACCCTCAGGGGGAATCCTCCTGTGATTCTCCAGCATCCCAGCCATGAGACCTTGTGAAAAGAAGCAGAGGGAGGAAAAAAATCAAATTTGATCCTCATGTAGTAGTTTACACAAAAAATAACACTTGTAGTTGAACGACTGATGTTGGGACCTCAGTGAAGGGCTGGGTTTGTTTTAGTAACATTTCAGGGAGCAGTCACAGTGCCCTTTCACATGCACACATCAGGCACAGGCATCACACATGAATTTTCATTACTTGAAACCCTATTTTTATTGGGAAATTGAGGAGCTCCCAGAGTGTTTCTGGGGGTGAATACTGGGGCAGTGCAGGCACATTGCAGGAGAATGGCCAAACCATTGAGCTTGAACAGCCCAGCCACACAGCAGCCAATGCTCTTCCCATCAAAACATTTCTAGTTTGAGATAAGTTTTTGAAGCATCTTTAATTCCAGGGAGACAATTCCTCTTAACTTTTTACCTGCTCTTACTATGTACTTTGTGGGGAGGGGTTGTTCCTGTGAGTTGCTGTGGCTGATGTTTTTTCTCTTTTCCTCTCCCAGGTGTTCACTTCCCGGAGTCGAGCAAAGAGGAGGTGCAGGATCAGAAGCAGCTGCTGAAGGATGCTGCTGCATTCCTGCTGTCGTGCCAGATCCCAGGCTTGGTAAGGAGCCCAGAGCCAGCAGTGCTGCTGCCCTCAGAGCTCGGCTGCTCTGAGCAGTGGCCCTGGTGCCCTCTGGGACAGCAGCTTTACCTGAGCAGCTGCAGGCTCTGGCCCTGGTGGGGGACCACAGGGAACAGCATGAGCACTGCGTGCAAGGCACGAGGGGTTTTCCTTTTCCCATCTTACATCACAGCACAATTTTCTCACCTCAATCCAACAAAAAAATTTTGGCACTGGTAATTAAAGCTATTGCTAAGAGTTTGGGACAATAGAGACCACATAAGCCATCCTCCCTAGCCCTGGGCATCCTTCACAGCTTATTGTTTTAGCTGACCCTGGCTGTGACTCAGTCGGTGACTAATAATTTGAAGTGAACTGGGAAATTGTTTTTACTAATAGCAGTCATTAAAAACTCCTTCTGTAAGTCTTAAGCATTTTGGATGTTATCCATGCACCTGGCCACATAAGGAATTCCAGTTTTTCCCTTCCTGGGGTGCTTGCTGAATTGATGGCTAATGCAGCTGTCAGAGCAGGCACTGGAACTGGCAGGGGAGAACTCATGAGCTCTACTCCAAGAGGTCTAGGAATTGTTGGTCTTGAGTTAGGAGAGGGTTTTCCTTGTTGGAAGTTTCTTCTGAACTCTAAATCCACTAATTCTGTAGTCAGCACAGTCTTCAGAACCAGCTATTCAGTTTTTAAACAGAAAAGGAGGTGAGTGAGTCAGAAAAGGGCTTGGTGATTGTTGATTACAAGGTTAGTTGATAGTCTAGTAAATAAACCCAAAACACTGCACAGGCTTGTGTGAGAGCAGGTTGCAGACCAGCTGCTGTAGCAGGTAGTCCTGTGCATATCAGAGAGGAGCTGGTGTTACTCCATGACGTGAATTAAACAACTGTTTATCAGCACTGCAGCACAACTTAACATGCAAGTGCCATTTGTCCTTATCAGCTGTGTGTGCACAGCTCCACGTACTCTTTTAATTGGAAATGGCAATTAGTGACTGTGAGGCCCTTAAAGAAGGGTCAGCCTGCTACTTGCACAGGTAGGAGTTGTTTTGCCTCTGCCTCTGAGAGAGTGTAGTGCTGCTCCCTCCCTGCTGAGACAGAGGAGTGAAACTGGCCCCAGTGGCAAGGACCTGGCCCAGACTGGGCTGGCTACTGCAGGTGTCCCCCGGGCTGTGTTACCTTGGTGTCCCTGGTGTTAGAGCAGGTGTTACCCACCAAGAGAGTCTTGTTTGCAGGCAGTGCCTGCTTTCAGGGCAACCCTCAGCCCCAGGTATCTGGGTGTCTGCAGAGGCACTGGGGAACGCCTGTCCTGCCTCCTGCTGTGAGTTTTTTTTACTGCTTTTTTTTTTAATGGAAGTTCCTTCCTTCATGCTTGTCCTCAGTAGCCAAAGTCTGTACATCCCCTGCAGGTGAAGGACTGCCTGGATCACACGGTGCTGCCGATGGACGGGGCGACCTTGGCTGAGGCCATGCACCAGAGGGGCATCAACATGCGTTACCTGGGCAAAGTGATCAACTTCATCAGCAAGACCCCTGGCCATGCACAGCTGGATCACATCTTTGTAAGCACCAGGCCTAACATCAGACACTTCAAACCACTCTGCCATCATTTGTCCCGAGGAGATTCCCACTTGGCCAGTTGTTCTCTCTTCGTAAAAATAAACAGCTTCAAAAACAGGGGAGGAGGGAGGAGGACCTGTAAGTGGTGGCTGGGGAGTTTTTTTTTCCAAGTCCTTAATGGCTTTCATAATGTTAAGAACTGTGAGTATCTTTTGGGGTAGAGAATTGCTTCAGGGATTCCCAAGTGTAATAGTAACACAGTTGAATTTTCAGCCATGCATTTTTTAAGCCTCTAAGACACATCTGGGCTTTGGATCAAACTCTGAAGTGTTGTCTGTGGCTGCCCAGGAGCAGGCAGGGGCTGGGCTGTGGCAGCCCCTGAAGCACTGCTGGAGCTGTGCTGAGCTGCACCCGTGGCTTGTGGGCACAGAGGTGCCAGGGGCTCCTCACTGGCTCCAGGAGGGCTGTCAAATGCTTTTGCAGTTCTGTGCTGCAGGGAGAATAGTGTATCTTCTGCAGGTCTTGCTAAAAGACCATTTCAAAAGCCCAGTGTATTTTTCCATATTATTTTCAATGCATTCAGTCTTGTTCTTTATTCCTTTGGGTAGAAAATTGGAATCAGTGAATTGATCACTCGATCAGCCAAGCACATCTTCAAGACGTACCTCCAGGTATGACCTGCAATCTGACCTCTTGCCTCCTATGTCCTCCCTAATGACTTTTTTCCACAAACAGAGCTGTTTGGGGTTCTCTCTCGTTAGGCAGTTCCTGGGGGTTGCATGGCAACGAGAAGTACAAGCTCATTAGCACTGAAATAGGTACAGGCCTGTATGTAAGGGAGAACAAGTTCCCACTTGAAGAAAGCTTTCTCGGAGAGCAGTCATTCATGCTTTCCCTCTCCAGATCCTTACTCATTATGTTGGAGGTTTTTAAAAGTGAAATCACAGCTTTATTTCCGTGTAATGCTTTTTCCTCTTAAACAGTGTTGCTTTTGCCCTTCTAAGAAGCCTTTTTAATTGGCTCAACACTACATATCCTTGTACGTGTTCACACACAGCCTGGCAATACACCTGGCTTGGTTCCAGGGCCAAAATCATCTTTGCACTCTCTGCTTTCTGTCCCAGGTAGCAGCCCAGAATGTATATGCCTGCTATTTCTGTGTGTAGGCATACACTTAATGCTGCAACTCTGTCTGTGCTTGTGCCACTTGTACATGCTGCCTCCTGTCCCTCTCGTGGAACATCCCCCTGTTTGTGCAGGACTGGGTGTGTGAGGCTCGGGGTTGGAGCAGTGCTGGGGGATGGCAGGTGTCTCCCTGACTGACTCTGGTGTCTCACTGTAGGGTGTGGAGCTGTCAGGTTTATCTGCCGCCATCAGCCACTTCCTCAATTGTTTTCTGAGCTCCTTCCCAAATCCCATTGCCCATCTTCCAGCTGATGAGCTGGTCTCCAAGAAGAAGAATAAGAAAAGGAAAAACAGGAACCTTGGCAATGCTGATAACACTGCGTGGGCAAGCATGACCCCTCAGGAGCTATGGAAGAATATTTGTTCAGAAGCAAAGAACTATTTTGATTTCAGTCTTGAATGGTAAGAGGAGCAGGTAACCCTGGCTTGTCCCTGGATTCACCAAACTTCTGCAGCTCTTGTTCTTTAACAGGACCTCCCTTTTTTATTTGTTTTCTGGTTGAATAAAACTTGCACCCTTGAGGGACTTACACAGACCTTTAATGGAAAGAAATTAAGCAAAGAGTAGGAAGGGAGAAGTGAAATTTTGAATGAGATGAAACCTATGATGCAAAGGCAGCCATGAAAGGCAGAGGAGTAAGGGAAATCTTTCCTAAGGGTACAGAAGGGATCAGAAGGTGAGAAGCAGAAGTAGTATAGTCAGAAGATACTTGTCTATATCAACAGTGATTTAGGCTGAAGGGAGCTTCTGTTCCAGAAGAAGGACAACTGCTCCTGTACATGAGCAGAGATGGGGAATAAGGAAGGGGCACATTGTCAGTGCTAAACTGGAAGCACCAATGAAGTGGCCCAAAAGCAAAGCCATGGCTAGTTGGATAAACCAGCTTTTGGCAGTTGGACAGTGATCATCCCCTCGTGTCAGGGACTGCTCGCTCCTCACCAAGAGCTGAAGGTACTCAGCCCAAATGCTCTCTGGGCTTTGAGAACACGTGTAGGATTTCTGTAAAAGCACTGCTGTGCTCTGTAGGCTTTCACAGACCGTGGGCAAACTCTGCAGAGTTAGTTCTTGGTTTGGGTTAGCACCTGGCTGTACAGGGACCTGTGCCTCAGGCACCCACAATGGAGTAATGGCCTTGAGCAGAAGCTCCCGAGAGCTGAAGCTTGTGTGTGCTTTCTGCAGTGAGAATGCTGACCAAGCAGCTGAAGTGTATAATCTCCAGAAAATCACCCTGCTCCGTGAAATCTCCCTCAAAACTGGAGTCCAGGTAAGATCCACATCCTCCCTCCCTTGCCATCATGTTCTGTATTGAGGAATGTGAAGAATAAGTGCAATGTGTTTTGCAGGCACAGCGTGAGCCCCAGAAGGTCTTTGTGGTGTTCATGTTGGAATACAGGTCCCAGCTCTGAGAAAGAGATTTCTAATCCAGTTCTCTCTTAGGCTAAACTTGCTGGCATGTCCCTTGGAAGAGCAGCTAGCCTCAGTACAGTTGCACTGCCTTCTTGCTCCTCTGTGGGCTGTGGGACAGCAGCTGGATGAGCTCTCCTGTCACGGGTTCCATTTTGCCATGTACAGGTGGTGGTGCACACCTACATCTGACCACCTTGGAGAGTTCTGTCCCAGGTCATGGTACAGGAGATGTTTTGACTGTGAATCCACATTCAGAATTTTGCCCCTTTTCTTGCCAAGTGCCTATGAAGTGGTAACTGTGCCCTCCACTCTGTTTGGTCCCTCCAGATCCTGCTGAAGGAATACAACTTTGACAACAGGCACAAGCCCACTTTCACAGAAGAGGATATTCTTAACATCTTCCCTGTAGTGAAGCATGTAAACCCCAAAGCCTCCGATGCTTTCCACTTCTTCCAGAGCGGGCAAGCAAAAGTTCAGCAAGGTACAGACCCCCCGTGCCTCTGCCTCTCAGGATGATCACTGATAATGGGAAGAGCAGGGTATGTGGGGCATGGCCACCAGGACACCCCTGCCAACCCCAGTTTGACAGAGAATCCTGGTGTCCAAGACTATCTGGAACACTTGTGCTATAAAGCCAGCAGCAATGAGCAAGGATGGGTCAGGGCAGTGATACCCTTCCCCCATGGCAGTGACCTGTGTCTGTATCCCACTGTTGGTCTCACTTCTGTCTCCAGCAGTGTTAGAGGTTATTTTATATATATATATATATGGATATGGATATACCTTCATTTCAGGTTTCTTGAAGGAGGGCTGTGAGCTCATCAATGAAGCCTTAAACCTGTTCAACAATGTATATGGTGCTATGCATGTAGAAATCTGTGCCTGCCTGAGGCTGCTAGCTCGGCTCAACTATATCATGGGAGATTACTCAGAGGTGAGCAGGGGCTCCGAGGGGATCTCCTCAGTGCTCCCATTCCTTCCCCATGCCTGCTCAAGCTCACAGCATGGTGTGACTTGCCCTGGGCTCTGTTCTGTTCTGTTCAGGCCTTAAGCAATCAGCAGAAAGCGGTGCTAATGAGTGAGAGGGTCCTGGGCATCGAACACCCCAACACCATCCAAGAATATGTGAGTATGGGGAGCTGGGGGAGCAGCAGCACCTCAGGGTCTGCCTGCAGTCTGAGAGCCTTAGTTCATGTCTGCAGCTGGAAAACAGTTGCATTTTCCTCTCTTCTGCAGCTTTCTTTCCAGAATTCTCCACTTCATCATATTTTATGATCCTGCAAAGTGAAAAGCTGAGTGTGTCCTGCATGCTCACTATTTGTCCTGCTTAACCTAGGTTTCTAGTGTTTGTCTGCTGCATCTTTATTTAGATATATTAATTCTCCCAGCTTTGGCCCTGGGCTTATGTCAAAAACAAAAAGAGGAAAGAATCCCCCCAAAACAGTCTGAATGACATTCATATGCAAGTCAGGAGATATTCTATGAGGAGTGTTAAGAGAAACTGAAATAAAACACAGCTTCCTCAGTGCTGTGTCCTCAGGGACACCTCAGTGGGACTGTGCATCAGCCAGCAGACTGGACTTTTTGAAGTGACTGAAGTCCTTCAGCCAGTGAGGAAGACTTCTTATTCATGTGCAGCTAAGGAAAGGAGTGGAGAGATTAGTTTCCTTTGGATTAATGCTGGGTCCCTTCTCTTGTCCTAGATGCACCTGGCTCTGTACTGCTTTGCAAACAGCCAACTCTCGACAGCACTGAACCTGCTGTACCGCGCACGCTACCTCATGCTGCTGGTATTTGGGGAGGATCACCCAGAAATGGCACTCTTAGATGTAAGTCATTTGTTTAAGAGTCTTCAAGTCTCCTAATCTCTGAGAAACCTCTTGGCCTTTAAGATGCCCACATGATGGCTGTTAAAAACAAACGTTTAGGCAGTGCTTTTCCTCCCTGGGTTGTTACTGGTTGGTGCCATCAGATGAAGGAAAAAAGGAGTTTGACCCTTTAGCTGGGAGGGCCAGCCTCTGTGCTGAGCTCTGCACTGGGATACTGCAGATGGGGTTTGAGCACCTGTAATCTTAGGAAAACTCCTTTGTTTATTACGTTCTTGTTGTGCTGGCATAAACTGGAGAGTTTGTTACCTCCCTTGTGCCTGGATTGTTTGGGCCTAGCTCCCATGGGGGGGTCAATGGTCCCTGTCAGGTGTTCCTGCTGCAGGGACTGGCCAGGGGCTGCAGTGACAGCCCTTCTGGCAGTGACACACCTGTGGGGTCCCGCTGTTCCCAGAGCAGGAACTGTAGTGTCAGTGTGTCTTCCCCAATGCCTGCTTGGCTTCTCTGTACAGAACAACATTGGCCTGGTGCTCCATGGGGTCATGGAGTATGACCTGTCCCTGCGGTTCCTGGAGAATGCCTTGGCCATCAGCTCCAAGTATCACGGCTCCAAGTCTCTGAAGGTTGCACTGAGGTGAGGCAGGGTGGGGTGCTGGGCTGGGGCACTGCTGTCAGAGCAAGCACAGTCACTGAGCACTCACATGGGAGGCTCTGGGCTGGAGAACTGTATATTCAGTCTTGTACCAGAGCCAAGGTCATGGTGCAGTATCCAAGTTTGTGATTTCAAAAGATGGAGATCCCTTGTTCTTAAGGTTAATTTGGGGATCTGCTGTGATGCTGCTTGCTCAAAAAATGTGTCAAGATGACCCTGGTCTCTGTGGACTCTCAACAGAAAAATGTATGTGGGAAGTAAAGGTTGGAGAGCCTGTAAGGGAATTACACTGGGAGACAGGGGCATTATGTTAAATGCTCATGTTTAATTGTTCCAGCCCTCAGGGAGGGATCTTTGAGAATAATTTAATGTGCTTTTGTCTTTTGCCATAAAGTCCTGTATTTGAATAAAAACCCCGAGTGGCTTCTGTGTTCCCAAGGGAGCTGGGACTGGTGACACCTGTAGGATCTGCTCCCAGTGCCCACTGCTGCAGTGCTGGGTGCCCTGTCCTTCAGTGCAGAACTGGTTCTGTCAGCCAGGCATGGCCCACTCCCAGTTCTTGCTGCCACATTGCAGCCATCTGTTCCCCATCAGGCTGCAAATCAACCTGATTAAACACCTGCAACAGCCTGCCTTGTTTTCCAGTGGCTGATGAATGTGCAGGCTCCAGAGAGTCTTCAGCTGTCCCTCAGTGGCACTGGGATGCTTGGAGAGACCCACCTCCTCCCACAGAGAAACACTCCTAAACCCAGCAATTTCTTTTTCATTCCAGAAGCACTAAGGCAAACAGTCCAAGCCAAGTCAGCTCTCCCAGCTGGCAAGAGGCCATGGGACTCAGGCCTGGCTCTGCCTGAGGGCTGCAGCCTTCCTCTCCAGTTCATAAATCCAGGCCCAAGGTATTCCCATGGATGTGCCTCTCCCTTCAGTTCATTGTCATGGCCTTCAGTTTTCCTAGATGCAGGACAAAAGATGCCCAGCTCAGTCTTTACCTCTGTAGATCACTTCTCAGCATTCCAGCTAAAATGCAACCTAATGAGTGTAGCGTTTGAATCCTCAGCTGGGCAGGGAAGAAGTAACTCCCAGGGTGCTGCATTCAGCCTCCTTTGACACTCGCCCTAAGAGTTTCAGCCCAGACACTCTGATGGCAGAGTCACACTCGCTGCAGCACAGAACTGTTTCTTCTTGAGAGAAGTGACTCAGCCCTTTTCCTCCCCTCAGCCACCACTTGGTTGCCCGAGTGTACGAGAGCAAAGCAGAGTTCCGGTCGGCTCTGCAGCATGAGAAGGAAGGCTACACCATCTACAAGAATCAGGTGATGAATGGCCCCACTGTGCACTTGAGCTGTCACTGCAGGGCCAGGATTGAGCAGTTCCACTGCAAACCAGTGCCCAGCTTGGGCCTTGGGGAGGCCTTTCCTACAAACAGCTCTGGGCGGATGCCAGGGAGTCCTTGTAGGGCCAGGGCAGAACTGCTGCCCTGTGCAGTAACTGCCCACTGCCATTCCAGGGGTCTTTGCTCAGCTTCCTGCAAATGTGTGCGTGCTCTACCCACGGCTGGACAAGCACTTCTGTTGTGGCATGGCCCCATGTTCTGGTGGGGCTTGGAAAAAACTGGTCTCTTCTTCCCATGTTTTGTGCCACTAGTCTTTAAATACCAGCTCCAAGCTGGTTTGGTAGTGAGCTCTCAGCCTGGCTGCTGCTCAGTGAAACTCCTGCCCCAGCCCGGGGCTGTCTGAGCACGTCTGCGGCTGCACGGGGTGACTCAGCCGAGCTGAGGGCACAGCCCAGCGTGGGGAATGCTGGAATACTGGTCCAGGTGGGGGGGATGCTAGGATGCTGCTCCTGGAAGAAGAGCCCAGTGCAGGGAATGCTGCTCACCCAGCAAATATGCTCCCACTTGATGAAAATGTGAAATGTTGATAAGAAGGCTCCCAGAGGATCTGTTTTACTGGTTCTTGAATGCCAAGGCAGGTAAAATCCATTTTGCTGAGTTCCTGTAGGGATGCGCCCGGGTGTGTTCCCTGGGCTGGGTCCTGCTCTCACTCGTGGTGTTGAACCTTTTTTGTTCCCGTTTCCCATCAGCTCGGTGAGCACCATGAAAAGACCAAAGAGAGCTCCGAGTACTTGAAATACCTGACACAGCAAGCGGTGGCTCTGCAGCGCACCATGAACGAGATCTACAAGAACGGCTCCAATGCCAACATCATGCCACTGAAGGTAACCCCGAGCACTGGGGATCCTGCTGTGTCCAGCTGCTCCTGAGGCACAGGGACTGTCAGGAGGAGGGTAGTGTTGTCCCTTCCCAGGCAGGAGCCCTTGCTAGGGCAGTGGCTCAGACCCAGGGTGGTGTCGTCTGTCTGGATGGAGCACAGCATTGCAGGGTGCCTGGGGAAGCAGTGGGGTACAGGGACAGCTCTGGGGTGAGAGCCTGGCACACCTGCACACAACCCTGCCCTGCTGCTGACTCACTGCCAGGCAGCAGGTTGCTCAACCCAGAAATATTTCAGTTTCCTCATCCTCAAAAATGCTGTCATCTTTACCAGATGCTTTGTTCTCCTTCCAGGGATGTTGTAGTTGGGGAGGCTGGGCAGGGAGTGCAGAGGGGCTGTCTTACCTGATATGGAGCAGCAATGACTGGCCCTCCTGGGCCACACCCAGCTGCTCCTGCCTGCCTCCACACCTGGCAGAGTACCCAGCTGAGCCATGGGCGCTCTCCCTGCCAGGCTGTACCCCAGCAGATTGGGAAAGAAGGTTCCAGCTGCAGGGAGGACAGAGTGGTACAGTGCCCTGTGTGTGGGTGGTGTTCTCCCTGTGGAGAAGTGGCAACAGACCCGAGGAGTTCATGGCAATGAAGGGAGCACAAGGACCTGAATCAAATAAAAGTCCAGGGAATTGTGGCCAGTGAAGAGGCTCAAACCCATAAAAACAGCACTAAAGGGTTTACTCTTGTTGAAATACTTAAAGGAGGGTAGAAAACCCAGCACATTTTGGAACTGGCACTGTGATGTATTTAACTCAAGTGCTGCAGGGTTCAGCAGGAGGTCCCTGCAGGGACTGGTGGGAAGCTCCAGATGGTGCTTTCCAGCTTACAGATACACAGAGGTAGATAGTGCAAATAGTGCCATTTTCTCAACCATTGGTAAAGGGACATGCTTAGCAATTCAGAGTCCTCTCTAGATTCTGACTTCTAAAACTTCTTTTCCCTTGTGATGTAGTTCACAGCTCCCAGTATGGCCAGTGTCCTGGAGCAGCTGAACATTATCAATGGAATTCTCTTCATTCCACTAAGGTACAGTGATTCTTCTGGGTTATCAGAAATCAAGTCTGTATTGTCTTAGTTCACAAGAGAGCAGAAGCCAGTTCCCCAGGATTTGTTTGTTTTAGCCAAGATCCCAATTCAGGCCTTGATTAGCATCATCAAGACCACTGCATGTAGCAGGACTCTTAGATGTATTTTTTTTTTTAATTATTATGAATTGTCTTTTATATTCTAGTTGAAAATTTGATTGGGATGATGGTGGAAATAGATGACCTGAGCCAAGACTTGTTCTAAGGCTGCAAATAATGATTGGTGGTAAAAATGCAGCATCAGCAGCTGGAGGCTGCCTGGCCATCAGCGAGATGAAGCCCCTGCTCTGCCCCAGCCCCCCTGAGAGCAGATCGTGGTGCCTCTGTTCAAACCCAGCCAGCAGACTGGGCCCTGGCTGTGCTCAGGCATGGCTGAGCTGTGGGGGAGGGAGGTGTTCCCCCACTGAACATGACCTTGTCCTGGTGCTTCACCATTCCCACAGCCAGGCTAATGTCTGCTCCCCTTCCTGCTTTCCCCTTCAGCCAAAAAGACTTGGAGAACCTTAAAGCCGAGGTGCAGCGACGCCAGCAGCTCCAGGAAAGCATGAAAAGTGGGGAACAGCTGGAAGCAGAGGACAGAGCTGTGGAGGACAAAAAGGCTGAGCCGAGCATGCCTTCTGCTGCCATCCCCTTAACACAGAGCTCTGCTTAATGTGTACCTCGCTTTAAAAAAAAAAAAAAAAAAAAAGTTTAAACCACCCTTTTCTGAATCTGGCCCAGGGCCTTAGCTGCCCTCGGAACAGCTCCTCCTTTTTGACAATGTTATTGCACTGGTACAATTAATACACAATGCAAAGAACTAATCTGAGCAATGTAATCTGTCTGCCCAAGCTTGTGTCTGCCACGCGAGGGGAAGTGGCCGGAGCAGCACAGACCCGTCCTGGCGCGGGCCCTCCTGCCGTGTGTGTGTCCGTGTCGTGTGTGTGCGCAGCAGTTATTTCTACTTTGTACATATGAATTCCAAATGAACTGTCTGGAGGAATGTAACATTTCTCAGGTCATTTTTATGTTGACTAAGGACACTGCTTTGCTAAACCAGTAAAGAACCAGCCCCATCACTGCTCCACGTTCTTGTAAAACGTGGATTCCAAGCCAAAAGATTGATTTCCCCCCAGTCACTATTCAAGCTTGGGCTGAGAACAGCCATATTTGTGTCACTGAGATGACTGAAGCCTGTGACATGTGCAAGTGGGGGATGTACAGCATTTTCTACATCAGGATATAGCCATGGGATCCCTTTAACCATTTTTTTCTATGTTTGGTTGGCAGTTTGGCAATTCAGTGGGGTTTTGTAACATTCACATTCTAATTTTCAAGGTAAAGATATAGATAGAGATATATATAGATATATATATATAGAGATATATATATATATTATATTCACTGTTCCACCTCTGCCTCTGCTTGCAGCTGAGTAACTTGGGATACTGTATCCAAAGAGTGAGGGCTTGATCTTTAAAAAAGCGCACAAACTTCCATTGCAGTGGAAACCCCAGTGCCTCGGTGAGGTGGGAATGCAGCAAATGAGGGCTGAGCTGAGGGGAGTGAGGAGAGAATCACAGCTCTATTTAAGGGCAGGGGAGAGGGGAGGAAAATTCAGAAATAGAGACCTGGTGTCATTTGCAACAGCAGCTATTGACACAGAGCTGAGGGCCCTGAACCTGGCGGAATCACAACCAGAAAGTACCAGGTTTTGGGGAAGGGGTTTAAAAACTGAAGCTCCCCCAGCACTGAAACCTCTGGCAAATACCTTTGTCTCTGGTATTTTTGCACACTGGTTTTGGGAGTGGCGCTGGGAGCTGCCATTGCTGGCAATGGACGGTACTGAATGGCAAGTGCCACTAAAGAAATCCTCCTGTCCCCTCCCCTCCCACACACATCCTGTGGGGCTGTCACTGTCCTCAAGCAGGTAAGCTGTGGCTGCTGCAGGCCCTGGGATGCCGACAGAGTTGAATGTCCTGTTTTCCAAGCAGATCAAGCTGTAGAAGAGCAGCGGGCTGGCGCAGCCCCGCGCTGCCGGCGCCCGGCCTCTCCCTCCCTCCCTCCCTCCCTCGCGTTGTCTGTCCTGGATCGTGCCCGTGCTAATCCGTGCTGCTTCTTTACTGACCCTTGGAGCCAAGTGCTGTCCCTGTGCTCTGTACCCTCGGTTTCCTGTCTGACCCTGCAGGTATTTGTAACTCGGGGCTGGGCGGGGGGGGAAGGAGGGAGCAGCCTCTGAGGTGTTGGAGGCAACAAAGCAGAGTCTTCACTGCAAATGAACTTGCTCCTATTAGAAAAATTCTGAATTTCCTGGAAAGCAATCAATAAATGACTACAGTGCATCTTTCCTACAAGATTTTTCTTTACTAGTGTCTTACAGTCCATTAAAAGCTTTTTAAACTCTTGCAGGTATTTTTTTGGTTTCTTTACTGTTTGGTGCAAAGTGTTGGCACCAGCACTGGAGCCACCACTCCTGTTCCTTTGAGCAGGAGCAGGGGGAGAGAACAGGACCAGCTGACCCTGAGGCTTTACAAGCTGTACATCAGTACCAGAGTCACAACCCCAGCCCAGAGGGGGTAGGACCCACAACCTCTGCTGTCAGAATCCATTTGTGCTCAGGGAGAGGAGTCACTTGCCCTCTCACCCCAGGGGAGATGTGGGAGCAGGGACACAGCTTTGGGGATGTTGTACCCATGTGAAATGAAGCTGAAGGAGACAAGTCCTGGCTACTGAGGCTCAACAGCTAGGCAGCTCCAAGGGTAATGCAGGCTGGTAAATAACTGCATTTACCACATCTGTCTGTTCCTCACTACATCTTTTGGGTTCTGGAGGTTCTCATTACTCTGTTCACAAGTACTTAAACACAAGTGTAAAAACTGATTCAAATGGGCCCTGGGACCCAGCTGGGCTGGAGGCAGGCAGGTACTCAACCCTAGCATTGAAAAATGTTCCAGTGCCCATCAGTGCTGAATTGGGACTGCAAACACCTACAGAGCTGCTGAAACACCACTTCTGTGCCACCCTGTCACCCCATCTGGGATAGCCCATGCACTCATTGGCTCTGGCAGAGCCCACATTCAGGTTTTTTCCCAAATGCAAGTGGGTCTCATCCAAATGTCCATCCTGTGTCTGTTCCCACTGCAAAGTACCACCTTACCAGCTGCTTCCACAGACCTCAGCTGGCAGGAGTGCCCTTTTATTCTCACCCCATATCAAGCTCACGAGCACATCTGAGCTCTTCCATTATGAAGACGGGCCCATTCCAATTCCGGCCACTGACCCATCTCTAAACAGTACTTGAGGCAATTAGGGCCAAATCACAAGGAAAAATTAGAGCAAAGCACACATAGGCACAAGACCCTAATAGCAGGACAGCTGTTTCCAGAGCACCAATGCCTTCAGCTCTCCAGGTGCCAGCTGCCCTGTGCTGCCTCCAAGCCGAGAGCGATTGCTCCGAGGCTCGGCAGCCACCGCCCTCAGCTCCAGCCCGGGCCAGGAGCAGAGAAAGGCAGCTCCTGTCTGCAGCAGAGAGAGCAAGAGAAGGGAAAGTCCAACCAAACCGACCCAGTCAGGGCTGGCCTGTGCTGGGCACAGGGACAAGGCTCTCCTGCCCACCTGTGAGTCCAGCTTAGCCCACCAGAACATTTCCTGCAGCTCCTCACTGCATGGGATCAACCAACAAAACCTCTCCCTACTCCAGCTGCCGTGAACCAGCTCAAAACCACTTCCTGCAGCCTCAGGTGAGCACAAGTTAAATTAAAATCAGAGCAAGGGCAAAGCATCTGGGAGCAAAATCTGAGGGTGAAACACCAATAGCTTTTTTCAAAATAGTTTTAATTCTTGCATCCAAGGAAACAAAACCACATCTAGTTTTATATGCATTTAATAGTTTACCAATTGGTACAATAAGATTTTTTTAATATGCAGAAAACATGAATAAATTTTGTTTTACACAGTCTGAGAGCAACAAATCTTACTGTAAAACACAGAGCAGTATTATATACATTCCTTTACCGATTTTGTTTTAATTGTGTCAATAGCTTCAGTTAACTCCTACAGCCTGGGAACTGTTCTCTCCAATTGCAACCTCTAACAGCGCTCAAACAAACATCTGACATTTGCCTTCACGTCGATGTCGGGATCGACTCTAAAGCATGAGGATTTTGCTAACTTCTCTTCAGAATGAACTCGGGGAAGCCTGAGGGACAGGCAGGACAGGAAAGCAGCTACTTACATGACACAGTGGAAAGATAAAAAGGCCAGTTAACGCCAGTTGTGACTTGCAAATCCAACGCGACCCCCCCGCTCCCCCCCGTCCATCCCACCCCTCTATGCACGTGCTCTTGCTACAGGACTCTCGGTATTGATTTAATACATGGACGTTATATACAGCTGGACACAACAGCTCACTCCAAGGGCGCTTTTCCTTCACTCAACTCAGCATTTGCAATATTCAAATCATTAAAGGATTACCAAGCCACCACTGTCTACGAAAACAAAGTATTTTTCATTTTAAACAGCTCTCAGGGGAGTCAGGAGCTGTCTAAGAGTGATTTCTCAGCAGTTCACATGGACAGGAAGCGGCAGAGGAGAGGCAGGGACCCCATGCCCACAGTCCCCACTCACTACCAACCAGGGCTTGTTTTCCTTTCCTCAGTGTCCCGGGCACACATTGGTCACACCACACACAAAAGCAGGATGGGGTTGTTTCACCTCCTAAAGTGCAAGATGGCATAAAACATCAACCTCCAGCTTTAATCTAAACCACAAAAAATGTTGCACTTTCTGGCCCGTAGGGCATGCTGCAGGCTAGCTAAGCCCGGGGATCTGCAGTGGCTCTGGTGACAGGCCAGAGCTGGCTCCTGGCCCGTGCTGCCAGGCTTAGTCAGGAAGTGCCAAAGCACCAGTGAACCTCTCGCCCCTCCAATGCATTCAGCTCATTATTGACCCAGTAACCTCAGTGTTGCAGTTCTGATCACAGCAAAGGCACAGCACAAGCTGACAGTAACAGTGGGGATAGCTCCACAGCATGGCCCAGAGTGTCCCACTCACTCCCATGCCTGTGGTGTGGCTCCCTTCCAACCAGGGCTTCAGCTTTGGTCCAGTTGGGACCATCCCTGAGATCATTCCCTGCTGCCCCAGAAGGCTCACTCTGCACAGGAGCAGTGTTGAGTCTCACACAGCAGTGACACTGCTGCCAGCACTGGGGCCAGGTGTCCTGGTAAATGCTTCTTTGCCACAGGGAAAAAATGCAGTAGACAACTTCCACATCACAGGTACCTTTAATTTCTCATTCAGGTTTTGAGTTATGTACATGAGGGTGGTTTACTTTAGACTTAAATAAAGTTTCTAGGTCCTACCAGGAATTAAACAGATGTTATTACTTTACAGTTGCAGATGCATGGAGGGATTTAAGATGCACTACTTGTGTATCTGGAATTCTCCATTAGGACAAAAAGCAGCAGATTTTTCCAGTCCAAGCAGCTAACAAACAAAACAGACTTTATTCGTGCATGCTTATGCAGCAACACACACTGAGAATGACAGAAACCACTGGATTTAAGAGATTAGCCTGGATCTTAAACTGGCTCTGAAAACCCCCACATCAGAACCCCGCTTTCTCCACCACTTTCCAGAGGATCCCACACCCCAGCCCAACTCCTCCCACAGAACAAAGGGTCCTTCTGGGCTCACTGTGGAAGTTTCCCCCTCACCAGTGCAGTGTGTTCGCCCTCCAGCCCACCCTATGCTGGTCAGGGACTCTCAGCTTTAAAAGGGACATTTTAAAAGCCATGGATTAAACCAAAGGAATAAAATAAAGCACAAATTCACCTGTTAAAACATCAGCCTGGTACTTCATTGTATTGTCATTTTTAAAGTTGATTTTTAAAAACACCTGGTTAGTTTGATAAGTATTGTAATTCTTGGTTATCTACAATGGAATCTGTCACAAAAATGCTGATTAAAATATTAATTTATAATATTTTCATTCATTTCAGAACAAAATATGTAACTTTAGGGATATGCAAATTAAAAATTGTGTACACCAGACAACATAAATACTAATGACTGAGCTGGGCTGGTTTTGCTGATAGGATTTGGGTTTGATTTTAATGTTTATCATCATTCCCACAGATGGGTGTGGGCTTTGTTCATGGCATCTTTCTTCTAAAAGCCCGCATGGATCTGATCTGCCATTGTCAACTGATTCTCAAGATACTTAGTGCTTCCTTTAAAGCATTTCAATGCTGCAGCCCAAGGTTTTTCTCCACTTGCAAACCCCAGGACGTTTTTATTGGAGCCACACTGCCAAGGTGAGGATCACCTCATTGGCCAAGGAGGCACTAAGGAAACCAAAAAACTTTAGTATACCTCAATTTCCTGCCAGTGAATGAGGGAAGTGTCCTTTGATCCTGCTGTGTAAATAGGAATTGCACATCTCTAACAAACATGGAAAGCAAACAGCAAGTTGGACCATGGCAGTCATTTGGGAGAGGAAGCTCTACTGGAAACTGGATCACTAAACTCTAGTGGGATGGACAACTCCTCCTGGAAGTTCGTCTAGCATAAAAAAAAAAAAAACCAAACAAAAAACCATTTAAACTTAGTTTAACAGCACAGCTTAACCATTGAATGACCAAATAAAAAATAAATACATTTATCACATCAGCTGCGACTAAGATTTGTTGTCTTATTTCAGGTTTACAGTCAGTTCTATAAATATACCAACCCTTGCGTGATAGGAGGCCAAAACAAATGTTTTCTGTTGATTTGGCAAATGTTTCATGACAAATATTCCAGAGTTTAATTAATTTCCATTAATTACATATAAGGTTCAGAAGATTCTGAATTGCAGCCTTATTATCTAGTATTCTTAGAGAAGATTTATTAAGCACACTTAAGTGATGTTACATAGATACACATTTCTGAAAGAGCCCTACAAAACTTTTCCCAAATGAGGTCACCAATTCAGGCACCAACAGACAGCAGAAAGAAAAACAGGTATAATTATCCGACATAACGACACTGTCAACTATTCAGTTAAGTGCCCTATTCCAATCATCCCACTTCTGCCTTCTCAGGTCTGATGTGACCAATGCCAGCCCATGTTCTTAAACCTATGGTACTTCTAGACAACGTATGTAAATTTACAGTATACAATTTGGATTCACCATGCATGAATACTTTGTGTGTAACATTTAATAAGCTCAATCTACATCCAGAATAATTTACATGAAAGGACAATATTTATTTAAACAGAGCTCAATGGGTAACCATGGTATCTGAGTGCATCCAGAGGAAAAGGGGTCACTGTGAACTCCATCAGCGGCACTCCCACACTTTTACTGTTTGATCTACACTCCCAGTCACCACGTACGGGGCTGTCTTGTGGAAATCTGCCAGGAGACAAAAGCTCACGTTACCAATGAACCCACAACTTCAGCATTTCCTACTCTCTCAATGGTACTGCTTTTTCAAAACAATTCTACCAGCTCAAAGGCTAAATTCCAAAGCTCCTAGCTGTACTTTTGAAGCCAAATTCTCTCATGCAGTTACCAAGATCTGGTAACACGATCCAGCAATGCCCAGGAATTCAACTCTTTTCTAACTGTTGTGCACACCCCTCTTTTCCTTCTGCTGGGCAAGCACTGACACTAGAGCCCTCCTCACGTGCCTGAACACTCTGGTGACAGGTTCCAGAACTCCCTGTCAGTCAACATTCTTATCCATGGGCAACACTGGCAGCAGAAGTGGAAAAATCCAGCACACTCCAACTCTACAACTCACATGGGTGGACTAGACTTGACTAGAAACTGGAGTTAATTTCTAGTTCATTTCTTCTACACAGAGAGCACAAGGTGCCACTGGGGCCCCAAGGTGAATGCCAGCCTGGTGCCCAGCTGCAGCCAGGGGGAAGCAGCAGCTCTGGCACAGGGAGCAATACCTACCCAAAGAGGTAACAAAGTGTTCGTGCGCGTTGAGGGTTTTCATGCATCGCTTGTTCTTGAAGTCCCAGACACGGAGAGTCTTGTCATCAGCACAGCTCAAAATAAACTTTCCCCCAGAATGGAACAGGACGCCACGTACCCAGTTATCATGGCCCACCTTGTGCACAAGGAGAGATCAGTGAGCAGGCTGAGAGCTGAGCATCCCACACCTCGCACTACTGAGGGACCCCTGCCTGGCCCCGCAAGGACAGCACTGAGCTCTTGAGACCTCTGAGAACTCACAGCTTATCTCCAGTTTCTATTATTACACCTCTATCAGTCCTCCCAACAATGCAAGTTCCTGTACTTGAAGGCAAACAAACAGCAGTCCTCAAGTGATCTGCACCAATTCTGCTCTCCACCCAAGCACCACCACCCAGTCCAGCCAGAATCTGAGCTGGGAACAGCAGGCTATGGCCCATGGGAAGTCCCACACGTGGCAACAGCATGATATTTCACAGAAGACACAATTCAGATCATTACCAGCATTTCTGTAAACAAACCAAGCTACTCATCACAGAACCTACACCACAGTACTGCATTCACACTATGATTTTGGAGATTGTCAGTATTTCTTAGCAAGAACAAGATCTGAACCACAGAAGCCATTAAAACTGTATTTCCAGCATTTGCATTATTACAACTCTGGCTTCTCTGGAAAACATGACATGCAAGATAGTACATTTCATTAAAACTGGTTGTATATATGCAGCTATGACTGCCAGAAAAAACACCAACGGACTTACAAGTGTCATAAGGCACATGCCAGTGCTAATGTCCCACATCTTAATGGTCTTGTCTCTGGATCCAGACAGCAGAAAAGGCCCAGGCTTGCCACTCTTCTTAGTCTACAGAAAATTATGTTTAAGTTATGGTATACATAGGATGGAAGTGGCAAGAGGAGGAATGAAGCAGATCCCTTCCCAGTGATATTATTTAGTACCAAAATCAGACCATACAACAGCTTACAGAGAGTAAACCCACACTGACAAAGCTGGGTCACAGGCACTGGTACTAACGCTAGGAGAATTACAGTGTCTGTTAAAAGAAATGATTGTATGTCCTGCTGATTCCACAAGCCAAGCAACACTTTGAATACACACTTGCCTACTGCAAGACATCCTCTGTTAACAGCAGACACAGCTCAAGTGCCACATCTTGGGACAAACGAGGATGCGGCTCACACATACCTTTGTGTCACATTCTTCATAAAATGCAATGAAGCAGGGTTAGGAATTTCTGAACACCTCCTACTGTGAAGTGATTTCTGTGTTGTCCATGCACGGTGTGACCACCGGCCGAGCTCTCACCGCCCCAGGTGTGCAGGGAAGGTGCTCCCCTGCGGGCTGTGCCCGATCCCACCAGCAGGGGGCACCACTGCAGAGCCCACACGGCCACAGGACGGACACACGGACTTTCGTTTTAATTACTTATAATTACAAGATTACAAGGATCTCTACGCGATTCAAGTAAAATTTGACTGAAATAACCTGTAAAAGGCATCACTAGTCAAGTCCCTATGTTCAGTGTGGCTACTTTTCCCCTGGGGTGTCCATGGCCTTTGGAGGCAGAGGACAAAACAGCAATGCCGGGTGGAGGGCTTGACTAGACATTGGAACTTATTTCTATTTCCTTTCTTCTACACTTTAAGATCCTCAAAACAAAAATATCTTCTGGCCTTTAGCCTTTCTTGAGGCTCAGTAGAAGAGGTATCAGTGATCACACAAACTGGGATTCATTTTAGTTAAGGAATGCTTTCTCCCATCAGTAGCTGTACAGTAAATCACAGCAATCGGTGCTTGAGTCCAGCACAGTGCCCACTGCACCCAAGGCAGCTTCACTCTGCATTCCTGACTGGCTCCTTCCCCCCCTCTACCTTCCAATAGCTAAGCACTATAATCTTCATTATCATCTTCACATTCTGCCAGAGAAGCTGCTTTACACATTGCTGCAATACAAGACAGCGGTCCCACTCTCACCCCTCTCTGAACAGAGCGTCTCCCCGAAGTTCACTTTCACTAGTGCAAGGATAGGTTCTGAACACAAAAGCTGGATCCTGGGCAGCCAAGACGGGGCTTAGCTGCACACCAAGACACTCAGCCAGAAGTACTCATACACCTGCTGTACCTGCCAGGCCCTTTGAGCCCAAAGCTCAGCAGCTGTCAGTGCTACACAGAGCATGGACAAAGATCTCCCTGTGCGTGCTTGCGTAACAGCCCAGGAGCGTTACCTCTGATCCTGTAGCTTCTGATATGGTGGAGTAGGAGCTCTCGGGAGCCCAGGAAATGCACTCTACCACATGCTCGTGCTCTCGGAGCTCAGCTTTGCACTCCTTTGTCGCTACCACCCACACGCGCACCGTCTGGTCGTTGGAGCAGCTGGCAATCAAGGTGCCGTCCTGGTTGGGCCGCACCATGCGCACCCATTCTCTGTGCCCCGTGAAAGTCTTCACGCAGTAACTGTGCAAAAAACACAGCATTGCTCAGCCACCAGCACAATAACCCGCTGCACGTGCCTTGGGAATCTGAGGACACTTAACCTACTCAGTGGTTAAGACGAAGTATTTTAGTGCACACATGTTCATTCTGGCAGGTGATGGAGCATGTCATAAAGAGTTTATGGAAAGGATGCTGACATGAGAAAGCAGTGACAGCTAAGAGCTAGCAAAAACTCGTTAAGGCAAAAAGCAGGAAACTTGGGGGGAAATTAGGTTGATGTGACTACTTCCATTAAACAGGTATTTTAAGAACAAGCAGAGATTTACAAGTCATTTAGGTTATTAGAGAGACAACTGTTAAATGAAACAAGCAAGACGACAAAAAAAAATATCAGGAGACACCTTGATATGTGCCAAGTAAGGTAATAGATACTCCCTTTTAATTCATGGTTAACCAGCGAATTTATTTTCCTAATTGGTCATGAGCTAGAGATCTACCCTCATAGCTTCCAGAACAACAAAACCAGTTAGCTTTAGTTAGTCAGTATTAGCATCTGAACCCCTCTGCCTAATGACCGAGTGATTTCGGTGAATTACTCTGAACCGCAGAACATCATTTCTCAATTCAAATAGTGCCTGCTGACATTCAGATTCCTGTGTCCCATTTCTACACACAGGGGTTTCTCCTTGCCTTTGTTCTGGTGCTGTTTGCTCACAAGTGCACTTACCCTGTCTGGACTTCCCACATTTTGATAGTTTTATCCCTTGAGGCAGAAACTATATGATCTCCGTTGGGCATGATGGCTACCGAAGAAACGTTATGATCATGACCTAAAAACAAAATAAAGCCTTTATTAAGTGGCACTGGCAGAGTTTTCAGAGAGCACGAGTAGCTAGAGCAGCAGAGTGTGCTTTATGGAATAATCTCTACATGTAAACTTGAGGTTTTATGAAATAACCATCCATATTTTTAGAACCCACACAGTCCAGACACTGAGCATCCTTAAGAGGGGCTTTCTGTTTACTTGCATATACCTATGGTGTTTATTATTTTTTAAGTCTCAAACATTCTCTATTTCTACTCACCACTTCTACAAGATGATCCTAAAAGCAGGAAAAAAGCTCTTGCATTAGACTATAAAAAACATTTGCTGTCAATATTAGCATCTTATAGCCGTGGGTGTTGTACTTTCTCATTTTTCCTATGTCTTTCAAACCCAGTGCAAAGGGAACATTCCCATGTGATCAAACACACACAGCCAAACCCCACAGGGAGCAGCCACAACTCCTCTGGCACTGATTCCTCCCTTCCTGTAGCCCTGCATCAGGAACACAAGAGGGCTGAAGGAAGGAATCTTTCACCAATTTGAAGGCAGTTTTATTGTCAAGCAAGCATTTAATATTTAAAGCTAAAATCCCTCTGCCATTTTATTTCAGTGTCATTATGAGATGCTTCCTACACCATCATGCATGGTAGATTTAAGGTGCTATTTCATTCTATAAACACTGCATGTATCCCCTATTTAAAGAGCACCCAAAGCATCAAATTATATTCCCCCCTTTTCCTTTTGGAAAATACTCTGGGCTATAACCCCTTTCCACATCAGCAGTTTTCCTGGATTAAAAAAAAACAAAAAACCAAAAATACTCTTCACTTTACAGACTACTAAATCAATCCCGTTATACCTTACCATGCATAGTTCTGATGCACTCAAAACCCTGGAAATCCCATAGTTTAATGGTCATATCAGCAGAACAGGAGGCCAAGAGTTTGCCAGTGTGGTCAAAGGAAATATCTTGCACAGAGTCTGTGTGCCCCTTCAGGGTTCTCTCAAAGTCTCCTGTCTCATAATCCCACACCTGACAAGGGAACAGACAACCTGTTAGCAGCAGCCCATTACTCTTTGTATTCTCCAGCCTCACATTTGCACTCTGCAGGCCAGTCTGGCACCTTGTTCAATAATCAACCAAGCAGGAGACAGACAGCCCTAAAAACCTTAACAGTACAGAAAAATAAATTTCTTTTTATGTGATTTTGTTACTTATAAATTAACTGAATTCATGCATTTTGAAAACTGCTTTTCAGCTAACTTTAAGCATTATAAGCCCAGCAGGAGAACAAGTTTCACTGTACTGATGTCACCTATTCCACAGCCAGTTGTCTGAGCACACACACACCTTTATTGTGGCATCCTCTGAAGCAGAGACCATAACACTGAAAACTGGATGGAAAATGACTCGAGTGACAGGACTCCTGTGCCCACTCAACGCATACTTCTCTGGAGGACGAGGAATCCACTCTTTAGGGTCTCGTTTCTGACCAAGAGGTCCACCTGATGTAAATTCTTCCTTAGCTTCATTCAGCTTCGATTCTAATTCCATTACCTAAGTGTATGAATTTTAAAGAGACCTTTCATTTCCAGTTTTATACGAGATCTAATTCACCTTCTTCATTAGTAATCCAAATAACAACTGACTCCAAAACTCACAGTAAAGCAAAGATTGAGTGGACCAAAACTGATTACCAACATTCAGTAGCACTGGTTTTAAAAATCAAACCTAAATTAATCATTTATAGCTTATTCTTTAATAATTTATAGTTGATTCTTAATAATTTAATCATTAATCACTTATTCTTTTCAAATTCCCAAATATTTTCACAGGGGAAAAGAAAGTTCTACAAAATCCCCTTAACTCACACACTGTACAAATACATCTGAATTACTATTGTGCCAAACTACCAAAGAAGGTTGTGCTAACAAAAAGAAATGTTACTTCTGCAGGAATTCTGTGTCCTGCTGGAGCTAGCACACACATTAACCAACAACAGAAACACTGGAGGGCTAATAAACCCTCGCTGTATTAACCTGCAGAAGGGAGAGGACTTCATTGTCAACACACTGATTTTAGGGTTTTTTTTGCTTTTAGTACACTCTTGAGCCATTGAAGCATGACTAAAAGAGCTTTGTACTCTCCACTTGCAGCACAATCCCCCACTGGAATGCACTGGAGCTAATGGCTCCTTCCCTCTAGGGCCATGGCCAAAGACAACAGGCAGCACTGATTTTTCCTCCGCCCTAGCCCAGCCTGACCCTCTGCACACAGTGACTCCATCTCCCTCCTCACCAACTGCCCCAAGGCACCTCTTGCTTCTCCAGCTCCAGGACTGCACACGAATGTTCAGTGCTGAATGCTTTCTGGGCTAACTTTTTATACATGTACATCCAGCAGATCTCTACTTACCTTCTTTTGTAATCTTATAACAGATGTCCATTTCTTTTCCAGAAGTCCAGCATACTTCTTATCTAACTCTTCATTCTGAGAAGAAGCATTTAAAGAAAGAGGAGGAAAAGCAACACAGAAAAACAAACATCAGAGACGAAGAAGTAACTAAGTGCTGCACTTTCTTTCCATTACAAAATTACAGTCTCGTGCTACAATAATCCTAAATGAGATGAAGATAACAGACATCAGAAAATAACCATGCCAAGGCTTACTCCACAGCAGATAAAAGCTCTGAGGACTCGCTACCTTGGTCAGAGACAGATGTTAATCTACTGCTATAGGGGGGCACTTGTGAAAGCTGGAGTTACTTACATGAATAAGCCATACAAAAATTAAACCTCTCTTTGTAGAGCTACATATCAATCATTCCAATTTACTCAAATAATTTCAGCCTTTACCTTTTCTTACCACTTTAGCCCACTCCAATTCAGATTTTCTTGCATAAAAGTTGTGAAACTTCTAGCAACTGTGTTTTCTCTTTCCCTCAGGACCATCTAACCTATTTAGATTGCTTTCCTAAGCTTTGGGAAGAGGAGACTAAATTAGGTTGATAGATATAAGGCAGATAGGGAAATGATATTAGGATTTTTAATTATAAGTATGGTATTTCAATTTGTCATTTCTACTTATTTATTCAATACTAGTAGCAAATTGGAGAAATTAAGTCAAACTTCAAGCATTTTGGAAAAAGAACAATGCAAGATATGTAATAGAGAAAAGGCAAGGATTTATCCAGCACACAGAAGTTTACTACTCAACCCAGCTGTAGCCATATGAAATGCACACCTCCTATGCTAATAGGTGGCAAAGTTAAAAATTATACCAAATTATCTGTGACAAAGGCAAATCAACAGAATGAAGAGGCAAGAAATGACTGGTCTGAGTCATTGGCATCAGACAGTTTGGCATTGTACAGTCTAAGCAAACAGAGCTGGTTACCAGAGCTGGTCACACAATCACAGAATCACAGACTGGTTTGAATCTCATTCTGTTCCACCCGCCCTGCTGGGGGGGAACACCTTCCACTAGACCAGGCTGCTCCAAGCCCTGTCCAACCTGGCCTTACTGGATGATGAACCTCTGTGAACTGTTTCAGCCTGCCCTTCTACTACTTGGTTACCCAAGAAGTATGCAACAGACTCAGGCAATGACTTAACTCCTGACCCAACTCAAATCTCAAAAGAATTTTCCGACATTGGCTCTGTATGATAAAGCAGAGGACAAAAGTAATCCCGTTTTGTCTTCATGTTTCTCAAGGATTCCCAGTGAAGTCAGTCTCCAAAGTTGCACAGTTTCAGACCCTTTCAAATCTGGTTATAAAACCATTTGCTCAGAAATGGTCAACTCACCCAATGATTATTTTTCCCTTTTCTGGTAAGGCAACAAGCTGTGTGAGCTCATCACCTCCATTTCTGAAACTGTCTGAGCTAACAAGTAGGTAACAGACACACATGTTCAGAACAGATGCAAATGCCATAAAACTGACTTCTGAATTAAAATATAGATGAAGAATCTTGTTTGAACTCACCACATCTAATTCAGCTTCCTTTTTAAAAACCGAATATGCCTCCTCGTAGCCATTGGAACGGAGGTAATCTGCTATCGCTCGATTTCTACAAAACAACATTTCAAATACAATTGAAGGACTCAGAGAAATATTGTCACCACAACGTAGTGCATTGTGATCAGATCCTTGTCTACCTTACAAAGTAAAAGAGCAAAAAATGTCCAGAATTTACTCAAGATAAATGTAGAATTCACACATTGCCGCTTATATTGCAACGTGCTTACTGCAAATTGAAGAATCCATTTTTTATGCCAGTAACATTGAAATTATATTTTTATCATTCCCCAATTCTAGTTTCAAATAGCAGCAGTTCTATCAAAAATAAAGAGTAGAGAGATCCAAACCACAATACACGGTACTCAAAGGGCGTGTGAACAGACACACTCAAAATCTATTTTGAAACAAATGCTAATAATTGAAATGAACGAATAATTGAAATTAATGGAAATGCAACACAAACTTAAAAACAATGATCCCTTACAGTTCATCTCGTTGCCTTTGTGACAGCACCATCGTGGCTGAGATGTCAGGTTAACGTGATCGAGCAGTGGCTTCTCCTCAAGAGCTAAAGTCTTGGGAACCCAGGATCCACAATTCAGTCTGCCACAGTGGCTTAAATCACAAGTATTTCCCCAGATGTGAAATCCAATAGGAAATCCAGAGGCATTCAACACAGAAGATTCAATCCATCTACAAGGAGGAGAAAGAGACGTCATCTGTTTCCTTGAAACAAGCATTCCTCAGGCAGCTTTTTTAGATTCATCCAAGCAGCATCTTTAAAGACTCTGACTCTACCCCAGCACGGGGCCCTTGCAGTTGCAGTGCTACACAACTGCAGCACACACATGACTTTTCCCAGTCCAGTACCACCACCTGAGGGAGTTTTGAAGAACCTTTGACTAAGAGACAGTACTTGTTTTCTTTTCAGTCATGTGTTAATGTAGTTTACCTAGAGTTAATACTTCATCTTGCCCATGTTTAGAGTATGGCAAATTTTTAAACAGTCCTCCAATATGATCAGAGTGGCACCATTACCATGGGAAGAGCTGCCACAGGCCCATGACTGCAGCTGGGCTCAGGCAGTGGAGTGATCACAACACCTTTGGCAAGGCCAGCCAATTCGGGATACAGCTGAAACCCGACACGCTCGAGATAGCTCAAGTGAGTGGAGCTGTGCTTTCCCAAAACACAGACTCGTTAGTACCCTTTGATTCAGAAACATGAACTGCAGCATTCTCAGTGCACAACCTGCTTCGACTGGGCCGCTTTAAGCTCTGCCACAGTGACATCACCAGGCCCACGCTGCCTTTGCTTTCTGCACTGCAGGGACCCTGTGAGCACCACAAGCATGGGAAGTGCTGAAATGGCACTTCTTGCACACCTGGCAGGTTCTGTACAGAACTCATCATTCACTCAGGCTGCTCAGCAAGTCTGACCGACCAACCAGCCTTCAGCACTGAGATCAACTGAGGCAATGTACAGAGGCTCAGAGACAGCAGGTGGGTTTGTAAACTTCCTACAGCCTGCTTGAGGACTGTATGCTCCCACTGCATCACCTCTGCCCCTCCCTAGACACACAGACACACACTGACTTCAGTATCACAGCTCAATAATAATTTCAGTAAGGAGCCTCCTTTAAACAAAAGCCTGCTATGAAAAAAGTAAGGAAAATACTAAGCTTGTATCATTAATGACTACTTATTCATCATAGGGGATCAGAGGCTTCTTTCTAAACCTATCTAGGCCCTGCTGTCTGCTTCAAAATGAGCTTAAGCTGCAAGTTGCTTGTTTCCACCCTGCTGGTGGATCTTCTATGTTAAATGCTGCACGCCGTAATACTGCCTGCAAGCCAGTTACGATAGGAACACTCTGAACAGGCAGTGCCTCATTTAATTAGTCTAAACTCTTGCCCAATAGCTATTTCAGAAACAATACAGCTGAAAACAGCACAGGCTTCATCCTTTCAGATAACAGAAGCAAGCATTTCACCTCCTCTTGTCCCATACCTAATTCATGCCAGGTAAAGAGACAACTGTGTTTCAAAAGATGTCGGGCGCTCAGAACAGAGCCGAGTACCACATGCAAATGAAGGGAAATTTAGTTACCATCAAAATAAGGTGCTGCAGTGCTGAGAGGCGCCCGCAGAGGGCGCGCCGCGGGACAGCCGGCGCAGAACGGGGCTCGGGCAGGGCAGGGGCAGCGCTGCCGGGAGCGCCCAGCAGCACCTCACACACACAAACCTCCGACATCTGCCCCGAGGCCCGCAGGGGAAAAACCCGAAGGTGGGATCTGTAGTATGAACCGCCATGCAGTGAATGCCTAGCAAATCCAGTGCCAGCGTACTGACTCCAGTAAAAAATCCCAGGATCTCATCAATTTTGTAGTGTCATCTGGGAGATGCAATTATAGCACTTGTCTAAAAATAACAGCAACTGTGTTTGTAAGGCCATCTTTCACATGTCACCTATTTAGAAATGCATTTCCCCTGTCAAATGCAAAGTAACCCCAAACTTCTCCATATCCACTTCCCAACACCTGGGCTGCTCCACAATCTAACTCTGAATAGTTAGTGAGAAACAGATCCTAGTACTAGATAAATTCCAATAGCCACATGGCAAAGCAGCTACTCCTGCTATTAGCAAATGACAGCTGAGCCAAAGCCACCAACCAAGTGATCTACAGCATCTTGCTCCTCCAAAAAGGGTCTGTTCCAAGCACCCTCTCAGCATTCCTGACTTTTAACTACAAAACTGCCTCAATAGAAGGTAAAGTATTTTTAGGACTGCCTCCTTCATAGACAAAACCAGAACAAACAAAACAAAAACAACCAAAGCCCACTGCAAACAAACAAAAAACCAAACCAAACAAAAAAACCCCACACAAAGAACCCACTCAAGCAGAAGTGTCCAAACCCAAAAATCCCAAAAGGACCACCATTAATTACACACCAGTGCCACTACGTGCACTACCTTTTCTTCAGCCGGAGCAGACTTTGTGACATACAGCTTTCAGCAAAGCAAGACTAACCAGTCCTCCTCCATCACCTATCAGCGTGTTACCCTCAAACAGCTCAGCCATGAGAGGCAGCTGGAGCTCTGGGGGAACCCTGGGGAACAAAAACAACCCACAAAGAACTGCCACGTGTTCATTACATCTTGCCTCAAACTGGCCACTTTGTATCAGCATATTAAGGCAGTGTCAAGACAGAGTTAGATATTCCTCTGAAAGAAAAGGTGTCTTTGCATGAGAATTTTACTCTGTCCGCTATTAAATACAGGAAAAAGCACACTGAATTTAGACACCCACGGAGTAACAGCTATTAAGTGTTAACCAGGATGTGCCTTTTATTAATACCCACTTACACTCCTCCAAGTTGTAGTTTCTAACTTAAAACCTATCTGATTCCCTATCAGTAGTCTGCATATACAAAAGCACCAAGTGGCAAACCTCTGCATAAGGACAGTAACAGAGGGCTACAGGTGTTCTCAGCAAGATCAGGTGTCTCTGTAAGCCCTTTAAAATGGGGAGCTGGCAGAGTGCTGTCGCTGGCACAGGTACGGCACACACAATGGGCACCTCTCGCTGCTCCTGGCAGCACAGGACCTGCGCGGTTTTCTGGAACAACACAAACCATTCCTCACCTATAAAACATATTCCTCAGCTCCACTAACAGCAGCAGATCCTCAGCAGGCAAATGCACCTCACCCCAACTGCCCACCTTTCCCCTCAGCTACAGATCAGCTTTTATACTCAGGACTGGCAGAAACATCAGAGCAGTAAGGATAGCAGACCTCCTTCAGTCCTTCGGTGCTGCAGGACTGGAGAGTGGCATACTAAAGCATAATCTTTAAAAATAAATTAATTTAAAAAGAGACAGCCGAGAATCATCACAGGCCAGAATTTTTCCCTGCACAAGGTTCTAAAGCACAGAGAATTATTGATGAAGAGCAACAAACTGAACAGGAATACCTGAAAAGCAGAAGAACCCTCACCTGCAAGGGAAGGTGAAAACAGCACAGTGCAAGTTCTTCTGACCTTCTCATCTGAAAAAAAAAATAAATGGGACCCTGTGTCTCGTCAGATGTCTGACCATTGCCCCCCTTCTTCCTAAACTGGGGTGCAGAGATTGCTGAGCTTCACCGCACTGAGGACACACTCAGAGCCCTGGCCGGCCAGTGCCACCTGGGGAGCTCACGCCCCTTGGACAGCTGGCAGCGAGCAGGGCACGCAGCCAGCCCCAGGCCACGCTGGCAGCAGGCAGCACCGAGCTGGCACCGACAGGACACCCTCCTCCCCAGGGTGACTAAGAGGATTCAACAGACCGCTGCTGCTTCCTGCCTTCAAACACTGGGCTCTTCCACTGATGCCTATCAGTGTGGTTCAAGTGCTTCCTAGATTACTGGAAAACTTCACAATAACTTAATGAGAGACCTGCAAATGATTCATAAACGCACCAACAGCAAAATGAAACAAGTTCAGCTCCATTTGTTAGCTGAGACAGCTCTACAGGAGGTATCCAAGCACAATAGCTACACGCTCAGTCACAGCAATGAGGTAGGGAAAAAATAATCACTTTCAGGCAAGAGATTCCCCTCAGCTCATGATATGTTATGCCAATAAATGATACACCTTGGCTTGTAGGTATTTCTATGACTGTGTTCATACTTGCTTCAGGAGACACTTAAGTATTTTCTCTAAGTATTCTCCAAATGAAACTGAGAAACAGATTATGGAATCAAATTAATTCATCAGCATTTTAGTCTCAAACTGACAAAAATACTTGTTCATTTACCAGAAACAGCATCAAGCAAGAGCAAAATTACTGGAATTAAAATTCCTGAAAGTGTCCATTCTGTAGACAAAAAAAAAAATCAAATCTAGTCGGTAAATTTCTTCAGATTTTGTTTAGTGGAGTATACTGGATGCTAAACAGTACTACAATTTGGATTATATACCTAAGCCCTTCCAAATCCACATTTTCAGATGTGTATCCTGAGGTACCAAATTACACCATCACAACAAACCTCAGCATCTTCCACGGGATTTTGTCAGTAAATTTGGTCCAAGGTTCTCCATTGCCTTTGTTTGCTCCCATCAAATGTGTCAAAAACACTTTTAAGGACCAACACCGTAATCAAACCCCTAAAATGGCTCAACTGACTAACAGTGCCCACTTCTGCTGTTCAGAAAAAGTCACAGTAGAAGTCACTCCCAACTGAGCTGTGATCCATCTCACCCATAGTGAGCCCCAGGAGTGAGGCACAGCAAACCCAGCTGTGGCAGTGCCTCTGTCACTGGCACTGCTCTGCTACCACAGTGAGGTGTAAGAAGACCAAAAACCAGCTTCAGCTTCATTCCTTGGTTCACAACACGGGCAGCAGCAGTGAACTGTTCCATACACCAGCACCACCACCCCAGAGTCACTCTGCTGCTGCTGTCCAGCAACTCATGGTAGTGCATATCCCAAATATATGTCCATGGCTCCTCCAGGAACTTAACAGTAAATTAATTCAATTGCTGCAGTTTTTATGACCGTTGCTTAGGCTCCATAAACAGTCTTTCCCACAAAAACACAAGCTATGTACACTAAACGTGAAACTGTAGCTCATTACATTAAAAATTAGAAGAGATACAGGGCATCAATTACAGAGCTAAAGCATCAGCAGATACAGAACAGACCAGCAGAGTGCAGCTCTGAAAGCTCAACAGAGCTTTAGCTCAGCACTGCTGTGTTTTAGGAATTGTACATTTTTGCAGAATTTTAATACTTCAGTTAACTCAGCTACAAGACCATTTTTTCCTCTAAATATTATTATAACAACATTTTAAATTCTATTCTCCAAGAATGTTTATTGAAGGAAACAAAATCGGATGTCACTTTTGCAGGTTGCCAGCTCAGGCACACTTAATACAAAGCATTTAGTGTTAAAAAGGCACATGAGCTGTCACCAGCATCAGAACACAAAACTGGGTTCACACTGTGAAATCAATTAAGAGTTTTTCATTACTCACATTTAGGTTCAAATTTAAATCTTATCATTTAAAATGTCAATAACCCATATAAAACTTAAAACATTTTAGAGTGTCCAGCTACATGCTAGCAACTTTCAAGTGGTTCCTCTAACACATTCTATCATTAATAAAAGGTTTTTTTCACCTCAAAGAAAACTCCTGGAGTTTACTTCTGAGTTGTCAATATACGAAAATCCTACTTCAGTTAGCTCTGTCTCTCCAGCTAATTTTACAATCCCAGTGAAAGGCCAGTCACTTATGAAAATCAAAGGCCACCAAAAAGAGTAAGTGAATTGATATAATCAGAATTAAATTCCACAATTCTTTAAAGCTGAAAGGATCCATTTGTGCATTACTAAAGGAGAAACTCTTGTTGCATTGTCTCTTGCTACATGGCTGGCACAGGAGGTCCTTGCAAGGCTCTTCGACAGTGTATCCTGTTTCATAACATTAACAAGAGAACTTAAAGGGGTTATTTGGGAGTAATTCCCAGGTAATTAGAGCTACAGTCCTTATGGAAGAACTAGACCACATGATTTGTTCTCTTACACCTCTGGATTATGTTGCTAAATTCTATCAAGTATATAAGAAAATTTCCTTTTAATTTAAACTAATTTTTAATGGGTCTGATTTTGTTTTAAAGCCCATAAGCAAAAAGCTGCTTTATCAAACTCAAGCCACAGAATAGGACAACTCTTTCCACAAATGTACTCAAGACCAGATTCCATAGAAGTGAAGTAATACCCATGGCTCCTAGGCATAACTATTAGGACTCGAAAAGGGTTCCCAGATATGTCTCTATCTGTTGATAGGACAGAAAAACAGTAACAAGTAAAATAATCCAGTTCCTCTCCTGCTTCCATCTTGCCCCCCGTTACCGCAGGAAAGCTCATCCACAGCAGAATCACCCAGGCACAGCCATGCAGCTGCTCTTAGCACTGCAAACAGACCTTATCCTAGAAAATGTTGGAATCCATCACCTGCTAAGCCAGCAGGGATGAGTGGGAGAATATGAGAAAGCTACTCATTTATGAGCTGGGTTAATCTTTTTTCCACTTTTCAGCCTACATCAGTAAAGCTGGCTGAGGGATTACAACGAAGTCAGCTCCAACAGCTATCTGATTTGGGGAAAACAAAACAAGAAGCAAATCTGATCTGAATTACAACTCTGAGCCTTATTTTTAATTCATATGTTTAGTAAGCCTGTTATTCTGCAATTAAGGGAAGTCTCAAAATGCCCGTAGGTCAACACTTTGCTTGATACATCAATCTAGTATCCACAGAGTACAGCATTCTGAGCAGCGCTTGTAATAATTCACAAAAAACATTTTCCTTTTCAGTTCAGTTACAGCTTTATCAAAGGAAATATGTTTTTAACATGAAAAAAGTGAAAAGTTTTATGTCTGTTTTCTTCCCCATTTCACCTACTTTTACAGCTTTTGCTAAAAACCTTATACGGTAGTTTAGTTCTGAAAATAATTCAGCACCAAATCCATGGGGAACCAGAAAGCAATCTGTAGCAGATCAGATATAGTGCCTATGTTCCAAAGACTTGGAATGCAGGTTGCAATTACATTTGAAAAATAAAGCAAAGGAATGTCATCAAGATGCCATAAACCAGGAGCAAGTTGTGTGCTCCAAGGAGCATGCTGCCGAAAGGAACGCCTGCATTTTGAAATCAACTCCTATGCCCGTCTGCTTTCCCATATTATTTCAAGCTAAGTTTTTAACACATCACTGGCAGTCACTACCCACCTTGAGAACTGTAAAACAACAAAACACATTTCTGGCCTCGTTACCTTCCCAGGCACCAACACTAAATGACTTTGAGGAATCTGGGCCAAATTTGCTTGGAAATTTTTTTTTTTTTTAAGAAGACTTTAAATTAATTCAATCTTGACATTTTTCCTCCATGTATCACTTCAGTTTTGCAATTCTGATAGAAGCATGATACAATTAATTCTCAGGAGAAACATTTCCAGTGAGTACTGTCACATCATCTCATTTTAGAGTCTTTGAGCTTCCTCCAGGTCAGAGCTCCAGCCTGAGGTCTGTGTGTAGGCTTTGGTGGAAAACATCCTTCTTCTAACCTGCCTGTTCAATTCTGTGTGAAAATGCAGGTAAATTTAGCTACCAATAACAGGAAGAATGCAGGCTGCAGTAGAAAATAAAGCTCTACCATGTGTGAGAAGGTTTCTGACATGGCAGTCCCCACACTGCTGCTCAGGGTGTTGTGACAGTGGCTGGACAGCAGGTAGGGGTTGTGTTACTCGATATTACACGCTGCTACTCAACACTTGCTCAGAGCAAAGCACATCAGGGTCAGCTGGATGACTCCAGCAGGGCATTTTTCAGTATCATTATTGCTAGGTCAAACAACACATACACATTTTGGGATAGCAATTCTAGACCACCAGGAAAAGAGTGCTGCACTTAGATATGTCTGTCAGCAGGTGTGCACTGGGTTTGAACTTTGTTATTCTCAGTTCTTCCTCCCATACTTCTCAAGAACTTAGAACTTCCACTCTTCAATCATGTGAACACAGTTGGTCCTTTATCCATTTTCAAATCTTGTTGACCAAAAATGGTTTCACTTGGCTGGGGTGGGGGGAAACAAAACCAAAAAGCTCATCGTGATTGTGATCTATAACATCTTATTCTATTACAAGCAACAGTGTTCAACCTTTCATGACACCAATACCAAAATTAATGAAATCAGGGTTCTGGTAGAAGGTGTCTCATCTTTCTTATCATGCACCTTCACCTATTACACTTCTGCCTCAAAAACAGAGATGAAGGTGAGAGAACCAGAAACTTCTACCATTACTGATTTAACAGACACCATCTGTTTAAAATACATACAGACACTCATTAATGACATCATCCTCTTAATAGATTGCAAAGACATGAGCATTTAAACAAACCAAATTGTTTATCCAATCTCTTTCTTCACCCCAAAAAGCAGGTGAATCCAGCACAAGAAAAGCTGCCAATGTTGTTTCATTATGGAAGAAATAGTCATTTATCTGCAGCAAACAGCCTAGATGCTTCCAGCTGATTTTCCTCTAGTCTTAAAGAAGGATAAACGTAACACCTTTGCTTTAGCATTAAGCAGAAAAACAAGGCAGAGGCAATCTCGGGGGGAGGTGGGGAGGGGAACATTTGTCTGTCTAATTAAACCAAAGGAACTTAAGGTCTGTGGAACACAACGGGAACAATTAACAGGGATACAAGAGGCAAAGTATAAATAATCTCAGTCATGAATGCCCCTGCGCTATCCCAGATGCAAACCAGCACAGCACCATGCCACAGAGCCTGTCACCTACCTCACAAGAGGTGTGACAGCTGAGTCACCAACCAGACCCAGAACAAGAGGTGCCTCTGAGCAGCCTTCGACCAACTCCCTCAGCAGGGACCTACTTAACAACGGATCCAAGGAAATTACAGGACAGACACTGCTGCTGCACCACCTACAAACCTCAGCCATGGATGGTCTCATCTCTGGAAACACTTCTCAAGGCTGCAGCAAGTAGGTACTAGTAAAAAATATCAGGTAAGTCTTCCAGAATCAACAGAATCACAACCACAAAGATGTATTTATTACATTCATTTAATCACAGTCCTTATCCAAAGTCCACAAGCAGTCAAGCCAAGCTGCAGAGCTCACTCAGAAGCAGTATCATTAAGAAGGAAATGGCAAAAATAATTCCAAATATGTTAACTAGCAAGTACTTTGAATTAATAATGTTGATTTTTTTACATAGTTATACATGCACCAGTGCTCTTGGTATTGGTCAGTGTGACAATGCTGTGCACAGCATTAGTTTTGAAAGGACTGTATGTTAATAGTCCCAAGGAAATGGAGTTCAGCATACACTGACTTCGTACACAACATTTTTCTTTGAAATTTCCTGACAGTACATGCTAGCAGGAAGTGAAATGATAGGTGCCTTCCAAGACAGTGAACTAAAAGCAGAAGAGCCTAAGTCACACCTATCTAATCCCTTAAGGAGAGAGCAAGAGATTAAAAAAAATAAAACAGAATAAGCTTTTAAACATTATGAATGAGACAAACATTGCCTCATCCAGGTCCTGCCTCAGCTAAGAGGAACAGGCCCTTCTTAAAACAACTGAGAGAAGATACAGGTTAGCAATACGCATCTGTTGGGCTAACCTGCAGCAGCTGGCATCTCCAGGGTAAAACTGGAATTCTGTTCCTCATCAGAGAAAATCCTGGTTCTCGCCAAGGCTTTTAATATGCACTGTTCATCTGTAGGTCTTAGAACATGGAAGGAATGAAGGAAAGTTTTGTTCTAAAGTAACTGTAATACATGAAAACCAGACATTTAACCCAACCTAGGCTCAGGACCCCACCATTAAGCTGATGTGACAGAGCTACAGCTCCCACCACACCTCTGCACCCCAGTGGTGGTACCACCCTGCCCTCAAGAGCACAGCCATTCACACTCCCCTAGCATGGACAGCACGCAGAGCAAGAATTCTGAGGAAACAGCTGTATGTACCTGAAAATTGATTTTAAACAGGTCAGGATTGTATCTTAGTCTAAATGCCTACTTCTAAAAACTTAAAAGTGTAGCCTACTCTGCCAGGCAGATCAAAAGATAAAGCAACATCACCCATGAATAAAACCCTGAAAAGCCACATTTGGAACCCCATTTCCCTTGTGTCTGGCAATAAAGTAGCTCCTGAGAAAGGCCCTGAACCCAGGCAAGGCTTCACCAGTGCAATACATTTTTAGTAGTCAGGCTGTCCTGCCAATGATATGTAAGCTCTTATAAAAGGGAGAAAGAGGAGCCAGTTGTAACGTCATTGACAGATCTGCAAGTATGGACAGCACATAACTTAACAACGTATCTGCAACAAACCTCACAGGAGAGTCCCACCATCTATCAACATACACGGCTCTGATCCTTGGGAAAGATCTTCAGTTGCCATCACAAATTACATGTTAGAGGATGGAAACTCCCCCGCACCCTATAGGAAATCTGAAATTATTATCTATTAATAATAATTACGGATTTCTATTGTCCTCTTGATTTCCTGAATTTAGGCCTACACAGTTCTTATTTTCAACCTGACAAGTACTTCAGTGCCCACTTCATGGATGCTTCAACTGCTCTCCCAGTCTTTGCCTTTAGTTTAGAAAATAGCCTGAAGTTCAGCAAAGTAGAAGAGAGCTGACCTAAACGGAACTATTCCAATGTCACTCTCCTTCCTACTAGGTAATTCCAACCCCTCTAGTTCAGGAACACAGGGCAGCTACAGAGGGTTGTAAAAAAACTTACAAACATATGCAGTCTATAGCTGAGCTACTCTGAGGCAGAGGGCTCCAGCTATTGTTTGCCCAGAATACTCCACAAGTGTAAATACATTATAACTAATGATGGACACTTGCTATGGAGCTCTTCATGGAAGACACTGTTGAAGTGCTGGACAAGGCAGCCAGCAGACATTGATTTTGGAGCTGTCCCATCCATAGCAAGTTGAGAGCAAAGACACAACCTGAGCTCCCAGGCTGGGAGGAGCCCAGGAGCCAGGACAGGCACAGGAGTCAGCAGGACAGGAAAAACGTAGCCTGTGTGCAGCCAGAAAGGAACTGTTGATGCCTTTTGGTTCTGTAGAACCCAAATGAACAAGTTGCTCCTGTAGAAAAAGTGACTGCCATCATTTCAAGGGCAAAAGTCAACCAAAGCTGTTAAGATGGAAAGTGTTTTGCTGGGCTCTTCACTGGCCTTAGCCTGGATACACATTAGACTCAGGTACTTAGCTCATGCAGCCACTGAATCCTGGAACATCTACTCCAAGTGAATGAACTAGAAATAATGCAGAAACCACTGCCCCTTATTTTAATTTTGGGCATACTAAGAGAAGCACAGTCTCTTTCTTGTGTGCCCTTCTCCTATCACAAACTGCACTCCAGAACTGAGACTCCCATGAAAAAGCAAAACCTCAGCCTGCTTCAGAACCATCCATGTTCAATGCTGTACTTGCTCCAATCGGCACTGAAATCAGATGGGAATGCCATGAGAGGCACATGTGGAACAGGAGAGAACTTCCATGGGCAGCCCTTCCTAGGTGCTTCCTTCAATCCCTATTGTATTCCCCAAATCCTTTGTTCAAACGCTTTTCCTACACAACTTTAAGCAGTAGCACCCAAGGGGGACAGCAATGCTCTTACAGAACTATAGTGCTCAAAAGGGCTTCCAAAATCCTGAGACGTTATTTTACAAGAACTTGGCACATGACGAAGGGCAGTGCAATCCAGTCTGTACACTGACAGCAGTCACTCCACTGTGGTCACCAGAGAAACCAGGGATTGTCTTTTTCTGTGTGCCCACCCATAATCCGCTCTAACCAAGAAGTTCCATGAACAAATAACAGCATGAAGCCACAATACAGAGGCTTCTCCAGATTCCAGAAAATCTTGTGTATAAAACACAGGCGCAAAAAATGCAATTCTTATCTAAAGTGTAAATAAAATCAATTCAACAAGTGCATATCTAAGTGGATAAATTGAAGCGGTTATCAGACAAAAAAAATCCGGCTTTGCAACAGTGACTGGTCACTTCTCACTGCCAGACAAATCAAAATCCACCCTGCAGAAAAATCAGTCTCAGAACAGAATGTGAGATTTGTTTCATTTCCGAAGCTTCCTGCACCATTAGATTCTTCCCTAAAGAAGAGACTTCATTGTTACGGCAATTAGTATTCCTCCACCCCGGCAAAGGGAGGAAAAAAAAAGCTCTGAAAGGGTAATCGAGCCATTTCGCAGCTTTGCCTCCTTACTCCACCCAGTCTCTTCCCGGCTCAATGGCTGCTCACAGCATCCACAAACATGGGAACAGCAACAGAACCACACAAAAACGAGATGCCCGAGAACAAGCCGGATATTTGCAATGCATCTTACAGTTTAAAAATATTTTCTTTGTTTAGTTCCCCAACGTAATTTTCCCATTTAACAAAATGACTCTAAGGGCAAATAACATTCTGACAGCAGACCCTCCCTCTCCCGAAAACCAGCTAAATGCTGCACAATCATTTACAAAATGATCATCACTGAACGGAGGTTCTTTAACCACCACCTCCTAATGCCATGAACAATACTGTCATAGGAACGTACACTTAAAAGAATCACCACAAAAATACATAATTTAGCCAGGTCAATATGCCCAAACATTTAATTATATTAAAACGGTGTTTATTAAAGATTTTTAATATAGCTTAGATTAACCTTCCCCCATCCCTAGTAGGCAATTCATTATGAAAGGACTTGACCTGCACCAACCAAGCCCACTGCTGCAGCACTATTGAAATGGTTCGAGTGATACCATGGCAAAGAAAGGGAAGGTGTCACATTATTAATGGTATTAAAGGTCAAGTTTAATTGCATCCACCTCAAACAAAAAAAAATAAAAATTTAAAAAAAAATACAAAAAAAAAAAATCTCACACCCACAGAACTGAACAAACCCCAAACTTTTCAAGGGAGGCACCACTCTCACCCCCCAACTTCCATCAAAAGCCCTGCCTGCATATAACCTCCTGCGGAAACAAAACCTCGGGAGCAGCAATTGATACAGGATTTTAGCAATATTATAAGGTTTTCACGGGAAGCCTGTGCACCTGCAGCCATGCAGGCATTGATATGACGCCCAGAAGGAGAGATTAGACCTCCCTGCCCGGTTTTACTGCAGCTGGTTCTGAAGGTCTGAGCCATCTCCTATCGCTGCTGCCCTGCTGAGCACTGCAGGAAAACTGGGGATGCGAGACAAATTCTGAAACAACACCTACTCCTTTCCCGGGATTATTAATTCTCGTCTTGTTTTCGGTGCCTCGGCCGCGCTGGCGATCTGGGCCATCGCCCGACGCCCGGCCCTGCCCGGGGAGAGGGTGACAGGGGGAAACCCCCGGCAGGAACCGGGGAGGGATGCTCGGCGTCCCCTCCGCGCACACACCAGGCCCATCGTCCATGAAGGCTATTTTATCGCTATTTACCCCGGCCCATCGCCTCCTCCCGGTATTTGCTAAGTCACGGACGGAGCGGCGCGGCCCGCGGGGGGGGGACACGGGCCCGGCGGCGGCTCC
>WBNO01019582.1:626193-660433 GCA_013400575.1 Peucedramus taeniatus | reverse complement strand
TCCCCATCACCCCGTGTGAGGGCAGCTCTGAGGGTCCCCATCACCCCGTGTGAGGGCAGCTCTGGGCACTCCCCATCATCCCGTGTGATGAGAGCTCTGGGGGCTCCCCTGAGCATCTCCCAGTGCGCCTTCACAGGGTCAGTACAGAAACACTCGCACTTTACACTGGGAACTGAATGTTCGCATTATCTACAAACCCCATTTAGTTAAATCGCAAAATGTCCTTTGTTTAGTATCTCAGAATGGAGGTTCCTGGTGGTAAACTGAGGCACAGAGCACTGCTGCTTTAGCCCATGCCCTCACAAGACGTGACACAGCAGAATCCTGGTGCTGCCTGTCCCAGCTCCTGTGTGGCCAGCACAGCCCAGCAGCACAGTCCAGCAGAGCTGTCCCATCAGTTTGTAGTTCTGAGTCCCCGTGCTCCCGGTGGTCCAGGGGCAGCAGTGCTTGCCCAGCAGCTCTGCACAGCCCAGCATGGTGAGCACTGCAGCCGCGCTGGCAGGGACCCTGCTGCTGGCCCGGACTGCCAGAGCCCCGCAGCCCCAGGGACCGTGACCACAGCCACCTCCAGCGCTGGCAGCACGGCAGCAGTGCCTTGAGAGTGGGGCCACGCAGCTCTCTGAAGTGCTGACCCAAGGGAAGAGGTAATTCCATGTGGAAAATTATCTGGATAGCAAAAAATGCAAGAAACTTCAATGGGCACTGAAAATTTCTGCACAGTCCTATCTGTTACTCCTGTGAGTAGCAGTGGAGATTACTAATGTAACAGTTACGTAATGGATATCTCTGTTTGTACCCAGAGCACCTGAGGGTGCTGGTGTTAGCCTTGCCTGTGCTAGGCCTTGGCCCCTGGCTTGCTCTTGTTTATTTCATACAGCTGTAGACAAGAGAGGTCTGTGCAAACCCCTTAAACCACACAGGCACTCCTCGGGGTTATTTCATAGACAACATAAGAAACAGGGGACTGAAATTTAGGGGAAGACTTTGAAATGGTTGCCCAAATTACCTTGGCTTTACTTCCATCTGCTTTCAAAGCAGACAAAACTGTTTTGACAGCCTCAAAGTTCTAATATTTTGAGTATTTTGGGTAGTGTATTCAAGTGATAATTAGCATCTACCCAAAAAGTTAAATCTGGTTCACAGGGATTAATGAATTTTCCAGAGATTGCTAGGATATTGGTATTTTATTCTCCTTTTGCAGCTGGACCTCCTCGTAATATCATTGCTTGACACTGGGAAAGAAGTCCCAGCTGCCAGCACGGCTGAACGGTGAGGAATCTCAGAGCCCATTTTTCTTGATAATCTCCTTGATTGCCACCATGTACCTTGATAATAGCAAACACAGACCCTGCGCCTCAGTGGGGACAGGCAGATCCAAATTGCACAGCTCCCTCTGATCTCAACTTCAGTTTTTCCCTCAGAATATTCCTAAAGGTAGTGTTTGCAGCTTGCACAACCCTGCTGCAGTGTGAGCCAGGCTTCTTCAGGGGAGGTTTGGCCATCTGGGGTGGCACACACAGCAGCAGCTACTACAGCTGAGATTATGATTCCAAACGTTCCATCAGCCCTCGCCACACGCTTCCTGCTAAACACGGAAACTGGATTCATTGATAATTCATATGTTGCCTCTGAATGAAAGTTGTCATTAATAGTCTACACATGTACATACTTGTGTAGCAAAGCACCTGCAGTGACTGTGCCACTGCAGCCAACTCGTACGCGCTTCACGTCTGTCGCGGTGCCTGACCTACAAAAGATGTGAGCTGTTACAGCCACAGAGCTCTGGAAGAGAAAGAGTTGCATGAACATGCCTCCACAGATTTGAACTGAAAGATCAGTGCAGTTTTAGGTCGGGACTGAATTCCAGTGACACAAATACTGTCATTACAAGGTGCCTAAGCACATACCAAGGAAATTGACTTGTAGCTGTGTCTTGCAATTCAATTTAATGAGTCAATGGGCATGTCTACCTGTGTCATTAACCCTGTCACTGGGATAAATCACAAGAAATAAGCATTTTTTTCTTATTTTTGTTCACTAGTGAACAGTGACTTCTCTGTGGCTCAAGCAAGACTCTAGAACTGCAGATTTTCCATTTTATTGTTCTTTAGGTGCAAAAGTTTTAGAAATCCCATTCCCAGTACTCATGTGGCCTTTCCTCTACATTATAAACATAAGGAAGAGGGCAATCTGTAAGTGTGTCCCGCTCTACGTGACATTCTCAATAGCATTAAAAAGAAGATAAACAAGTCCTGTCTCTGAGGTTCCTGTGTGGGGAACCTTGGCCCTGTGCAAAGTCTTCCCTTGCTGCAGTAAAATTTTTCACTGAAGTGAGCCCCTTTTCTAATTTAGTATGAAGGAAATGAAAATTAAATTTTCAGCAAGTGTTCCTGTTTTACTGCTTAAAGTGGCCATGCCTGTTTTTATTCCATTCTCTGTCTCACCTGGACTGCTGATTGCACAGAGCTTTGTAAAGAGTTTATGCTACTTTGATGATGATGTGTTTCTGTATCTCGATTCAGTAGTCTTTGATAGTCCTTTACTATTCTGATGATACTGCTTTCACATGGTTCCTTCTTTAAAATCACGTGTGAGTTCTTTTCCCAGAGCCAAAGGGTGAAAGTCCAGGTACAGGCAGCATTTCAGCCACTTATCAGTTCTGTTTCCCCTGGTGCCCGCTGACGGGCCCGTATCCAAACCCGTCTGCTCACCCTGGAGGTGCAGCGCTCCCTGGCAGCCGTGGGCCTGGCTCCCTCGCTAGTCCCGGGTTATCTGCTGGTTCCTCCGTGCTTTTGGGAGGTTGTGATTGGTGTCTGCTCAGCCTCACGTTCACCTTCTCTGTCCCCATACAGTGAGTGGGATGTTAAAAATATCCTTTTTCTGGGAGACTGAAAGCAAGTGTTGCCTATTATAACCTTGTTTAAGTTTTTAACATAGGAGTGCAGGTATTTATTGCCAAACAAGAAAATGTTTTCTGTTCCCAGAATTTTAAAATTTATGAGAATTATATTATTCAAGGATAAATATGTTTACGTAAAAACTTTTATTCAGTAGTTTTAGTGAGTTATTTCTTATATCTTCAACATGTTTTTCAGGGTTATAGTGAAGGCTAATAACATAAACATTCCAGTTGAAAGGATGGTAAAGTAGTGCAGAGATAATAAAGCATCCACCTTTTAATCTAATTGGGGCATGCACTTTTGCCTGCAAAAGCCACACATAGTTCTCATACTATGCTGCAGCTGAACATGCAGATCAGGTCATCATAGGCTCCTGTACCTAACCAGGGTAATTTGTGCATTAGTACCTGATTTGTGTAGAAAACTGCTGCGGAGGTTCGTGCAGGTATTTGGGATTGGATGCATCGCTCCTGGCTCTCCCAGATGTGCTGCACAGCTGCAGTTCAACTGCAATTCAGCAGTTTGATGGACTCTAGCACAAGCCTTGCTGTATCTCAGCATCTCTTGTCCACTCAAACTTGCTCTTTAAATTCTGCTTTTATGGCACAAATCTGTTGTTCATGATACTGTAAAACATCAGAGAAGTGTGGCCTCTGCTCCATGGGTGCTGCAGCATTTCAAACACAATTCTGTGGGACAAATTATCTTTATTTAGTCAATCCGTGAATATTGGAGAAAGATGTTTTTCATTATGTGATTCCTTTATAGGTGTGGGAAATGGGGAAAGTACCGCAGGGACTGTCTGGGGCTGTGCCAAAGGAACGATTGCCTGCCCTCGTGTCATGTCGCGGTGCCACAGCCTCTGTCCGTGCTCCGCAGGTGCGGCGGGGGCGGAGCCGACCCGGCCCGAGGTGCTGCGTGTCCCGCGGGGTGATGGACTTTGCTGCTGGAGTTAAGCAGGTGCTGCACCGGAGATTTGCAACTGCAGGCTGAGGTATGCAGGGAGCCTGGTCAGTACCTACGGGGAAGGTGGCCTTTAATCCTACATGTCTTCTAAACAACAATATAATCCTGAGCAGAAATACTTCCTCTTACAGCAAAATGAATGCTCTTTTCCTAATGTACGATCTGTTTAGCTGACAAACCTGCACCAGCTTTAATAAACTGACAGTATATCCCCCCAATAAAAACAACAACATTTTACAACAAATCGAGCTATTCAGAAACGTAAATGCCATACCGATGCTTTTTTTTTTTACATTTTAGAATATTTGTTATTACCAGAAAATGAAAATTGTCTATTAGATTAGAAACTCTTGTTTCTCAGCAACATCATGAATATTACTGGTCTAACTAGAGGGCTGAGATGTTGAAATAGATGTGTACTGAGAGCCCCATCAACTTCTAAAGAGCTAGTCCAGGTTTCCTTCCAACAGGACAGAATATTGCAGCTTCCCTACAAGGAGAAGGTAGGTGGCTCAAATGTTATGTGATTCACGGCCGTAAGAATGCACCACCACCAACCCATGCATGGATACTCACACGCCCTGATCAAATTATATGTTTGACACATTCTTAAACTGAACCTTTCTGCAAGCAATTACACACGTTAGTGATGCTGTGATTCAGTGTGGTGCTGGCTGATGATGAAACACTGCAGGGCTGCTCCTCATGGCACGTGGCACCAGGAGACAGGAACCTTAGCTTGCCTTTTTACCGCTGGCTTCCCTCTGGAGAACAGCTGTAATGAATATTATCTTAAATAGTTGTGAGAGGACAACTTAGAGACATCCCCTGTTGCAGTAGGTATTTTCTAGTAATGTACTGAAAATGTAAATGGAAGAAAAAAACCTGAGATTCAAGACTTGTCAGACAGCAAAGACACAGACGCGGTGTGGGACAGAGCTCGCTGTGGCTCTGGGGGGCTGCAGCCGCTGCCCGGGGAAGTGCAGCTTCAGGAGCTCTAAAGGACAGAGGCAGTGAAAGGGTTTGTTCAGTGGCACATGGACAGGAACACTGCTGCAGTCAATCCCTTCTGGGTGCAACTGTAAGTCCCAAGAGGGAGGGGAAGAAAAGGAAGAAGGAATATCTGTCCATTTTTGGAAAAGTTACAAATTCTTAACACTGATACATTGTGATATCCTGTGCTTTGTCCTCTCAGAAACTCCTCTTCTTTGGGGCAAATCATTTCATGTCTCTTGAATACTTGTTAAAACATTTCCAATGCCAGAATTATTCATTCATGTTTATGAAGTCTGTTTATATTCGTGCTTCAGTAAATGTCACCATAAAAGTAATATTATCAAGTATTGGAAAAAATCTTTTCCCAAACCAGTGGTAAAGCTCTTGGTGACTGTGATGGAATTAATCATCCAACTGGTCTGCAGCATTTACAGAGAACAGTGGATATGTCTCCACACTCTGCTGGCTGAAACGCTCTCTCAGACATTTGGTGTACTTCTGTTATTTGTTCTAAGCATCATTTAGCACCCTCTGTGACCTTATTATGTTTATATATATAATTAGAAAAAGATACATTTTAGGATGTGACATTTTTGGCCCCAGGTTAAAAAAATGCATTTAATTAAAATTACTTCAGAAAGGATCAATTGTCCCTGACTCTCCACTGGATTTTCTGTATTCATTCCAAATAGGAAATTCTAAACAAATTTCATTAAACTAATGTGTATTACCTAAAAAATTGATAAAAGACTGAATTCTGTGGTTTTAAGAGCTCTCTATGAAAAAGGGAAGAGAACTCTACCTCAAGGTAAAAAATCAGCATCCAACCATGACATAAGAGTTTGCGGGCAAGACTTCCACTGGTGCCAGTTAGAGCTGCACTGTAAGGAGATTGTAGTTATGTAATAGAATGTTTTAGTGAATAGTTTCATAGTTCAATAAATTTTCTATGACTGGGAGAGACATGGGGCAGAGTGGGCTCTGAAGATGACAGGACATGATTTTCACAGTGTCTAGCCTTTATTTTACACCAGTACTCCCTCTGACTTAGCCTGGAGTGATCCACAACTCTAACTAGGAACAAGATGTCAGACTTGAATTGTAAAAATTACAGTTGTGAGTTTCAGTTTGTTCTCATTTTAATCCATGGTGATATCCTTGGTTAGAAATGGTGTTAATAAATAATGACAATTTGTATTTGGAGTTGAGAAGGATTTCTAACGGATAATGATTTACTAATTCTTAAAAACATAGGAATGAACTCCTCTTTGCTTCATTTAGAGTCCCAGTAGATTTCCATTTGGCCTGGAGAGTTTTCTCTGTCCCCGTTTTCAGGCTTCATTGCGTTATCTGTATTCACTGCTTTATCTCCTATGGCATCTTCTTCATTATTAAGCAGTGTCTGAGAAGGAGAGATTGGATTAGAACAATTTTGTCATCTTATGGCACAGGACAATACAAAGTATCTCCTAACATTTTTGACATACTGATAAAGCAGATTTTTTGATATGAACTCTGTCTAACACATCTGATCTGTACAGTCTTCCGATATGTTTTATTTGCAGAGCTACTCTATGAATTTTCAAAAACTACCAACCAACCAATTTTCCTCTTTTAAGGACTCATGGAGGGGGATGTAACACAGCCAGAAAACACTGTCCATAAAAACTGAGAACTGTGTAAATAAGGAGCTTGAGTTTGCAAAGTTGTTTTTTCCCATAGCAACATTTCCTAGGATTCTTTTTTCTTAGGACTTAGAATTAATCAGCCTGATGGTACATAACACAGCTGAAAGAAATACCCTTTGTTTGCTTTTAAGTTGCCAATGTAACCATAATTAAGAAAAAAAACCAACAAAAACAAAACCAAACCAGACAGTGTTGGGGATGGCGACTGACTGACAATGTGCCAGAATAATGGAGTTAGGTAAGGCTGTTAGAAAGCAATTGAATTATGGTGAGACAGTAATGGGAGTCTGGACTGTAAACATTTCAGCTGTAATACCTCAACAGACAGTTCTGAAAAATTTGCCTTTGTGCCACCTGCACATCTAAAGGAACAGGCATGTCCACTGCTGGTGAATGCCAGAGTAGGAGCTCGGTTCTGGAGCACTTGTGTGTGCAGTTCCTGTATATCACAGAGCTTCTGTTACGAAGAAGCAGGAAGAAATCAGGCTGAGAGTTACTGTAGTGAGTTGAAAAGAAAAAGTAAGTTATGAGGAATAAAAATGGATTTGTTTGGGAAAAACTCCATCTCCTACCTTGTCTGCTCAGGAGACCTTCACCCTTTATTTTCAGGTGAGCAGAGCTTTCAGAAGCATTCTTTGAGTGCAGAGAGATACCTGTAGGCAATTTCAGCAACACAGCTTTTATTTTCATTTTCTTGACAGAAAAAGACCAAGCACTGAAAAAGGTGGTGATTGCATTTTAATAACCAAGAAATCAAGTAAGTTTCAAATGGCTAAGAACAAATTCTCTGGGGAAAATAAACCAAAAGCATTTCCACCTTCAGCCTGAGAGATCAGCCTTCAGAGTGTGTAACCTGCCAGGTTCTGGGTTCTCCATTAGGTACTTTGTATAAACCACCTTTTGTAATTCAGGGTGGTTTTCCCACAAGGGAGTCTTTCCATGCTCCGAGTTAATTATGTTTCTCTCCTCTCAAGTTTCTTTACTACCTAGAATTTTAAGCGAATGTAGTTTATTTTAGGTTTTTAAAAGTGCTCAGTCTATGATATCTATGTAGTCATCTAAAAAAAGATCTTAAAATCTGAATACAGGGAAGTAGAGGACAGCTAGGGATCATCCTAGTCCTCACAGAGCATGGTATCTTTGGGCTGGCTGGAATAGTAGTTCTCAAGTAGTCCTGCTATGCAAAATGTGTACATTTTAATGAGGTGAGTTAATCCCTGTGTTCTAGGAACAGACTTTGATAGTATTGTCTGTCATTACTTACAAAACTGTATGAATTAGAGTGCACAGAGCTATTCTGGGGCTGCCAGACCAGTTAAGGAAAAACTGTTTTACAGGACTCTAAAATTGAGATGCTTACAAGCACTCGGCTCCAGTTGGGGTCAATATCAGCAGGGACTGCTGTAAGGAGAGAGGGCACATCCTCCTCCTCCTCCTCCTCCTCCTCCTCCTCTGTGGGCACATCCTCCACATTATCTCCTAAGATAATGCCGGATGCTGAGGTTTTGCAATAAATCCCTTGCCCTACAACTTCCACCAGCCTTGTTTTTAGCTGGAAGTCTTCAAAACCTGTTAGCAAACAGCAACAAGTGTTCTACTGACACCTAAGATGGGGAAAATAAAACACCAGCAATGGTAAATGTCACACTTGGAAATGGCAATCGTACATGTTCAGCAGCCCATTACCCCCTGAACATTAAAAAAAAAAAGTGGGTCCTTGCTGGGGGGATGCATCACCAGCCAGAAAATGGAAAGCACTGAGCTCAGAGCAGAGCCTGCCGAATGTGTGGGCAGGAGCCTGTGCCAGTGAGCTGTTACCTAATAACTTGGTAATTCAAGCTTGCATACAGAGTCAGGGAGCACAAGCGAGCCTCTTGTAGCCCAACACTTAGAGACTTGAAACTGAAAATCAACTAAAATTATGCAATTTTTTTCTTTTTTTCAATATTAGCCATCCAGTGTTTATGTGAGCTCTGAGCTCTAAGGGGGAGCAAAGTGGAGCTAGGCATGGCTGTAAAGCCAGAATGGAGAAGTGGGGTCAAATAAACAAGCAGGAACCTTTCTGGTGTCAGCCTTGAACAGTGAGGGCTCTCTAGTCCAGCAGTGGCAGGTCACTGTCCCCAGGAGCAGGTACCAACACTACATGGAAGGTGCTGGAAATGCAGGGAGGTCAGCAGAGGCACTAAGAGCCAGGTGCATGGCAATGCCTTTTGTTCCCATGTCCCAAGGGAGCATTGGAGTGACCTGAGAGACAACTGCAGTGGTGACTGCAGGGGGGAGTGATGCTGCTCTGTGGGAAGAGGCTTCTGGAGGACTGGGAACTTCCTTCAGTGGCTGCTGGTGGTTGTGGTTTGCCATGTGTGTTTCTGACTCACCCATAAATTTGTGTGAAGATTGTCAGTAATTTGATTGGTAGGGGCTCACCAGGTAAAGGACAGTAAAGGCTGCTCAGGGGTAGTCAGAGATGATGCTCAGGCTGGTAAGGACTCCCTAAAAAGCAGTAAGAGTTTCCTGAAATTTTCTCCAGCATGGATGCAGGAAAATCAGTTGTCCAGCTGAAAAAAAGGCTAAAAATAATGTGAAGACAGCAACTTGATTAGTTTAATATTCATGCTTGCTTTAATATCTAAAATACTTTCTTCCACCTTCTATAAGCTTATGGAAAGCCCCCCCTGAATTCATTTGCAGCAGGTCCTTCAAGGCACAAATGAATCTTTGGTTTAAAGAAGGAGGTAGCACCAACAAATACAGCCAGCTCCAACCAGTGGTTGCATTTCTGTGCAAAAATTTGATTAGTGAAGTACATTCTTTTCAGATCATTTGTAATGGATGTAAGAGCTTGACATTAGCTACTTACAGTATCCCCAGACCAGCTTAAAACCGCTGTGGAACCTCCTTATGGGACGTTGGAAATGGAGAAGAAAATGTGAGGACTTGTAGTAAGTCCTTTAAGATCTTGTAGTAAAATTAATTTTCATGGAATTTGGGTTGTTTCACTGAGTGACACAAACAGCATTCTACATTTGTACTCGTTTATTTTTGTGCACTTCATTCTTCATTTTTGATTGTCTTGCTTCTTGTGGAGTAATTTGCATATCTGCAAAATGAATGTAAAAAAAATTAAAATTGTGCCCTTTCTCACTACGATTTTGCTAGTGCTAATAATAGAACAGGGTGCAAAGCAAGTGGAGAATCTTGCCTTCAGGCATGAGTCTGATTTCACAGCATTTTTGTCCAGTTCATTGTTTTGATGTTATTCTTAATTTATCTTTATTTTTACTAATTAGAAAAATACTCAACAAACTGCACCATTCAAAAAAATTGTTGTGCAACTCAACAGCTAATACTCATTTTAATCTGGAGTGTTGAGAATGATGGTGAGAAGCAAGACAGGATGGAGTGGGGGTAGGGAACTTGGAATAATTCAAAGAAATTGGAGCGAAGGCAAGTAGTTAATTTTATTCCCATTTATCAATTAAGGCAGGATTCTGTGTTTATCCATCGTGGCAGACAGAGGGAAGGAAAGAGAGGAGGGTGTCTTGAGTTGGGTGTTTGGCTGTGAGCACACCAGTTGTGATGGGAGAGGTGAACACAGCAAAAGAGGGAAGTTGCTGTTGGTATTCACAATCAAAGAATATCTGAGCAGGGCAGTGATCGGCTCGGCAGAGTCTGTAGCCTCCATATTAGCCAGGTGGCCAGTTCCCCACTCAGTCTGCCAAGTGAGTTGATCGTGAGCTCGGAGCCAGACAGGATGCCAGGTGGCCAGATCCATCACTCAGCATCCAGTTAACAAAGGCACTGCTTTGGAGCCAAGCGAGAAGGCAGCTCTGAGACAGGGACAGGGAGCATCACCACACCACCAAGCCGGTCCCTATGGCAGCTCCTGCTGCTTTCCTTTCCTCTAGAAAGCCTGGGCTTCTCGAGACTTTGCTTTGAGGGGTTTTGGTTGCTTGGTTTTGGGGTGGTTTTTAAGCAGTAAAGCTGTCTAAATCTTTTGGATGTCTCAGTGTTATTCTTTTCTAGCTCTTTCTCCATGGCTCAGAACAGAGCTGTGCCATACTGTGAGCAGTGAGTCTGTCCACAGAAGAGAGGAGCTACCCAGGTCAGTTAACTTCCAAACTGCATTGGAGTACTGATCCAAATTAGGGAATGTTAGCCTGTGTCTGGTACTGGGATCATGGCACAGGTGGAACACACCTGATTGTACCTGAATTGCTTGGTAAGAAATAATGCTGCACTTAGTTCTCATCAAGAATTTTAGAAATAAGAACAGTTTTCAAATTCTGCTGTTCACACTGATTCAACATTCAATAAAGGCAATTGCCCTTTAAAGGTTTTTTCACCTCAGTGGGTTATGCAAGATGCTCTTCATTATTTACACATTATTTGATGGGTCTGCTTTTCCCACTCTTTACATCTGTCACAAATTTTCCATAGCTTTAAGTGAAAGTATAAAATTCAAAGTTTATTGTGATTATGTTGGCATACTAATGGATTTTCTGATAAAGCTTTGAAAGACAATCAGGATTTGCGAGGCGGAATGGCCCAGTGAGGTTGTTGTTCAAATGATGCTGTTTGTCCACACTAGTGGCTCTCTGGAGGCAGTGCATGTGGTCTCTTCTCAAGCCTTACTGGTTTGCCATAGGAACAAAGCCAAAAATTTTTGAAGTCTTTTCCACTCCCTAGAAAACAGGTTGAGACATGTAAGTAGAGAAAATCTGTCCATTTTATTCGTATGTTGTGAATACATAGAGGTCTTCCATTTGTAGCATCTTGCATAAATACTAGGGTATTAAAAAATAAATGTTAGGGTTAGGGTATCTCTCTTTAATCTTCTCATAGGCTGAAAATAGCATTCCACCTTTAGGCTGGCAGTTAGGGCAAGATAAACATTTTGGAATCAGGCAAATGGACTGGCTGAAAGTGAGATAATAGTTTATAGGAATGGAGCTATTTATAGCCTGCAGGATGCAGTGGTTCGGTGACAGCCCCGTGACTCACGGTCAGCACGGGGAAGGTGCTCTCAGGGGAGAGGCCTGGCCAGCATCTCAGAGCTGTCGCTGCAGTGGCACACGTGACAATCTGACAGAACGATGGCAGGGGCTTGTGAGTCTACCTGGGCAGCTACAAATAGTGACATTTAAAACTCGATGGCCAGGTATCTGATCGCTCACATCTCACTGATTTGCTAAATATCAGTATAAGGATATGCATCTGAGACAATCAGCTACATCAGGCAGAGTGTTTAAAAGAGAGGGTGGCGTCTCCTTTGGCAGATGGAATACAGCATACCAGTGCTCGTTTCAAGTTCTCAAATACTCTATTTGTTAAATCATATAATACTCCTCTGTGTTAGACTTCTCAGTGATAAGACAGGAATAGCAGTTTTGATCCATAACTCCTTAAAGCCAATGAAATATCCCAGCATTTTGGGATGAAGGGGACAGTAACTGATGTACTGTGATCCTGAGTTGACTCGGAGTGACCCTGTGACCTTGTGTTAGCCTCTCTCACCAGTTTCCATGGCAAAACGGAGCTCACAGTGCTCAATTATCCACTTTATCTACTAAACAGGGTTAAGACAGGGGACGTTAGGACCATTTAATTACTCTTTGTAATGAGCTCTGAAGAGAAGTAAGAGCCGGTGGTGGTGGGGTGAATCTCACAGCTGCTGGATAAACTGTGTGGGTAGGGTGGGAGGCCCGGGCAGCAGCAGATGCCCATGCCAGCCGTCCCCGCGGCTCTGCGGTGCAGCACGCCCGGCGAGGGCCCCGCGGTGCCGGTCCCAGCGCAGCCGGCAGAGCGGGGCTGCCGGGCGGCTCCCGGCGCCGCCCCCGCGGAACGCTGCGGTCTGCCCATCACCGGCGTGATGCCGAGCGCCTTGCATCATCCGCCCGCCTCCCCCTCTCTCCGCCGCAGCTGCGATAGTCACAATTGCGCTGGGAGGAGTGTGTCCGTGGCATTTCTGCCCGTTGGATCCCTCGCAGGCCACCCCACGGAGGTGGGGTTACTGCCGTGCTTACGTGTCTGTATTTTAAATCAGGCTCTCCTTGTGCAGCTGCCCTGCAGCCAGCGTGCCCTTCTGTGCCCTGCGCGCACAGGGCTGCAGAGCGAGGCAGCTTGTGTGTCCTCAGCCATCCTGCCCCAGAGCATCCCTGCTCGCCCCCGATGCTCATCTGCCCCCTCCTCGGCTCACCGGCCCTTCGCACGGCAGGGACGGAGAGCTTCTCAAGGGAACTTGAGAGAGAAAAGGAACTTGGAGAGAGAAAGGGCTATTTGAAACCAAGTTTTTGGTTATCAGTGTCGGGACAGGTGCCCAGTAGCAGGCACGGCAATCCCCGACTGACCCTGCTCGCCACCGGCCCCCGCCCGCAGAGGAGCCCCACGGTGTGCACCAGCTCTGCCTTTACCGGGGCCTGCTCACACAGCTACACCAGCAACCCAAGCATGTCTGTAGTCTCTGGCCAGTACACAATGAACTCGCTGAGCAATTTTAGTCCCTGAAAATTATTTATTTTGAAAAACAACTTAAACCAAGAAGCTTTTGATTGGTGGCTAGGTTCAGAAATGCTTTATTGTCTTGTTTTGACTTTAAATGTTTGTGGAATATAAAGAAATGATGACTCAATGCCTTTCTTGTATTCTAGCATGATTCGTTTCAGAATACCTCCATAATTTTGGACCAGCAGAAAGGTGTTTTCATGTCAATTTCTAAGGGCAGGAGCTAATGTCATATTGATGAAGGCAGTGCCCAGTCAGAGAGAAGAGACAGAGAAATTAATGGCCAGCTCCAAATATTTTAAAACTGAAAGTTCTAGGTAGGGCCTTCCCCAGATAATGTTTTTGCATTATAATTAATTCTTCAATCTCTATTGGCATTTTTACCAGCATCACCAGGCTTTACAGTATTTACATTTGGGGTTTTTCTCCAGAATGTTGGAGAACAACAATGAAACCCAAATTATATTCTCTTCGAAGATATTATCACTTTGTCATTAATGTAATGTGGGGCTTGTTTATCAATGACCTCACATTCTTAGATGCCAGTTGAGAACTTGCTGAAGGAATTGGAATGGCCATCTATAATTGAGCTGTCATCAAGTCAGCTGCCATCCCAGGGATCATGGAATCCTGCTCCTAATGTCTGTGACACCACAGAGTTTTGTGGAGAGTTTTACCACAATAGGATGAGAGTGTTCTCCAGGTTCAAATAACCTCTCTCTCCTGGCCCTCTTCTCCAGTGATCCCAAACTGTGCTGTGGGCGGGCCCTTGGATAGGCAATAGCGAGGATTTTGCAAGACATATGAAGGGTAAAACTCTTTGCTTTGATTACAGGTGCTTTCACTACAGCACTGCTAGATTAGTGCTAATTTCAGTGTACACTAGCTGCTAACCTCTGTGTATTTCTAATTTCAACTTTCCTTGCTCCAGTCCCTCTGTTGCCCCCCTTGACCCCCACACACCCACTACCTGACAGCCACGCCTGGCAGGGTGTTCAGAAGGAACTGATGAAACACAGAGAGCCCCTGCCAGACACCATGAACAGTGTTGCCCCAAGGAAACAAAAATTGTCTGTCTGTTTTACACCCATGTGCTGTGCAGATTAGGATATGGCTTCAGGTATTTGAATGCTTTAAGCCTGACTGTAAGATTTTTTTACCCCCATAATAATGAAGTGGAACTAAATGCTCTGTTTTCCAATATGCCACAAGGCTGATTAAATAGGAGGCAGGGAAGGGGGATGAAGAGTCAACATTTAGCTTTGGGTATTCTTTTGTTTGTTATTTTGGAACAGTAGGTTGGAGCAGATTACAAAGCTTGAAATGAATATAAATAGTTTCTTGATTAAAAAAAAAAAAAAAAAAAAAAGGAAAGAAAAAAACAGAAGAGTACTTAATTTAAACCTTGCCCTGAGGAGCTGGCAGCTCAAAGCCAACACGTGGACTTGTGTAGTGGCACTGTAAAGAGTAATTCCAAACCAAAAGGAAATTAAACTCATCTAGTTGGGTTTGCTTCAGAGTTCCCCCAGCCCAACTGTCTGTAGAGCTGTTACCAACATATTTGCACTGGGAATTAGGATGCTATTATTTGTAACAGCAGTTATTTGTAACAGCTCTCCTCCACTGCAGAATGCCTTCTTGGCACCAAATTATTTCTGCAGCAGTCCTGGAATGGCAACAATCCTCATAATTTTAATAGTTCTTATCATCTGGGAAATACCAATCCATTTTTGGGGTCCTGGATTTACTTATAGCATTAAGATTAGTTAATAAATATAGTAACAGTGATATCATTGTTACCTGTAAGACTTGCCTGGGCAGGAAGCTTTACTGTCTGACAGCTGGGTAGAACAAGGAAGGAAGGGCTAGGTAGGGCATTAGGGCAAGTGGGGAATGGAATAGCAGCCTCCTCCTTCCCAGCTCCCACAGGGTGACCTCCAGACAAGCTCTTCTCATTCATCCTACCACTTGGTTTTCCTGAAGAAATCTGGCAAAGGATCAGGCAATGCATAATGGAAAGGCTGCTGCATGCTGCAAGTGACAAACCCCACAGCGTTTGGCATTCATTTCTGTTGCATTTGGAGACGTGGACTGGGTAATCCAATATGTCTTTTGTGTCTTATCTGGTGTTGTTTGCAGCAGGCCTGTTTAGCGAGCGTGTCACCTTTAGGCATTAGTGATGAACAGCATCTGAAAATGGAACCCTAACAGGCTGCTGCTGCAACAGCACAGGAGCACAGCTCGTGCTCCCAGCCAGCCTGGGCTCCATGGCCAGCACTGCCCACCAAGCCACACTGACCCAGGGGCTGGCCACTAACTGTCCTTAAGCCAAAATATGAATTATGGTAAAACACAGTGAAGCAGTTTGGAACTGTCCGTGGAAAATAATACACCTTTATTTATCCCAATCTTCTCATTTACTTCTTATTTACAGGTCTGTGCAGCCATAAATAACATATCAATGCATTTGCTTACTTCATGTTGCACCTGCTAATTACCAGGTACAAAATATCACTGTCTCTGCCTAGTGCATTAGGAATTGTAAAGGGGTTTTGGACTCACTGATAAATACAGATTTTATTATCTATTGGAAACAGGGCTGAAAGAGGACTTAGCAAAAAAGGCTTTATGGATGGTGTTTTTATTGCTGTCCTTTAGTGAATATCAGCCAAAAGGATTCCAGCACTATACTTTGCCATCTCTTCTAAGCAGAATACAAAATTATATATAAATATATATACACTTAAATGTATTTTTGCAGCACTTTGGGGAAGATGGGGCTAACTCTGACCCAATTTTTCACTGAAATGATTAGTGGTTCAATGTGCCTCAAACTGAAATCCATTAAAAGGTGCTGCTGTGCTAAAGCTTCATCTCTGGTGATCAAGTTTCTGTGATGAGTCTGCAGTTACCCACTCAAAAATAGACTCACTAACAGTCACTAAGTAATTTTTGAATATATAGGTCACTTTTCATTTCTAGTTTTCAGCTTTGGAGGCAGAACCTGGTACAGGTAGTTACTGCTCTGAACTCTGCTGTTCCCACTTAAGTAAGGGGGAATTTCACCATTAATTTCAGTAGCCAGGACTTCTAGATGTGTTCAAATTTAAATGTATGAAAATTTCAGCATTGCTTCCATCACAGTTCCATGCTTCAGGATGGTGTATCACTTGCTTCTGTTCCAATTCAATCCTTTTGGTTAGTTAGGAGTTGTTCTGACTGAAAAGGCCATGTCAATGTAAGCCCAAAAAGGTTGAGGGGTTTGGTATACTTCTTTCCCTTCCTTTTACGTGATTTCAGCCATACCTGGATTTGGGGATTTGCTGAGCTTCAACAATCCCATTATAACCAGAGCAATGCAATTTGTCTGTAGACAAGCTCTTAATGTCATTTACAGTGATTATATCTGTGTTAAAATTACAGTATTGGTTCAGAGCAATGTCATTATTTTAAATAATTATTTAAAATAATTGTAAAACAAATCAGTCATCCTTTTTTGTAAAATTGCTTCAAATGACTTTTCTTCACATAGTTCTCCTAGAGGGAGGCCTGTTCTTGCTCCCTGTCAGTGACTCGGCTGCAGCCAGCCGTGCCTCAGCAGTGTCTGGGCAATACTGAGCACGTCGGCCTTAGCGGGGGAGGCGTCGGCTGTCGGAGCTGCTGTGAGGGATTTCCTGGGTGCTGAGGCTTTCCTGCAGCACAAGGAGCACTGATCACACAGCTGCATTGTTTATTATCAGGATTGCTTTTATTACTATTATTTCCTGGACTTTACATGTTTGTTTTACACTCTTTGTCTTCTCCAAGGATGGATTCTCCATTACCTTGTACTTGTTCCCTGATGTTGTGCTTGTTCTGGGAGGTTGTGGTCACACCCTACAGTCACTTGGCCAGAGCATCTTCTCCAACTCTTTGGAGAAATGGCTCTTCTGGCTTTAACCCTACAAAGAAGAACATGAGATTGTCTTAACTTGGTACTTCATTATTTGATACTTGAAGATTTTAGGAAAAAAATAATAAAAGTTTCCCTTTCTCCTCTCCTAACTCAACAGGGTATCATGACAGCTCCTGTTTTGAATGTTTTGTGTTACTGGGACTCTGGACAGTTTAAACAGAGAGAGCCAGGCTTGGAAATGAAGCTCTCAAGGTGTCTGTGTGCTTGAGGCAGTGGGTCTGGAAGGCTTTGCCGGGCTGTCCATGTGAGGGAGACAGGAAGCCGGGCCAGGACGGGCTCTTCATCCCGGGAAAGCGCGGCCAGAGCCGGCCCGGGAGCGCCGGGCAGGAGCCGGGCTCTGCCCCCGCTTCTGCCTGGGGATCACCGAATGGCTCAGGACACGAGAGTACTGCCGGGAGACGAGTGGAACTGAGAACAGCAAGTTGCTATCAGTTTCATAAATGAGTCACCAAAAGAGAGAAAAGAACCCTTATTAAATCAGGCACTTCTTACACTATCAACTTGTCACAAGTGTGAGACCTGAGCAAATGCTTTCAGCATCTAAGGAGATGATCCCTCTGCAGTGCACTCGGTTTCATCCTGATGATGTTTAAAGACATCATTTCATGTCTCTAAACATTTTCTGATGCCAAACAAATGCCGTTTGCGTTTATGTGCTCAGACTAACAGTGACATCCAGTGGCTGAGCGACCCAACCACGGGAACAATCGCTGCGAATGGAGCGGCCGAAGGGATCATCATGGTGACTGAGATCACATGGACTTTAGAGTGAATATGTAATATGCAATTCTAAAGACTTGTGTGACAGCCAAACCCATTCCACCTTCCCACTTGTTCTCTTGGGAAGAGCTGCAGTGTCTACAAGAGGGATTGTTGTGAGTTCTCTTGTGGTCTTGGTGGCTTTAGGCATAGATTGACTTCTCGTTTAAAAACCTCCTTTTATCTCTGTAAACAAGTCTCACTGAGTCTGTAAGCACTTCAGGCATGAGCAAAGCTGATGGTTGTTCTGAGAGCTGCCTGGGCACTGGGGAACGAGCAGGGCTGCAACAGCAGCACTCATCTAATATGTAGAATATTGTTTCATGTGCTCCTGAGTCCTCCAAAGCCTTTAGAAGGAAAAAAAAAATCCAACAAAAAACAAACGGAAAAGGTGACTAGAACTGGTAATGCAGTGTCATAAACAGGGCTGGGGTTTCTCTGTGCCCCTAAAGCATCTGATCAGGGTATGTGAGTGCTGATCAGAACGTTTGTTTATTCCTGAGATGTTCTTTGTTACTGGCCTTGGTCCCAAAGGCAGCTCCTGGAGCCACCACTGCACAGTCAGAGCACTGGGCCGTGGGCATGTCATAGGTGGAGGATCATCCATTGCTCTTGGGGATGGCTGCTGCATCCCTCCTGATGGCAAACTGCAGCCGCCTTCCTCTCTTACTGCTCAGCTTCCAGAGAGACATTTGTGTTTTGTTTGTGGTCTGACAGTTAACAGAGATCTTAATGACATACAATTCACAGAGCTTTAGGATGGTAATTACAACAGCAATGCCACATTCCAGGAACAAACTCGGGTATTTCAGAGAAAACTCACACAAAACCAGGAACAGCTCCCAGAAGTCTTCTGACATTAAGCGTACAAATAGCTTGATAGAATAAATGGTTGCTTCCAGCATGAACAGAACTAATTTTAGACAGGAATCCCTAATGTGCCTGTCAGTGCTTCCAAATGAATGATTAAAGATAAAAATAGATTTATCATGTTTTTTGCTTGCATGGGGCCTCAGATCTGTGAGCAATACGGAATCACCTGCTGCAAACACCCATGTGAGCCTGCCCTAATGTGCTGTGGAAATGATGCCACAGTGTCCATTGAGCACAGCTAATTTCGTTGTCACAACTGGAGACGTCCGGGTTGCAGTAACAAGTGCTCTGTAAATTTGTTTTGACTTTGCTGTTTCCTGATTAATGTAAAAGTGCCAGTTCTATGAGGCCTGTTCTGCACTATACTTCATTTTCTTCTAAGAGCCTGCCAGTGAACTACACACACAATGAGAAATGTGCTTCATAAGGCTGACCTGAATGTAGATGTTGTCTTTTTTGTTGGTTTCCCCTCAAAGTTTTGGTTTTATCTGTTTGTTTTTATTAACTGTGTAATAGAATTTGCATAACAGTCTCCATTTAGCAAACACTTTTCTTTTAAAATAACTCCACTTGCCTCTGTCTTGTGGCCCATTTTTTAACAAATATATCAGAAATATATGTTAAAATATTCATAGTACCAGTAATACAGAAATATTGCCACAATAACACTGGATGCCTTAAACACATGCACTTGTAAATTCTGTCTGTGTCACAGGGGTGCAGTGTGGCTGTGGCAGCTCCTTCCTGAGCATCCACAAGCACTGGCAAAGCATCCATTCCCAAAATACCTGATGAGAAGATGCCTTCATCACACCTGCTCAAAGGCCAAAGGATTTCACTCTTTTTGTGGGCACATCATTTATCAGAAGAACCAACAGATCTTGTATTTAAGCGCTTAATTCGCAACTAAAGAGTAAAGCCAGAAAAAATGAGTTCATTATTTGTCATGGATACAAGGTACATTTGCTTTTACTATGTAGAGTAATACATTTATAGAAAGACTTTATTCTTCAAGGTTCACAGGTCAAGATTAATCAGTTGTGACCTTGGCACACAGCTCTTCTCTTCATGAAGTAAAAGCTGAGCAAGGGAATCTGAAACAAAGATCCATACATTTATATAGAGCTGAGTCTGACTGAATGGTTGAAATATAATTGAACAGCAAAAATAACATTCCTTTGCAGAGGGAGAATTAAAGACCTTTGGAAAAAGAGAAGTGAAATACGAGTCATTTTTCAGTGAAGTGACATTATGAATTAATCTCTAGCATGGCTGAGGTTGATGGTTATAGTTCCTTCCCAGTATAATTCTTTCTCCAGAGCAGTTCTTCATGCTTAAAATATTCAGAGAGAAAGATACAAACATCAACATTTTTAATGCCAGGTGCTTTATTGACAGAGTGTTTGCTGTTTGCTGCCAAATAAAATTCATGTTTGTTTCTGCTTGGCATCTTTACTCACAGGAACTTTTAATTTTTTATCTACTTTGTCCATTCTGTAGTGGCACACCAGACTATAACTGTGTAACAGGCTGCTGCAGTCACCCTGGCAGTTCCATCACAAGCAATGCTGCCTGCACAGCCAGGACCAGATTCCCTGTGTCCAAACTCTGTTGGGACACTGGGAGAGCAAAGCTCCTGCCTCAGCTGTTTGAGTTCACAGATCTCAGTGTGTGCATGACAAGGAACAGCTTTGGTTTATATGATGACAGGGACTTTTCAGTGATTTTTTTAGTCTAAATAAACTCTCCTTTTTTGCGTTTTCTTTCTTTTTTATACCGTCAGAGCATCCTAGACCTCTGCCCCACTTCACCAATATGGTTTCCCTTGACAAGGGGAATCCCTTACACACTGTTTTTGGTTGGGTGAAGATTATTTTGTATTCCTTGTCAGGCTTAGCACATGAGACAGCCTTGACTTGTGTGTTTGTATGATTTTTATTTGTACCTCTGAAAGCAAAAAGCTTTTGTAGTTCCATGCATAATGCTGGCCTAAAAGCCCATGTGCTGCTCAGGATCTGGCTGCACTGCTCTGTTCACACTGTGGTACTCAGTTCTCTTCACAATACTTTTCAAATTGTCTACTCTACAGTTTAGCAGATCTTCACCTATTTCCACAGATGTAGAAGAAATTCCTAAAAGGAGTATTTTTGCTTAGTGATGTAGTTTTCTCTGGCCTGCTCTAGTCTACACATTATCCACTAAGTTTACACGTTCACATAGAAAATGCACAACTGCCACCATCAAGAGGAATTATTTTGAGCCACAACTTTCCTCCTATTTCCTTTTGGTTTTATGAGCTTCCCTGCCAAGACTAATCAATATGTAAACCTCTGCATGTTTGTAGCTGGTCTCATCTTAGTATATTAAAAGTTGTATTTCATAGCTTCCAGGTCTCACAATTTCATCACAGCTTCCATGATATTCACCTTTTATTTCACTCCTGCAGGCATGAGTTCTGTTACTTTAAATATTCTATTCATTTTTGCAGTTGTTGACAGAAACTTGCAAATCTGACCCTGCAGGCTTGAAGATTATTAGGGACATTGCAAAGCACAGAAGCTTAAAATGAGGCACTACTTTAAAGCTTGGCTCGAGAGAGTCCTCATCCTGATTCATGGCTTTGGAATTGCACAACTCTATCTAAGCTCCTGTTCTGTCTCTCCAATATTTTGGATTGGCATTCCAGCCAGAGGAAGGATTTGGGAGCCAGCCTGTTGGTGTTGTGGCTCTGGGGCAGCCCAGGAGCAGCACCTGCAGCCCGGCCCCCAGCCTGGGCAGCCGGGGCGTGGGGCAGCGCGGGCACGGCCAGGGACAGGCACGGGCAGGAGCAGTCAGACGTGGTCACACCGCTTCAGCTGCCACCCCTGTGCCCAGCACAGGGCTCCACAGCACGGCTCTCTCCTCACACCAGGAGGTGTGGCTTGAACCTGACCTAGGACTTCTACTGCCTTTTCAAAAATCCACGGAATCATTTCTGTTTGTATTAAGGTTTATAATCTTGTTTTAGAAAAAGGAGCGCTGACCTTTGGCCGATGTCATTTGCCAGACTTCCTCCAAGCGATGCCATCAGGAATTACAGGGATAATGAGGTGGAACAATTTATTAATCTGTCATCCCTGAGCAAATGGGCTACATTTGTTTTGGAGCCTTAATATAGTGGTCATGGGTTAACCAGCTTGTAAAATCCCTTAGGCATTTCTTTCCAGGTAGGAATAAACTGGGATCTCACTGACTTACCATATAGTAGAGAAAATAATGGATGAAATCTATAATTAGCATCAAACTTCTTGGATTTTCACTGGTCAGGAATTCACTGATGGCTTCACTGCTGCAATTCATTGCACCCAGAGAGCTCTGTTATGGCTTTAGCAGAACTGCTGCTGGCACCACAACCTGCAAGAGCTCACATGAAGATTTGCTCCCAGAAATACTCCGTGGTTGATCTGTGATCTCTTCCCCATGCGAGGGCAGAGCTGACAGCCCTGCCTGGTCCCTGGCCTTTCCCAGGCTTCTCCCAGAGCCTCTCCCCTGCCGCTGTCCCTTGGCAGGACTGTTCTTCCCTTTCTGCACCTGAGGAGGGTCTGAGCAGCAGCTCCTTGGCCAGGGCCCAGGCCCAGCCCATGGCTCAGCCAGGGCTGTGGTGATGTCGTGTTGCTGGAGCTTGTGGGGTTTGGCCACATGCAGCATGGGCTATTCTCCAGGTTTTGGGAATGCTGAAGCTGCAGTTCCTCAGTTAATCCCTCCTAGACACCTGAGCACAGGTGGACTTTCGCAGACATTAGTCAGCTTTACCATGGCTGGGGTAGGCAAAGGATTTTAGTCCATAAAACAAATAATTGGGTACTCAAGTTAAAATTTTATTCATCACATTGTTTTCCTCTCTTGTTCTAATTTGAAATAATGTCAAAAGTGATTGATGTAACAGACTTTCAGGTTCAGCCTGTAGGTACAAAATGTCTGATAACATTGTTCAGGGCAAGCAGATTCATCAAATCCTGTAGGCAAGGGCTGGAATATCAGACTCCAGAATCCTTGGATGCATTTAAACATCCAATTCAAATAAATGCAGCTTACAGGAACAGTTCTACCTATCATGTTTAGGGCAAAGAAAAGGTCTAAGTTGGGATATTGCTGACACCACTGCTGTACTATGATTAAAATATGGCTTTTGATTAGTAAACAGATGGATTTTGATCTGCATCATGAGCCTGAATGAATTTGTTGCCAGTTCTTGAAGCGATTTGTGTTCTTGGAATCAAACTACCAAACAGTAACAGATGTGAGTACACTGAGCTGTCAAGAGCTTAATGAAGTAAAACCAAGATCACTACCCAGTTTCAGAGAAGGGTTAAGGGGATCCCTTTTTGAAGGCTAATTATTTAGGACAGCACACCTGTCATTAGGCAGCAGAAGATACCAAAAATTAACCATTATCTCGCATGAATTCTCACTCTGCCACATGTGGTTGAAATGACAGACAGAGTTGTAGCTCAAAATTAATTGAGCTTTCAAATTGGGAGAAAGTGGGAGAAAAAAATTATCAAGGGTTATTAAAACCAGTTGAAATCACTAGCACAGCACACTTTCCAGTAGTATAAACCTTTTCCTTTTAATTCTTAATAGCATAAAGACAATTTAGTACACAGAACATGGGCAGTTACATCCAGCAGATGTGCAGCAGATGAGACATCTGCTTTTGCCATGGTGTGGGAATAGAGAGCAGAGCCTGGCCATGCAGGGAGGCGATGCAGGAGGACCCAGGTTTGGGATGCTCAGGGCTCTGGCCATGGGCAGGTCTCTGTCTGGGGAATCTGGAGTGACAGCCCCGTGCCTGCCTGCTCAGAGGCTGCAGGCAGGCCGTGGGCTCGGGCCTGGCAGAGGCTGTGGGAGTGCTTGGAGAGGGCCCAGATCGTTCAGCCCAGGGCTGCTCGGGGTGACCCGTGACACTGCGAGCAGAGGTGGCTCTGTGCCCAGCCCTGGGTTACATCAGCTGAGGGAAACGGGAGCTCCGTGCTTACAGCCCATCCCATCCCATCCCATTCCATCCCATTCCATCCCATCCCCTCNTCCCTTCCCATCCCATCCCATCCCATCCCATCCCATCCCATCCCATCCCATCCCACCCCGCCGCTGGCCGTGCTCGCAGGACCCAGCTCATCGTGCTCCATGACAGCAGCAGCTGCTGCTCTCCCTGATGTACAGATGTACGTGTGGAGTCACAGCTAGAGCTGTGAAGATGCTGTCTATCACTTTTTGTCCCAAGTGGAATGGGATGTAAAAGCTCACCCTTGGGGTCAGGCCTGCAGAGTTGCCCAGAGCCCCCCTGAATCCCGCAGCTCACCAGCTGCTGGCAGCACCTTCCCCTCCTCTCCCTCCATTCCATGTGGCAGCAGCAGCCAGCCTGGCTCGGGGGAAATCACCTTCCAGCAAGGAACTATGTGCACAGCTGATCTGATCCTTCAAGTGTGAAGAATATAGGTGAATCACCAATCTTCATTCGTTTTGTTTCTGTTGTAAAAGTAACTGTGGTGAGTAATGCGCATCTTCAGGATTAAAATCGCCAAGTACTTTCCAAGGAGCAGTGTTTCCATCCTTGTGGAGGCTGGTGACCAAGGCAGTATGTCTCTAGGGATGGGACAGCTCTGATGGCAGTGGTAGTTCTTTGCAGGTTGCTATATGCAAGTAGTTTCACTCATGCAACTCCTGCTATTAAAATCACTCACCTGGTACTGGCAAGCAGAGGGGCTTGAAAACCAAGGCATGGGAAGGAGAGGAGACACGATGGCTGGCAGTGGAAGTGAAGAAAGGAGGGAGAAGTCTTTGTTACTCTCCATTTTTGTGGTACAGAGGATGTACAGTGCTGACCCTGGGGCTCCTCTGCAGAAAAGCAAATGTATAATTCTTAGGAGATTGCTGCATTTTTACAGGAGATTTGGGTGAATATATAACTGCCTCCATAGGAGCCTTTCATCATTTAGCATCCTACTGATGCCTGCTTTTCCTCTCCACAGGAATCATGCCCTGGAATGATTGTAAATTACCAGGCAGAAATCTTTGATCACTCACCAATTAACTCCCTTCCTTTCAACATGTAAAGCTCTGTACAAAGGAGCTCCAGTAAATTCAGTGTGGAGAGAAACATTTAAATTCGACATACTGGGAAGCTGGTTACCTGCTACTTATTCCTGAACAGAAAATTTCTTCTATGGTTCTTTTAGACTATTCCTTTCAATGTAGGCACAAATCCAGAGTGTGAATACTGGTGCTTTCTACATCTGCTCTTAAAAAGCCTGAAAACTTCTAGTCAAACATAAATCTTTGAACTTCATAGATTATTTCAGAATAATCTGAGAGAGAAGTAATGCATTGTTGCATTAAGAATAATCTGAGAGAAGTAATGCATTGTTGCAAGCAGAGAGATCGAGATGGAGAGAGGATGGTCACTTCTTAGCTAAACTTCTTTTTTTGGGGCCGTAGTGGGAAGCAGTGAAATAATGCAGGTCTGCCTCAGCTTCGGGAGCGGGCACAGCCTTGGCTTCAGCCCTGCCCCTGCGCTGGGGTCGCAGTCCCGGCTGTGCTCAGCCGCCCCTGATGCTCTCAGGGATCACCTTCCTCCTGCATTCCAGATCCGCAAAGAGAAGGATTTGCTTTCCTTCCAAATGAAGGACTGTACTTATAATTCTGCATGATTTACATATTTCTAAAGATTTTTTGATACTTTCCAAAGGGCAAACTCTGCTTCTCAGGCTGAGTGTCAGCATGGCTTCAGCCACCACACAAGGGCTGAAGGCAGTCGAGAGTTGCCTCGTGATGTGAGCGGCAGCAGCAGCTCCCCAAGTGATCCTGCTTGCAGAGTTAGGTTTGGTGTTTGCCCATTTTTGACCTTCTAGAAATTATTGCTGAGTTTTAGCACAGTCTCAATTTCTCATTTTCTAGTAAGTTTAGGAGTTTTATTTTTTTAACTCTGCACTATCTTACTCATTCCTTCCCAGTGGGAAGTGCCCCACATACTGAATCCAGCAGTGGCAGCCACAGAATTAGACACTCACTTCCCCCGTGAAAACATTGCAAAGTTTCTCTTGAATTTTGTTCTACTTTCATTAAACCTATGAAGTGATTTTTAGCTGTAAAATAAGTTTTACTGACTCTTGCTCTCCCAAAGCAGGTATCTAAAATAAACCCAGCGATTATTAGCTAGCTATGTTACAGTAACTATTAAAAATCAGGGAGGACATTAGTGTCACCACTGAAAGAGTGTCACGGAAAACAAGCTTTCAAGGTAGAAAATACCAAACAGCCCCAAACAAGTGGTGTCAGGGTACACAGAGAAGGGTGTGGCCTTGAGGGCACAGCAGATCTAGGAATAACACCAGGTGTCACTCTGGAAGCAGGTTCCTCATGCCCTTTGGAGCTCTGCCGAAGCCCTGGCAGCACTGAGGGGCTGCCTAGGTATGCGTGGCTGCTGGGCATGGGGGGCTGCTGGAGTCCAGCAGCTGGGGAGAAGTATGGCTAGACCACCCTCTTTAGCCATTTTTTAAAGTAAAACAGTTCAATTTGTTCTTCATTTTTCTTTCACTCAGTATTTTACAGCAAAAAGAAACCTTTTCCTGCTAAGATGTCTTAAAGTAAATGTGTTGTAGGAATTTGGTGTTATGGGTATGTCTTCATTCACAATCAGTAGATAATTGCATTAAACTCTCTTTACCTGGAGAGACCTGAAATTATATTAAACCCAACAGTCACATCACTGCCCAAACGACATAGATCACTTACAAACTGAGATGCTCCCTTCTGCCCTCAAACCAAAAGCCCTTTCAGAAGAGAGGTGTTACCACCCACCACCTGTCTCTCCAGCTGTCAAGATCCTGAGCCCGTTCATTAACCACGAGCAGCTCTTTTAAATTATTAAATTATTAAACCTGATTGTACATTTTCTGGAGACCACTGAGCCGAACTGACAAATATCCTCTCCATGCTGGTGTCTGGGTTATGGGCTCTACTCTGGAGGAAAAGGCTTTCTCCATCATTTTGGTCACATTCCTTTAACTGCCTGAGGGACCCAGCACTTGGCACAGGGCGTAGGGCTGGCATGGGCCCAGCTCTCTGTTGTCTCATGGCTGTGTTATCCTGGGCTCCAAGGACCTGGTGGAGGATTCTGTCCAGTGGGCAAAGCTGGGTACTGGGTTTACACTAGCCTGTGCCCAAAAGCAGTTTCAAAGGTCTATTGTGTTTAGGGTTTTTTTTCTTAGAAGTGAGTCACAAAAAATTACAGTAAAAATAGGGTGAAAGTGGTCTTTCTTCCTTTTGCTAGATTGGTTTTATTTACGGTCCAGTTACTGCGTAACAGCCTGCTGAATATCCAGGAGGCCACTGGGCAATCTACAGAAAAATGTAATCTAAAAGCAAAGAAGCAAGGGAAGAAGGAAAGCAACTTGCCCTGTGGTACAATTAAAAGTGAAGCCCAAGAATAGCATGTGGTCAGGGAACACAGTAAAGCAAAGGCTGGTTCAGTAGAGATTGCACATGTCACGTAACCACTGCTCTTCAAGCATCCCAGAGGGTTCTGCATGGATGACCTGTGTGCCTTTGCACCCCACTCAGGGCTCGCCCTTTTACAGATGAGAAACAGGAGTTTATTTAAATCAAAGGTGACTGGAATAATCCAGCACAAACATTTGATTTCAAAGCCACTCTTCCTCCAGCCCTCCCTGCCAGGCTCCCAGCAGAAGGCTGGGGAAGATGCTGCTTGGGGTAGGCTTGGGCTGCCGTGCCAGGGCTCTTCCCACTGCTGCTGTGGTCAGTGGGCTCTTCACGTGGGGCTGTGGTGTCCCTGTCCCTTGTGTGCCCACGTGGCCGTGTGTGCATTCCCGAGGTGGTGGGGAAAGGCTCTGGTGCAGTTGGGGGCAACATAACTGCAAGTTGGTGGTCGAGCCCTGGGCCACAGCGGGCAGGAGCAGCCAGAGCAGGAGCCAGCTAAGCAGAAATATTGGCCTACATTTGTTTCTCCGCCTGGTGGAAGGCATGTGAGTTTCTATGGCAACTTGTGTTTTCTGTTCGTCAGGCCTACTGACTCACTTCTGAGGGAGCCACGAAGAAAAAAGATTGTTTTCTTTCTGTGCCAAGTCAAGTGGCTCCTTTCCTGCAGCCCAAAGCTCTTGTCTGAGGGCTGCTGGTCAGGGTTTGTGACTGGTGTGACTTCGCAGCATCAATTTAGGGCCACAAGAAAAGACAGTCGAATGTGACAACATCCTCATCCCCTTGAGAATACACTGGCAATGAGTTAAGTTTATCTTCATTACAAGAGGACGACAGCCCAGCTGGAGCCCTGGGACACTCAGGTGGTGCTGGTGGCAGCACAGAGCTGAGCAGGAGGGCAGCCTGGTGGCTCCCAGCATGTGCCTGTGCCATGGGGTAGCCCAGAGCACACGCCCCGGGTGAGCCTGTGAGTGCTGATGGGATAAAATTACCAGAGAGGCCCAAAGGAGATTTTGCTGAGGTTAGTTCTTGTAGGGGCAATCAGAGCTGGCGAGAGCACGGCTCAGTAGGAGGAGTGGACACGTGCAGAGCATGGAGCCAGGCAGAGCAGAACATGTTGGTTCCTGAGCACCTCGTCACCTCAGCTTTTCTAATTGAGAAACTTTCCTGCATAACCAAGCTCGATTTTCCAGCAGAGCACAGGGATGCTGAGCAACCATTTTTCCTTGAAATGGAGGGGAGCTTTGCATCCACTTCTCTCAGTCTCTGCTGAAATTTCCCGCTATTATACCCTAGAGAACACTGCGAATGCTCGCATGACCAGCAATTCTTCTGATGCTTTTTCTTTTGCCTAATCACAAACATATGGTACACTTTAGGGGAGATTATCCTTACATTGTTAGCTTTAAAATGCAGTTTTCTTCCAGCTTTCCAAGGTCACAGCAGCTATCCAGTTAAAGGCTAGAGCAGAAATAAAATGTTAACACAGCATGACCTTGGTCAATCAGTTAATCTTTCCCTACCCTATTTACTCCAGCAAAATAAAAATCCATCCCCACACACTGCAGAGTGCTTTGAGATCGTGGGGTGAAAGGTACATCATAAGCCAGAGTATTAATTATTGAAGGCCTGATAGAGTGCGTGGTGCTGGAGGGAATGTAAATGAATTTACTGTTGGTGTTTGTATGTGCACAGCCGCGATGTACATCGGGCGTGGAGGGGCAGCCCCCGGGCCTCTGAACCACTGCGAGCTGTGAGGGCTCCAGCTGCAGCACTGCTGCTACTCCAGGGAGTAAGAACAGTGTAGAAGACTTTGTCACCGTTGGACGGGGAGCTCCTGTTCAGTGCCCTGCGAGGGGAGCTCGGGGTGCAGGCAGCTCTCCGCTGTCACCTGCAGAACGGCACGAGGCGACCTGTGCGGAACAGGCAGGGGCCAGCCTCCCGCCTCTTGCTCCCTGCTGCTATTGCAGCCTCGAGGTTTTGTGGGAAAAACTGTTCTGAAATTGCTCATAAATGGGTTTTCTGACTGTTACATTAGGCTGGATTACACAGCATACAGCACTGATTTTTAGATTTGAGAGTGATGAATAATTTATGTGCACATTGCCTCCTAAACCAGACTGTGGCTGTGACAGCTCTGGCCCTTCCCAGAGCAGATACAGACAACTGTGGTAGGATACAGCCAAACGATCAACTCTCTTACTTTTTAGTATCTGCTTTCAAAAAGGCAGGTCATTTCTAACATCATTCTGTTACTGAAGTTTTATTTTAAAGTGTCCAGGAGTGTTATCCCACTGCAAGCACAAAGCATGATTTTTAGAGCTACTGTTCCTCAAAACGTGCTTTTGCTATCATTCCATTTTAACATGGCCATATATTATGATATCCAATTGTTTGATACAAGCATGAGTACACAGAAACAGCAAAAGGAAAATTGTCTTTTTATGAACCATGAAGCTGTTTATCATACATCTAAATAAAACCCTTTTTCAGACCTTTTATCAAATTGAATTGGCTTGTGCCATTCAAGCACTTCTATTTTTTCACATGTATATTGTAGAATACATTTAAAAATAAAAGTGGATGTTGGCACAGAATTAAGCTGGTGTTTGCACTGTCCTTGTGCAGAGACTGTCTCTGAAGAGCTTAATACACTCCTGTGTGGGTTTAAGCCATGTTCAGACATCGATGATAAGTTTGTAGTTTTTCTAATGACTTCATTTTATTTTTAATATTCTGCATCTTTACTGACTGTAGGAAGCAGAGTGGAATGTGTCCATTTTTCCCTTGCACTGGGTCAGCTTTGGTCAACTCATCAAAGGCAAGAAACGTCTATTAAGCGTTCTTTCGCCGAGTCTTCAATTTAAATGAACTTGCAGGGAGCAGCAAATATTTTTCCTCCTATTTTCTTAGCGCAGTTCCTGCGTCCCTCGGAGGTCACGGCCTCCCTGGAGAGAGCCTGACGGCCGGCAAGCGCTGCTGCAGGCAGTTCCACTGCCGCCCTTCAGCTGCCGCGAGAGTCTCCCTGAAATGCACCAGGGCTCCTCCGTCAGAGGCGCGGCGGGCCCGCGGGAGCGCTGCGGGAGCGGTGCGGGAGCGCTGAGGGATTGCTGCGGGAGCGGTGTGGGATCACTGTGGGAGCGCTGCGGGAGCGCTGCGGGAGCGGTGTGGGAGCGCTGAGGGATTGCTGCGGGAGCGGTGTGGGAGCGGTGCGGGAGCGGTGTGGGAGCGCTGTGGGAGCGGTGCGGGAGCGGTGTAGGATCACTGTGGGAGCGCTGCGGGATCGCTGCGGGATCGCTGCGGGAGCGGTGCGGGAGCGGTGTAGGATCACTGTGGGAGCGCTGCGGGATCACTGCGGGATCACTGTGGAGCGGTGCGGGATCACTGCGGGATCACTGTGGAGCGGTGCGGGATCACTGCGGGAGCGGTGCGGGAGCGCTGCGGGAGCGGTGCGGGATCACTGCGGGAGCGGTGTGGGAGCGGTGTGGGATCACTGTGGGAGCGCTGCGGGAGCGNNNGCCCCGGGCTCGGTGCCGGAGCCCGAGAGCGGCGGCCCCGGACACGGGCTCGGGAACGGGGGCCCAGCGCTGCCCCGGGGCCTGCAGCGCTGCCCTGGATTCCCTCAGCCCCGTCCCGGGCGCACCCGGCGCTGTCGCGGCGGTTCGTTTACGCAGAAGAACGCGGTCAGGTCAAAATCGCTCGGTAGCTGTCGTCTCCAGGGTGCATTACTTGGCAGGGCTTTTATTGCAGTCAAAAGTGACTCCAAGCCACGCAGAGGCCATTCCAGTTCTCAGGCGGGAAGAACTGTTTCTCCGTGTATTCTGTAGGTTAAATTCTATAATCCCAAGCAGGTATCTTAGTCACAGACCATATTTGCAGCAGACTGTGGTGAAGTGTTCGGTGTTTGTGACTCCATCGGGCATTGCTCCAGACCTGGGAGACCTGAGCATGCAGCCTGTGGACTTTGGATGGGCCTTTCCCTCCCCCTGCTCCTCAGCAGTTCAGCAGCAGGTTCTGCAGCTGAGTGCAGCCCATGCCTGCTGCACAGAGTTTCCCTGCGCTGTTGCAAACCACACAAGGTCAGGTTCTTACCTGCTGAGTGGCCTGCACAGCTGGTACTGCCCCGTGTTTCCACACCAGCCCCATCTGGAGCTCAAACCTGGACCTGCTCAGATTGCACAAGTGAGGACCACGGGGTGCAGCAGAACACCAGGAAAAGCCAGCCCCAACCAGCCAACCCAAGTGAGCCCCGGGAGCTCAGCAAGGGTTTGGTGCTTCCCCTGAGCTCATCTGTAGCAGCATGTGCTGTTATAGTAGAAATATTATGAATTCCATATTATTGGCATAACGTAAACTGCCCTTGTCTCGTGCTGAAGGTCCTGGGTCAGTGAAGAGACCCTTGTTCCCCTAGTGCAGGGCTGGATGTGGCACCTCCAGCAGTGCCACCTGCAGTGCCACCTGCAGTGCCACCTGCTCAGGACCCACAGGAGCCTTCTCTTCCTGGGAAGAGATTCCTGCCCACGGGTCATTGTCAGGAGTAGCCCAGGTGAGGAGGACCAGCATAACCCTGAGCAGAGTCCCTGGGGCTGGGCAGCCTGAGGGGAAGGACAGTTTTGACTTCAGCCCAAGCCACTCTGCCTCTTGGTGCCCTGAGCCCCTGAGGTCTGGCAGGGTTGTGCAGGTAGCCCAGTGCCTGCTCTTCCCAAGCATGGAGCATAATGGAGTAGAAATTGGACCTCTTGGTACTTCTAACACATATGCAAAGTTTTAAACACTGTCCCTAAAGTGTTCACAAAGTCAACCCAGATAATGTAAGTGCTCTGGTTTATCCCTGTCCCCAGTAAAAGTGGCAAATGATTCAGCAAAAACCCTTCCACAAAGCCTTCCAGAGGTAGATGAATTTATACAGTTGATAGATTCTAGATGTGTACACAAGCTGCTCCATCAGACAGGTCCAAAAACTTGCAATAAATAAATTTAATCAGGAAACATCACTCAGATATGAATGTTTAATGACGCTGATTTCTACTGTGAGCTGCCAAAGCTAGGAGCCAGCTTAGCAGTCAAGAGCCCACAGAGCTCAAGGTTTCAAAACAAACAACTCTCCTTGGAGATTAGTGTTGCAAAAGATGTGAGCAGGCAGAAGAAGGAATGTTTTGCCTCCTGCTAAAGCATTAACCCAGCACAGGACTAAACTATTGTATGGCACCTGAAAACATTTCTTTCAAAAGCTGTGTTCAATCAAGCACTCTCAGTCAGCCAGAGCACTGCCTCTTGTATGCCCCACAGCCTCCTCTAATGACTCATTTTTGTTGTCGTGTTTGGGATTTTTTGCCTTACCCACTGAACCCCAGAGTCTGTGGCCCTTGCAGGTGCAGGGCTGGGGTCTCTGGGCTGGGCTGTAGCACTGCAGGCAGGGCTCGGGCCAGGAGGTGCAGTTTGATATTCTGGGATGAGTACAGCAGGTTTGATGGCAGAATAGCAATTCCTTCTTCAAACGGGGTCCATCTAGAAGAGCACTGTAAACCCAAATGGTTTGTAGGATTACAGAGGGAGCTGCTTGGAGGCCACTGCACTTCGCACGTGCATACACGGACCTGGTCTGCAACACTGCAGCCCACACCAGCGGCTTGCACTGCAAAGTGCTTGTCCCAGCTGTGTGCTCCCCTCTGACAGAATCACAGTCACCCTGCTGTCAGGATATCCGGCTTTCTGAGGTGCCAGACGAGCAGTCTAAGCCTGCAGAGTGCCCAGCACAGCCAGCCCGAGCTGGGTGTCCCAGCGGGGCTCTCTGCTGCTCTCCAGCTGCTGGGCCACCCTCGGCTCCTCTGCTGGCATCAGACAGCCCGGTTACTGAACCTGACATACACACACGGCACATGCAAACCACACCTGAATACGGCCAGGCTGCAAAGGGAAGAGGCTGGCAGAGGTGAGATTCGGGCAGCCCGGAGCGGCTCTGCCGGAGCTCGCTGAGGCCACGCGCACCCTGTGCCTTTCGGCAGCGCTCCCGCTGAGCTCCGCACGCAGCCCCGCTGCTCCGGGGAGCCGGGCCGGCTGATGAAGGCACTCCTGGGGCTGAGACCCCTCCGTGCACTGCGGGAGCTGGGAGGAGCCGGCGAGGCAGTTTGCAAGATGATTGGAAAGCAGCTGACAAGTTCCATGAGAAATGAGCTTGTCCCTCCATGAGCTACACCTGCCCAAAGGTACCCCAGGTGAGTTCTTTCGGCCAGGCTTCATCTGTATTTTATCTACCTCCTCTGCTCACGTGTGATGACGCCACCCTCACCAGTGTCGTGAGGAATTCGGATAACAGGGATGAGTTCATGGCACAGCCCGGGAGGAAATGACTCCCGGCGTCTGCAGAGGAGGATCAGATGGACGCGCAGTGCGGGAGGCCACCGCTCACACGCCGGGCAAGGAGGAGGCCTCGCCCTGACCGCCCAGCACGGGCGGAGGGAAGCAGAGGCACCCTCAGGGTCAGCCCCAAGCTCCGCAAACCCGCACAGCAAACCCGTACAGCCACCCCACGGGGATTTGGGCTCGCCCCCTTCAGTGGCCGTTCCTCAGGGTAGCTTTTGGTTTGTAAATTCCTTCATGTTTGTAGGTAGAATGGAAATTCTCATATGAAAATATGGGGTTTTTTTATCCCTTTCATTCCCTTTTTTAATTCTCATATGACAATTTGGGGGTTTTTAATCCCTTTCATTCCATGAGAAGCACTGTTTTTTCTAACCAGTTTATTTTCCCTTTACTTCAGTATCTCTTCCCAGCCACAAACCAGAAGTCAGTCAGAGGGAGATAGAATGGAAATTAGAATGGAAATTTCCTTGTGGATAACGGGAGTTCAGCGTAGTTCCACAAGCTCCTGACAAAGGGGCCGTGCACAGGAGAACGCTGCCGAGTTACCCGTGCAGCCGCAGGGCCAGGCGCTTCCCGGGAGGCTGGCACTGCGTGCGCTGACCCTTCCCAACGGGCTCCCTCTTTTCCCTGCTTTTATCCGTAAAAAGGCTTCGGCTTTTCCGTTCCGTGCGGCTCCCCCGCCGCTGAGCGCCGGGCCCCGCAGCCCGTGACCCGGGGCGGCTCTGCAGGGACGGGACCGGCGGGAGCGCTGCGGGGCACGGCCC
>WBNO01019582.1:612197-624686 GCA_013400575.1 Peucedramus taeniatus | reverse complement strand
GGCCCCGCTGCCACCGGCCCCGCTGCCATCCCTCCGCTGCCACCGGCCCCGCTGCCACCGGCCCTGCTGCCATCCCCCCGCTGCCATCCCCCCACTGCCCCGGGCTGGCCCCTGCTGCGGGAGCATCTTGTGAGTGGCTCCAACCAGCTGTGCTCTGAGCACGGAGCAGGATGGACCTGGCTTGTGCTGGGCAACTTCTGAGGCAGGGATTACTGCTGGGCAGGGTAACAGCAAAGGAAAGACACGCTGCGGGTTTCTGAGCTCCAGGAGCAGCTCGCGGGGATGTGCGGGGATGAAGTGTTACACAGAGCCCGCTGCAGGCCGCGGCTGCTGCCAGCAGTGTGCCCCGGGCTCCGGGTGCTGCTGGGGGCACAGCCACAGCCCTGTGTCTGCACACACACCTCAGGGCTGGGCCGGCTGCAGGACAGCAGCGTCAGTGCAAACGTGGCCGCTTCAGGGAACTCTGAGCACCAGGAAGACTCTGGCACGGGAGGGAGGAGCCCTCGGTGACCTTTGGGAGGTAGGGAGATTTCAGGGGAGAGCACAAGCAGAGGAGCAGCTGGGAAGCACTGGGGAGTAATAAGTGAGAACAGTAGGACTGGCTTGGCTTCTTTGCCTTGTGTTCTTCCTCTCCTCTCCCTTGAAATCTTGGGTTCTGCAAAGTGTTATGGTCTGTGTTATACCGCCAGTTACACTGTGGAACTCCAGGGGTCCAGTATGGCCTGAAAATCAATCCGTTTTGGGAACAGCATCAAAAAATATAGACTGAACTCATCTGAGGGCTGCTGGGTCTGCAGCTGACAGCAGTGCCTGCTGCTGTAAGCATGTGCCTCCCAGGCATGTAAACACTCATTTACATGGGCACAGACTCATAGCTTGGGGTCCCTTCTCTCTCTATGTGCAAGCTCCACAGATATTTGACTTTAATTCGAGGGTGCTGATTTCTTTGAATTTAGATTAATCCAGGAATGTTTCATGATCTAAGAAAAACAAATTACTTTATAATTGCAAGTAACTGATACTTGTTTTCTTAGGGTTTTTCCCATAGATACTCATCTGTGACTGTCCAGCTTGTGTTTGCTGCTCTCTTGATGCTGCACAGTTCATTCACACCATTCCTTTCCTGAGCAGTGCCAACACAGTTCTGGGCTTTCCCATCTCACCTTCCTGCCACTTGGGCACGCTCAATTGCCTGGGAGTGATAACAGTGTGTGGTGGCCAGCAAGGTTTCCTTTGGCTGTGGTGCCACCTTCCTTGTGCCAGTGGGTGAGGAGGAGAACCTGCTCAGGCCCAGTGTCCATGGCTGGGCAGTGCCTCAGTGCTCTGCTCTGTGTGGTCTCTCGCTGTTTGCTTTCAGCAGATCTCATCTGTGTAATGTTGGGATGCATCTCCAGAACCTTGTGGGGCTTTTTGGCCACCACTGGCTTCTGTCTCACCAGGGTGCAGCACAGGTCCCGAGCATCCTGGGGCTGTGTGGCCTCAGCCTTGGCCTCGCTGGCTGCTGCAGGCAGCACACCCACCTGGCTTTCTTTCAGGGGAGGTTAAAGCACCTCCCAACACACAGTGTGACTTTATCTCTTTCCAGAGGCTTCCAGGAGAGCTGCACTGCAGTTCTGAGGACAACAGTGCCATAATGACATGCTTATTCTGACAATTAGACTTTGACTTCAGAAGGAGCCTTGCTCTGTGACACAGCAGTGTCTGAATTTTGGGGGTGGCAAGGATAATTGTCATGGGATTGCAGGGATAACTGCCTTGGTGCAGCCAGTTCAGGTGATGGTGGTGATTCCCTGTTTTGATTCTTCTTTCTTTTTCAAGTATGGAGATAGGCTTCTAAAGGTAATCTGCACATTCCCATTCATTTCCTTGAGAAGAAAGCTGGCTGGAGTGAGCAGCCCCTGGCACAGCCCTGGCATGAAGGTGCAGCAGTGAGCCCTTGTTCTCAGCACAGGATCGAGGAATGTTACCTGGAGCAAACATGCTTACCTAACAGGCTGGCTGTTATCTGCCAGATCCAGTTTTGCCATGACTCACTGAACTCATTTCACCTGTCTGTGCTCCCTTGCTGGCTGTGTAACACACGAGCAGCGTGTTTGCTGGCTGTGTAACACACACACTGTGCTGGCTGTGTAACACGTGAGCTGTAGACTCAAGGCAGCCTGCAGAGCATTTGCCAGCAGTGGATGAAATGGGGTCTCAGAGTTTCTTCTGAGGGCACATCTGTGGGCTTTTTGGTGTGTTTTAAGGATACATAGTCTGTTTATAATATCGTTTATTAAGTCAGTTTGCGTTTACTGCTCTTTTCCAACCTGTACATTTAAGGCATGTCATGGTTCACTGTTCCTGCAGTGTGTGCCTCTGTCCCTGGGCCAGAAGCAGGGACAGCAGTGTCCTCATGTGTGTGGGAGCAGGTGGGTTGGGTCCTGCCTGTCAGCAGTGCCACGTCTTGCTCTGAACTGTGACACAGAATCTGTTCAGCTGACAGAAATACATGCTTTTTATCAGTGCATTACTTTGTGTCTCTTAAAAACGCTGATGCCTGGTGGAAGAGCGGAGGCCCATCTTGTGTTGGACAGCTCACCTGCTTGGTTGCCCAGGTGTGGCTCCTTGAATGGTGGAGCAGAGTCAGCGTGTGCTGTGGGTGCCCACTTGGCCTGTCAGAGCCAGTGCTTTCCTGCACTTCATCCCAAATACCATGGAAAGGTGCAGCAGGAGTTGTGCATCCCTCCAGCCCGCCAAGGTGCAGTGCTGCAGCTGTGACAGGGGCACGCTCAGCATCCTGGTGACATGATGGTCCTGGGGTTTCTGTAGAGGTGAGGCTCTCCATGATGGTTTTGGTTTTTTAGCAGTCTTGATCTGTTTTCCTTTGTAGTGCTACTAAATCCTCACCCTTTATTTCTTTCTTCTGTCCACGAGGAGTTAGTTGTAACTAAAATGCAGCTAAAATTACTCTGGAGCTGATTCAGGGTTTCATTTAAGCACTGGAATAACTTATTAAAGCACAATGTAAATTATCTGTAGGGACTGGAGAAGCTGTTTTTAGAAATGTCTGCCAGATATTTATTTAGTTATCGTTGATTCTTCTTTGGGGCTTGGGAGATGAAGAATCTACTTTGAGATGTCTTGAGAGTCTTTCCCTGCTGCGTTCCAGAAGGTGCGATGGTTTTGTTGAAAATAAATGCTTCCTTGTAAGCTGTGAGTCTCCATAAAGTACTAATAAAGTGTGTGCTCCCTAGATTTTATCAGGCAAGAGGATCACCTTGTCATTTCTTTTATTTGGTTTCAGGTTTGGATAGCAAGGTCTCTGGTCTTACTAGTGGTCTGTCCTGGTTGGTGCTAAGGAGGAATAGTTCGCATGAAGGGTGATTTTCCTTTGCCTTTAGAGATATGACATAAAGGTGTCATCATCCTCTGGCTGATAAAGTGGAGATCTGAGTACTGTAGTTGTTAGCAGTGAATGGTGACCCATGAGTGAGGTGTGAGCATGTGACAGCAGTGGCAGTGCAGCAGGGTCACTCGGCAGGGAGAGTGTCAGGTTGGGGTAGGGGTCTCTGAAACCCTGAAACTGACCCCAGCTAGGCTGGCCTAGCTCTTGCTTCTGTTTAGGGTATTGTGAACTTCTGAGTTCTAATCGTGGAGCATTTCAGGTTCCTTTGTGAACAGTGTGCTCCTAAAATACAGTTGAGTTGGTCTTTGAGGTGCTGGTAAGGCCCAGTGTGTGTGGGGAGGAGAGGACATGGGATGATTTGATGTCAGGCTGCAGTCTGAACACAGCACTGAGAGCAGAAGGGGCCAGTGGCCCTGTGGAAGTGTCACCAGGTGCCTGGCAGTCAGCTCCGTACTGAAGGCACGGCCAGGAGCCCAGAGGGCTTTGGGAAGCAGTGCCATGGCTTGGGTCTGCCATGGTACTGGTGAAGAAACAACCGTGCCAAGGGCCGGGCACCAAACTGCAAAGTTTGTGCTTCCCACTAAGATGGGAGAGAAAAGTGGGGCTTGTGCTGTTGTCAGTCAAAATTCAGGAGGAGTCAGAAAAGTGTCTTGATTTTAAAGGGTTCTCAGTCCCTTGTTCCTGGGCCTGGAAGTGCCCGTGGCTGTGTGCTGCAGCCTCTGCTGTCAGCAGCATTTGCTGTGACTCAGAGCTTGCTTGGCTGATGCTGAGCTTTGCTGGGCTCCAGTTCTGCTGACTGTTCTTATCTCCCCCTTCCTGGTTCTCCCCTGCAGAGCCAGGGACCTGCGGAAACAGAAACCAACCTCCAGGCTCCAGCCTGCCCTTCCTCTTGGCATGATTTGTACCCCCTAGGGCAGCCTTTGGAGTAGTAAATACCTGGAGACTCTTCTGTACCCAGCGCTTTCCTGGTAGGAGCCTGGAGTGACTGCTGCAGGTGACACTGTGCGTATCCAGAGTGACACCCAAGGCACTCCTCTCCAGGGCTGTAGCAGTTCAAGGTGTGCAGGATAAGTTCCCAGAAGCGTTGAATGATTCAGAAAAACACTTCAGACCATTCAGAAGACAACACCACAGATGTGCCTCACTGTTCCTGGAGCGAGAGATGTTCTCCCTTGAGCACACACAGAGATGGGACGCTTGGCTATGCAAAGGCACAGGCCCTTGATAAACTCTTTGTACTGCCAGTGTCCCCAGTGAAAGGTGGAGCATTCAAAGGGCACTGCCATCCTTGGAGCCTGCTCCTGCAGCGTGGTTGGGGCCATGCCCTGGCTGCTGCAGGCCCACGCTGCCGGCCCGAGGGCACCTGCGGCTCTGCCCGCTGCTCCCTGCCTGGTGCCGGCAGCCGTGACAGATGGGTGGCATTTCCAGGGCAGGCAAAAGGGACAAGATATATTTAAACACAGCAGATTATTAGGTAACAAAGAGTGCCTGATGCTGTGTGCTCGGACCATCCAGGCCCTAAATAGCACCAGGCCACTGGTCAGGAGTGCTGACCCTGTTTCTGTGTCCTCCCAGACGGGATTTGCTGTTCTGTCCCGTGGCTGCTGGCGTTGCTGTCACTGACTGGGTGGCATGGCCGAGGACCTGAGGTGCCTGCTTTCACCATGTGAACCTGCTGGCAAGCACAGTGGTGTGGGCAGGGTGGGATTCCAGGACCTCTTGTGCTTGGGCTGTGGTTCAGATCTCCTGGAGGGTTCTCAGGACTGGTTCACTCCCATGGTTTGTTCTGTCCTCAGTTCCCTTGTTAAGAGTGTGAAGAACAAGTGGAAATTACACATAATTTTGAGGTGCACCTTTGGATTCAGCTATCCTCTTGCCCAAGGGGATGCCCTGAGCCTTGGCTGCTTTCTGTGTATGGGCATGCAGGAGATTCTGTGCTGAGTGTGCCACAAGGGAGAGAATGAGCCTTGCGTGTGTCTGAGCACACGGCATGGTGATCTCCCATCCTTGATCTGTGTCTTTGACCAAACGTGGGTGAGTGTCCTTCATATGGGAAAACACAGAGCTTGGGGGGGCTTTCTTCAGAGGGTGTCTTTGGTTTGTGTGCAGGGTGTGAGTGCACAGCGAGCAGGAGACAGACCTTCACCACCCAGCGTGAGGGCTTCTGTCCAGAGAGGTGGCCCAGGGCCCTCCTGTCCTGTTGCTGGGGCTGGGAGCCTGGGTCCCTTCTGCCTGTGGGTAAATCAGACCCAAGAGGACAGTGGCTCTTCAGTCTTAGATTTTGGCTAAAAAAATCCTTGAAATAAACTCTTTAGCTCAAGGGAGCAACACCAAAGGCCTTGCTGTCGGGTTGTCAGCAGCCCGAGGGCTGCACCTGCTTCCAGAGACATTTCCATAAAAGCTTGTGATCAGTAATGCCTGCTTTAACCTTGCTTCCCTGCTCTCGGCCTTCCCCGTGAGTGTTGCTGGCTGTGGAGTTCCTGCTCCGCTGCAGATCTCGGGTGTCCTGGCTGCACGCTCTGCTCCGCTCTGCCCGTGTCACCTCCCCAGGCCCCGGCACCGCCACGGCTTCCCGTTAATGACGGCTCTGCTGCTCCCTGCTCTCTCAGGGCAGCTGGCAGTCCGGGCAGAGGCCGTGTGGGCTGTGCTCTGCTGTGTGCGGGGCAGGCGGTGCTGGTCAGCCTCCGGCCGCTCTCCCTGTCCCTGAGGCCGGACGGTGCTGGTCAGCCTCCGGCCGCTCTCCCTGTCCCCGAGGCCGGACGGTGCTGGTCAGCCTCCGGCCGCTCTCCCTGTCCCCGAGGCCGGACGTGCTCAGGGAGCACCGTGAGTCAGCAGGTCCTCGGGGCTGGGTTTCCTCATGCACCCTGTGCCAGGGCCATTGCGTTGGCTCTGGCTGCGAACCAGCAGCAAAGTGGAGCAAAAGATCTGCAGACAAAGGGCTTTTCTTTATTAGTTATTAATGTCATTGAACTCAACCACTCCAAAGTTGTTGGTAGCTAAGATTTGTGTTTGCATCAGGGGATTCCTGCTGAGGTTTTTGCCACCTGCACTGCTTCACGTCTTCCTTTAAGGAACTGTTGATAATACCCTGAAATACTTTGAGAAAATACAGAGAAATGCAGCTTTAAGGCTCAGCTGCTGCTTAAGCAGCCTCCCTCCTATTTTGGAGTCAGTCAGATCTTTTGCTCACTCACCCTCCTTGAGCTGCAGCAGTTGAATGAAAACTTTGGATTTGAGCTTTGGGCAGCCCTGGGAAGAGTGCTGCACGGATGTGAAACCCTTCCTGGTGACAGAATTCCATGTGGCGCTTTTGTGAGTGCTGCAGGCTCAGAGACGGGGGCTGCAGCCCCAGTGCTAGGGCTCGGTCCAGAGGGTGGTTTCTCCAGGTGTGGGTTCAGGGTAGAGTTTACCTTGGCAGCTGGCTGCCTGACCTGGCTCGTGTGCTCCTAAGGGAGGTTGGGCTGTGTTTGGGCTGCTGCTGCAGCTGAACTTCAGGAAATTGTGTCAACTGGATCTGGGTCGGTGTTGCTGTGCGGTCACACGTACCAAAGGGCATTCAGAATCAGGAATAAGAATTTTGTTCCCTTTGTTGCTCTCTGTAGTTTTTGCACTATACCCCTCAACATCAAAAGATGGGTTAGAAAGTATCCCAGTAGTGGCAGGGTCCCTCGGGGGTGGCAAGGGCTGGGCAAGCTCTGTGCCTGGTGGGGCCCTTTTCCCCTTGTTCCACTCGTTATGTTCAATACAGATTGTCTTGAAGATCACTGGGGGATTGAACATAACCTGGTAATTCCAGGTGGCAGCATACGTGCTCTTCTCTCTTAATTTCCTAAATAGACATTCTGACTTTAGTGTTTCAGTCGAGCCAAAGCTTCTCCTGGGAGAGGCTCTGTTGGGATGTTTCTTAGAGCTTCCTCTGAATTACCTGATGTTGGTGACTGTGTAAGACAGAACACCCAACTGTTCATGTCCTTCCTCTAATCCCTGCCTTGATAAATCAGGGTTTTATTTTCCAAATGTTTGTATATTACTGTGAAGGGGTTGCTGCACCACCTTTCGTCACAGCTCCTCAGAGGCTGTCAGGAGCAGGATCTGCTGAGCCTCACGGATGGTGGGTTTGGAGATATTTGATTAAGGCTGCGCAATGTCTAGATGCCAGGGCCAGTGGCGCCACAGGACTTGTATAAATAAATGTTGTTTGTGCCATGTTCACACAATTAAAGCCAGAGCCCTGGATTGCGTTTGATGAGGTTTATTTTGCTAGTCGGGCCACACAGATTTCATTTACTTTGTCTGGTGTTCTGAAAACATATAGGAATATACACACATCAAAGCCAAGTTTAAGGGCTTGATTAAAATCACAGCAGTAAAGAGGTGCCCTGATGTGTGTTGGTATCAATGCAGTGTCCATTGAGCTGGGATTCGCTCAGGATAGTGTAAAACCCAGGGTGTTTTAACTTAGGGATCCTGCCCCGTGCTGGTTGTAGGCTGCTGTCCGGGAAGGTCAGGGAAGCGCCATTGCTCACTGTGGGTGTTTCTCTTTCAGAGGAGAATGAGAAGCATGAGAAGCTCTGCGTGGAGAGGGAGCAGGAGCAGAAGAAGGCGGGCAAGGCCAGCGTGCCACGGGCCAACAGCACCGTATCGGCAGAGGAGCCCCGGAGCGAGCTGCTGGTGCCCGTCTCCCCCCCGGGCCCGGTGCCCCTGCCGCCCCCGCCCCTGGCAGCTCCCATTTCAGTCATTCCCATCCCCGTTGTCACCAGTTCCCCGCAGCAAGCAGCCCAGACCGCGCTGTCGCCGCCGCTCGTGCAGCGCCACCAGCCCCTCGTAAGCACTCCCAGTGTCCCCAAGGAAGCGCCCTCGGTGGCGCCGGTGATCCAGCGGCCGCCGGGCCCGCAGCTGCCGGACGGGAAAGCCGCCACGCCGCCGTCGGGCAGCCCCAAGCAGCTCCCGCACTACGCGGCGCCGGTGCTGGCCATCTCGCAGCACCATGTGGTCCCGCAGCCCCTGCAGCCCCTGCAGCACCCCGCAGCGCCCGCGCCGCTCGGCGCGCTGAAGCTGGCGCCGGCCGACGACATGAAACCCATCGAGCTGAAAAAGAGAATTGGAGGGTGAGTGCACTGGGTGTGGCTCCGCGTCCGGGAGGGAGCGGGCAAAGCTGCATCTCTCGGCAGCGGCTCCTGCTTGTGCAGAGTGTGGGCAGATCAGAAACGCCGAGACCTGTGGATGTTAAAGGTCTTTGAATTGCTGAGAGCAGGGTTTTTTAGCTTGACGGGTTTTTATTTTCCTCCCGCACTCCACACTGTAAGATTTTGTATAAGGATTTTTTTTTTTGGCCAGAACTGTGTTAGGAAGCAAGTCCCAACCCTGCGTGTCTGATCTCAAGTGGTATCTCGTGTTATGTTTGGCAAAAGATCACTGCTTGTACTGGTCAGGGAAATCAAAGTGCGCTGCTGCTTGTGGGAGCTTTCTTGAGAACTGGAATGGGATCTGGGAGATGTTATTCTGAGGACAGAGATCACCAGTTTCTCAGTGCTGTAAGTGCTAAGGGCCTGCTTGCTCAGAATCTTGCAGCTGGAAGGGGCTGAAGGCTATTTAGTCTGCCCTCACCCTCTGACAGGACTTGTGGCTCTGATGTTGCTCCAGGTTAGTGTTTTTCTGGCTTGTTCTTAAGGACTTTGGCTGGTGGAGACCCTGCCTTCTCTGTAGGTGGTTGTTTCCAGACCACAGTATCCCGGTAGGGATTCTGGATTACTGCTTGTGGACTGGGAGAACAAACCATTCCCTTCTTTGCAGCAGTTTTACCTGTTTCCTTTGGCCCCTCAATTTTCCTGCAGCATAAGTGACCTGGATCTGTTCAGTCTTCCCTCCTGGCTGTGCTGTCTGGGCCTGTGACTGTTCTCCTGGCTGCCTGCAGCAGGGGAATGTCTCTTGGCTGTGGTGTTGGAGATGGTGTGTGAATCCCATGGGGCCTGGTGGAGATGTATAGTGGACAGAAAAAAAGGTCCATTGGGATGTACAGATCCCAAAATGCATAGAAACAGTGAAAGTAAATCAGATAGGAGTTTGTGAATATAAAGGCTTCAGTAAAATGCCAGGGTAATTCCTCTAAGAAGATTGAGATCTTCAGAGCCTGTGTGCTGCTGGAAGGGTCTGTGTGTCTGTGCACTGATGAAGAGAGCCCGTCACTGACGTGTGGGTGCAGGGAGCTGTGGAGGAGGTGTCTGCTGGCACGGGGGTACCAGGGCAGGCTGCACAAGTTTGGCTGCCTGGGCTGTGGGCAGTGGGGTGGCTGCAAGTGCACCCACAGACTGCTGCTGTGCTGTCAGACTGAGCTTTGCCCTGGGAGGTGGGGAGGCTGTGGTGCCAGTGTGGAGCACAGCATCACCACTGCGTCCCCCCAGAATTGCTCCATGAGCACAGAAAAGGTGTCTTTTTCAGACTGTAAATGTTTCATGGGAAAAATGCTGTCAAATATTTGTGACAATTTATTAAATATAATTACCTCAATGTCCTGTATTTTCAGTCAAAGGCAAATAATTACTTTGCACAGTGTATGAAAGATACTTGAAATCTCTACATCTGCTAATGTACCTTATCACTGAAAAACTGAGATAACATGTATTTGTTTGGCTATTCCTAAAAATACTCCTCTGATTCAGAGTGTGGGTGGACTCAAACCCCAAAACCAGAAACTCACGCTGGTTTTTCCTTGAGCGGTGACTGGAGAATTCCTGTATTGCTTCATTCCATGTTTATCCTCAGCTGTGTTGTTTCACGCACAGTAAAAACCCAAAGCAGTTGGAAGTGTCTGCCCAATCCCATTCACTTGAATTTGGAACTGCACAAACCTTGTCCCACTGGAGTGTAGATCAGAACCAGGTCAGAATCTGGGCTCTATGGATCTGTACAAATACTTTAAATTCATACTTTTGTGTCTTTCCCTGTTGTTGGTAGTAGTCGTGTCTGCATACATATACACACATCACACCTGTTTGTATGTTCTGTGCACTGTGTGCACAATGCTTAGTTCCTCTGATGCACGTGTAAACTATGGAGTTGATCTTGAAACAGTATAGGCAGAAATATCTATGTACTTAATGTTAAACCAGTGATATCTGAACACTTCTGCTGCTTTTGCATCTTGACATACAGACACTGCTGCAAACACAGGTGCAAGGCGGGAGTTTTCAACCTGACACTGAGCTGATCTTTGTTCTGTTTGGGTTACAGGGTTGGGACCAGGGAAGTACATAATAAATTGGAGAAGAACAGGTGCGTAGAAAGCCAGGGGTTTGGGTTTTTTAATTGTAATTTCCCTCCTTTTCTTTGGCCTGTCGTCTGTCAATAATTGTTTGGCTTTGGCGGGTTTTTTGTTTGTTTGCTTGCTTGTTTTTTAAACAGATAACCTGAATAAAATTCTTAGTGACTTTTACTGAATCTTGCAGTATTGCTTGGCTTTCTTATAGCTCAATTATGCATTTCTTGCTTCCCAATGTGTTCTGTTTAAATGCACCATTGCATCCCAACCACCCTGATCCTGCAAAGCAGTAACAGTGCATAACAGTGTGACTCTCTTTTAATTTAAAAGGAGTAAAATACCCCAAACCAGGGGTCAGTGTACAGTGTGAATACAGAATAAACGTCAGTTTCTGACCCAAGACTCTTATAAGCCTGACTAGCTAAATTGGAAGTATGGTGACAGTGAAAGCACCAACAGAGTGAGATACTTTATTTAAGGCTGCACAGTGTTCCTACCAAAGCTGGGAGAGAACCCAGGCACAGTCCCTGCTGGGGTGAGCTGGCTCAGCTGTGGGCATGCTGTGCTGGGGGCTGCTATGCACAGGTGTAGGTGCTTTGCTGGATTAAGGCCCCAATTAAGCTCTCCCCTCTGGTGCAATTGGTTCCTGGTGTGTCTCCTGGCAGCTGATGACCCACCTGTGTTTTCTTTAGACGTGCACATTTGAAAGAGTGCTTTGAGACATTAAAGCGCAACATCCCCAACGTAGATGACAAGAAGACCTCAAACCTCAGCGTCCTCAGGAGTGCCTTGCGATACATCCAGGTAGGTGCGGGGCTGATTCGGGGTGCACGGGGAAAGCGGGGGGAACGCCCCTTCTGGAAGCTCCGAGTTAGCCACAGATCATCCTCACCAGCAGTGGGGATGGCAGGGAGCAGATAATTCAGATGATCTTAGAGATCCAGCTGAGTGAACTTCAGTTATTCCTTTTGGGCTCAGGTGAATTTTAATATGAATGGTTTGGGAAGGGTTTCTGTTCGCTTAACCAAAAGACAGATTTCTGTAAAGATTTGGTATGTGTCAAAATTTTGATGAGATGGACGTCTGAGTACAAGTCATGTGCTTGGAGGCAAGGAAAGCGTGGAATCTGAGGTTGCAGCATGAAGCTGTAGGTGGATGGGGCACCACCAGCAATGAATATGGGAGAAAGCACAGGTAAAAATCAGTTGTGTTTGTAGCTGGAGGGGAATAAGTGTAAGTGTTTGCTTGTTTAATGTTTGTGAAAGTGGTTAATGGTAACACAAAAGAAATTGTTGTAGATGTCCCCTGTGAATGTGAAATCAGTAGCATGCAATGCAATTAAAATTCATTTGGAAACTGGAAGAGTTGCTGCATTTATAGTACAAATAGAGAGCCAGTACACCTTGTACATTTTGACTGGAATAAAAGGTGCTGAGGATTGATCACAATGGTCTTTTTCACAGTAAAATGTAATCTTTTCTCACTTTGTTTCCATTTTTCCTCAGTCACTCAAACACCATTTCCCTCTGGTGTTCAGAATTGATTATTCACTTCAGCTTTGCTTTGGAGAGTCAGTAATGCCTCAGAATTAGATCAGCTCAGCTCTCCTCTTAGTTTTCACCAACAACTTCCCTCAGAGAGACTTTGGTTGGGGCAAATTCTGACTGTATCTCCACTCTCTGCGTTGCTCAAAAAATTGGTTTTTGGGGGTGTGGTTGTGTTGAAGCCTGATGGGCTTTAGAGAAGATCTGAGCCTTTCTTTGGATTTTGGCGGGCTGATGTTGTAGTTTGCAGGAGAAACCTCTCTGATGGCCAGGCTGGGCTGGGACTGGCTGGCTGTCCG
>WBNO01019582.1:560538-611870 GCA_013400575.1 Peucedramus taeniatus | reverse complement strand
TCTGTCAGTCTGTGTGCAGTCTGTCGGTCAGTGTGCAGTTCTGGCCAGGTCCAGCTGTCCGTCGGTCAGTGTGCAGTCTGTCTGTCAGTCTGTGTGCAGTCTGTCGGTCAGTGTGCAGTCTCTCTGTCAGTCTGTGTGCAGTCTGTCGGTCAGTGTGCAGTCTGTCTGTCAGTCTGTGTGCAGTCTGTCGGTCAGTGTGCAGTCTGTCGGTCAGTGTGCAGTCTCTCTGTCAGTCTGTGTGCAGTCTGTCGGTCAGTGTGCAGTCTGTCTGTCAGTCTGTGTGCAGTTCTGGCCAGGTCCAGCTGTCCGCTGTCCGTGGCTGTCCGTCGGTCAGCCGGGTGCTGCTGCAGGCGGGTGCTCGCCCGGTGTGGCAGAGGAGGTCATGGTGACCTCAGGCCGTACCAGCAGCTCCTCCACGTGTGCGGGGAGCACATGGATGAAGAGAGCCCGTCACTGACCAGCGGGGCTGCCAGCGTGAGCTGGCACTGACCTGGCACCCGCGCAGGGCTGGCTCGCTGCCCCACGGGCAGTGACACTGTGTAACCTCCTACTGCATCGCCTTCTCCTCCTCATCCTCCCTGGCAGCTGCTCAGGGAGTATCCCGAGTGCTGTTTTCCTTGGCAGCACCAAAGCCGTGGGTCTGTGATTCAGTCCCAGGATTCAGTTGTGCTAAAAAACCCAGATTACTAGAAATCTGATTTGAAATTTCAGCATTCAGAAACAAAAATAGTCTTTTAAAATTTTTTTTTACTGCAGTTTGAATTTAGGTTTGATGTGTTTCAACAAAACTAACATCTGTCAGTGCGGGGATGGCCACCAATCATGTGCCAGGCTCCTTGTGTTTCACTCACAGGCTCAGTGTTTCCCTCAAAAAGAGAACGGGGCAATTGTACAAAAGAGATTTAAAAGTAAAAGCTCTTACTCTCAGGATAGCAAAGTAGTTTTTCACTAAAGGGAAAAAAAAAAGCTCAAGAAACTCAATCCCCAATGAGCTTCGCAGGGGAGGAGCGCAGCACCAGCCAAAGCTCTGTGCAGTGGCTGTTCTGCTCCTGCAGGCACTGTGACAGTGCACTGATTGTTGCAGCTTCTCTTCCTACAAAATCCTTCCTTCCCCCCTTCCCAGCTGGAACTTCTTAGAAACAGGCTGTTTGTTTCCTTGGCTGTATTTAAATATTTGTATCTGCATCAAATCAGATAAGTTAGAAAGTTAAATTCTGAATTTCCCGTAGAGCCGTCATTTTAATTTATCGTTGGACCTGGGCTTGTGCTCTGCAACAGTAAATTAGAATTTGCAATTAAGCACAGTGTTGCACAAAGGAAATGGGGCCCAACGCAGCTGGAAGTTAATAATCCCTTTAGCTGGTGATTCAGCCTGTGGCAGTGTGGGCTGTTGTGCTGCAGCTGAGGAGGGTGTCCCAGGGGTCCAGCAGCACAGGGGGCTCCAGACCCCAGCACACAGCTGCAGCCAGGTCTGTTTGTTACATGGGCCACTTCGGCTCTTGTTCTCCACTTTGCTGCCTGCACAACCTGAGTGAACAGCCTGAGGCCTCTGGGAAGTCTGTAAGATGCATGGAGCGATGTGGAGAAAACCACAGTGAGAGTAACATGCTGTTTGATTTGAGAGAGCAGAGCCCTGTCCCCTGGCCTGCTCCTGAGCAGTGTCCCCAGCAGAGGACAGGCCAGCCTGGCACATGTCAGACATGGCTCGCAGCCCGTGCAGCTGGGCTGGACTTGCTTCTCTCAGAAGGATTCCTTCCCCTGGGAAATGGAATCATCTTTTTTGGAAGCTAACTGGAGCCCTTAAATAAGGCTGCTACTCCGTGTTCTCAAACTGTCTGTCAGTGTGGCACCTGAACACCCTCCAGTTTCAGGGGTTGTTTTCTATTGTACCTTTGTCATCGTCAGATGACATCCAGGTGATTTGCTCACCAGGTGACACTGGGACAACTGGCACACAGCCCAGCCTAACCCATCAGTCTTTGGTTGTGCTGCAGGTCCTGCTTGCTGGCCAGTTTCCCCAGTACAGTTGAAACGCTGACTAAATAACAATGTGCTTTCAAAATCTGAGATGCAGCTGAGCTTCCCAGGGCATGCAAAAGACAAAGAGCAAAAGTCTTTGGAAGGTGTGGAAGCAAGGCACTGCTGTGATCCCAACCCCTGCACATGCTGCTTGGGTGTGGCAGAGGCACTGGGAGCTGCTGTGGTGACAGATAGGCCTGGTCCTACAGAGCAGTTTTGGCTCTGTTTGTGAAATAGACTTTGCTTACTAATTCACAGAAGTCCTCTGGCAGCCCTGCTTGTAGTGTTAGAGACAAAACATAGTTGTAGTGAGCTAAGGATTTATAGTATGGTCAGTTTGTCATTATTACCTTTGGAAAGGGCAAGAAGAGTAAAATTTCCTTATGACTTACCTGTGCTCACCAGTGCTGCCAATCATTTATGATGTTTAAGTTGTTTATCCTCACCTCATCTTCCTTAGCTTCTCAAACTGCCTGAAGTAACAGTTGTGCACCTAAGAATGTTTCCTATTCGTGCCAACAGTAATCAACAGATTTGACTCCCTTCGGGGTAGAATGAATCCAAAGTACTATCCAAGGATGCCTAAGTAGTGCACATAAAAATACTTTGTGAAGCCCTTTTAAAGCTGATCTTGTGGACATGTGAACAGACCAGATACTAGTTTTACATTGGTTCATTTTTCCTTTTAAGATTCACAGCATCTCTTTGTCTTCTAGTTTGTTTTATTTATTGGTCACTTCACTGGTGCCTGAGCGCAGTCATTCATCCCTGTCTGGGTAGAGGACCAGAACAAGACCCGTGGATTTTTGGGTCAAATAGCAGTGCTTGATTTGGGTGTTGGTGGGTGCAGAGGGCCCTGCAGCCTGCCAGATCCAGCAGGGAGGTGCTGGACTGCAGACACAAACCCACAGGTCTGACAATGGTTGTGGTTAAAGACCAGAGCTCATTTACATTCAGGCACTGCTGTGACTGGATTATTGATCAAAATGCATAAACCAAACCGTGCTGCTGAATCCTGTTAAGTTCCCCACCTTGATGAGGATGCTGTAACTGCTGTTTTTTATTCTGTGCCAGCTATGAGGTGAATATACTCCTCTTCTGTAAAACTTGTCTAGTGAGAGTGGGGTCCATCAGTACCTGCCATGCCTCACTCACGTGAGCAGCATTCAGATGCCAAGCTGTGCTGCTTCATGTTGTTTACCTGACCTGATCCATTGATTCTATCTTGTCTAATTAGCCTGAATCTCAGTGTCAGTAATGAAGGCCTCCAGCATCCATAAGCTATGGTCATGCAACATGGTGTCATCTGTAGATTTCAGAAAGTGATGACAAACAAGACCTTAAAAAAACCCAGTGTTTAATTCCCTGCTGTTCCTCCAGCTGCAGCAGGACCTGTCTGCAGGGAGGCTCATCCAGGGAACCATCAGGGCATTTTTATTTGCAGGATTGGCCACAAAACATGGCCTGTAATAGTGATTAAAAACGTCCAGCGTTTGGACCTTGTTGAGTAATTGGAGGCTGTTTCTTTACCATTGCCAAGAGGGATAGTGATTTTTTTTTAAAGTATCTCACTCATTACTTGTACATGAGAATTTGGAAAGGGTGAATGCAATTGTAAATCTGTCAGTGTGTTTGTAATTGTCAGAGAATCCACACCTCTTCCACTGCTGTCATTTAAGTAGTTGTTTGAAGAAGCACTCAGGGTTGTTAAAACCAAACCAGCCTGTAAGTGGATTGCAGCACAGGGTTTGGGAATGCTGGTGTGTTTGGGGGCTGTTGCTTGTTCTGGTTGCCACCTGCTGTGAGAGCTGGCATGGGAGGGGAGACAGCACGTGGGCCCTGACGAGAGTAGTGATAATTACAGCTTGGTTGCATGGGCTCTATTTTGTGTGTGACGTTGCAGAAGTCGCCTGCCTTTGAAACTCAGCAAAAGCCCCAAACAAAGCAAAGGCAAGCCCTCAGCCCAGCAGAGGAGCCCGTGAGCAGCAGTGTGAGCAGCAGTGGCAGTGTGGGTGCCATGGCACACAGGGCACCGTGGCCACTGTGCCAGCAGCAGGGCAGCCCCAGCCCTCCTGCACAGACAGAGGTTTGCACCTGGGCACAGCTCTGCCTCGTGGCCTCACACAGATGTTGGAGTGGGTTTGCATTCAACAGCTGGGTTTGTGTCCTCCCACTGCCACCGTGGCCCTGGCAGCGAGGGAGGTGCATGGAGAGAAATCCTCTGGTGACCCAGATCTGCTCTGTGGGCCGTGGGTGGAGCTGCTGGGGTGTGAGTAGCTGGCACTGACCTCCTTAGAGGGATGGGGAAACAGGAAGGAGAGGTGGTGCGGGAGGATGGCACCATCTGAGTCACCGGGCCCTCGGCGCTGCTGCCATGCTGTGGGGGAGTGCTTCTGTCAGAGCCCTTGGCTCCTGGCACTGCCACCACCTGCCAGAACTGTGTGCTGGGAGCTGTCCTCTCCCGGGAAAAGCCCTCTGCTCCCCAGACAGGGTCCCTTCAGGTGTGCAGCTTACCTGTGCCTTGTGCCTGTGGCTGAGCCAAAGGAACAAGAACAAGGGGAGGGCAGCACCCAGGACCCACCCAAAACTCTGCCTTGGCTGCTGCAGCAGCTGCACAGGTCTGCCTGCGAGGAAAATCTGGAAGCACTGCAGCAAGTGGATGTAGGGATAAAGTGTCTGCTCAGAAATCTCCCCCTCATCCCTGGCAGACAGCTCTGGCTGTGGCTCCAAGGCCTAAAGCTGCCTCTTGCCCTCTGTTGCTGCTGTCCATGCATCATCCCAAGGGCTTGGGAAGAGCTTTGGGATCCTGCATTCAGCAGTCGTGTTGTTAATAATAATCCCTTCTTGAGCTGCAGCATGCTTCAGTTCTGTTTGTAGAAAATGATGGCACTTAATCTCAAAAGCATATTTCCCAGAATTTTTTTTCATTTCATTTTTTTTAAATTTAAGTGCTGCAGAATTAAATTTGAAATTAAAAATTCTCAAGTTTTAATTTCCCCAGTTATTTTAATTTGTTTGGGATCATTTTCTACGTTAAAAAAACAAAACATGGTATTTCAGGGTCTTTGGGGCATCTGGAATCCACTGGAATCATTAGAAATGTCTCAGTTTGTTGCTGCCTTTTTTTGTTTTGTTTTGGTTTTGGGGTTTTTTTGGGAGTTTTTCTTGGTTGGTTTTTTAGGTGGTTTGTTCGTTGTTTATTTTCTTCTGAATTTATTTTTTCCTTCCTGATTTGGCTCATTCCTCCCCTCTGCCCCAGTGACTGTTTGTACTTTGTCCAGAGAGTGGTGCTTCAGGAGGTTGACTCTTGACAGGTCAGTGCAAACAGCCACGTTCCAGCCCTAGTTTTGATCACAGATTAAGGCCTGATGTCTTTTTTTATCAGGAGCCTGAAGTGCAGTTATCAATGTGAAATGATAAATGTAAATACCGATGCATGTTCTCATTTTCCGTGATTGCTCCAGGCATATTTCCTATCCTGGGAGGTGTTTCTGTCGAGGAGTTCATCCCTACCCTTGCAGCCGGGCTGAGCAGTGGTGGGTGGTGCCCACCCCCTGGGACCTGCTGAACAGTGGGTGTAGCCTGTGCAGTGAGGACGTGCTCTGTGCCTCAGGTCCCTGTGCTCTGCCTGCCTGAGGTGAGGTCACCTCCCGGGTGGCTGCTGTCCTCGTCCAGGGCTGAGTCACTGGGAGAGCTGGGTCACGAGGCTGCTGGCAAACACCCACGGCCATGGTGCAGGGGTCACACTCACAGGGAGCCAGGGACAGCCTCTGGCTCACCTTGCAGGCCTTACTTTGGGTTTGGTCCTGGTGTGAAATTTGAGTTTGAGATCTTGGGAGGGTGAAGCTGGGGGCTTCACTCCCACATGGGCACTGGGAGCCTGGAGTCCTTGTCCAGTGGCTCCCCCCCATTTGCACTCAGGCTGTTCCCTCTCCCAGTCCCCTGGGGACCAGTCATGGTGAGACCCTCGCGGGCTCTCCCTGTGCTGAGCACGGTCTGTTAACATCTTAGGGCTGTGGGTCAAGCCCGTTGTGATTTGAGCTGTGGTGCTGTGCTGAGCAGGGGCTCCTGGGGCACAGGCTGCAGTCAGGTGTAGCTGTGTGTGGTGGCAGTGCCCGGGTGCCCGCAGTGCCGTGGTGACATCGGTCTGTGATGGTGCCGTGTGCCCCACCTGTATTTTGCTGGTGGTACCGGGCCAGCACACCCCGCATGGCTGCGGGATCTCATCTCAGAGAGCCGGCAGAATGAAGCAGTTGCCATGGAAACCACGGCTTTGGTTCCCGTGGCAACCGGCCGGGTTCACACACGGCTGCTCGGCATCGGTGGGAGCAGGGACAGGGTCTGGCGGGCACTGTCACCTTGCAGGGTGCGGGCAGCGGCCGCAGGGGCTGGGCACGCTGGCCTGCTGCTGGCAGAACTGGCTCCTCAGCTGCCCACCCCTGCAGGCTCTGCTCCACGGCAGCAGCTCGGGTGGGCTTGGGGCGAGCGCTTGGTGCCGGCGCTGCGCCGTGAGCAAACTGCATGTGGCAGCTGAGGAACGTAGACAGTTTAGCACCATTCGAAGTAGGAAAGCCCAGACTTGATAGGAGTGATGGAAAATCCCCAAATCCTACAGGTGAGTGCCTTGGCCAGTGGAGTTTTGGCAGCTGGGGCTGTTCGGGTTCCTTCTGGGGCTCTGTGGGGACAGCTTGTTCCCCAGCATCCCTTTGGTCCTGGTTGGAACTTTTTTGGAGTCAGGCTGGTGGATTCTTGTTCCTGCTGTGAATCTCCTGCACCATGGCAGTCCTAGCAAGAATAAGATCCTTAGGATGTAGGGTTTTTTCCATTACATATAGGAATTAAAGCTCTGTGCAGCAGTGGAGAGCCTGACCAGCTGGTCTGGTCTGTGCTGGAGGTCCTGCAGGTCAGCAGCAGCTAGGGACCCTCTGGCTCAGCGTGTCCCACTCTGGCACCAGAGTGTGATCCCCAGAGCAGAGAGTTAAAGAATCTGGCTCCAATTTGCAAATCGTTCTCCTGATTGCTTATTGATGAGGTATTTTCAATCAGCAAATGTAAGAGAAGAAAAGAGCTGAAATACGCTTTGGAAAACTCATAATTGAAAGTGTGTTTTTAAACTGCTAATAAAATGTTTATGAGGGGAGCTGTGTAATGAGGCCTTTAAACCTCACTAATGCCAGCTGCAGGGCCAGCAGCATTCCTGAGGCAGGTGCAGGGAAGGCATTGGGGGCATTATTTCCAGTCTTGACATGAGAGTGAGCAATTGAATTACAGACAGCTATAAAATGGAAAATTCTTTGCAGTGACAAATATCCATTGCTATACAGGGAGAGCAGGAGTTGGTGTATGGTTTATTTACCAAATGATGACAGGGAGGTGCACACAAGGACCAAGCAGTGGCTCCAAACCAGCCAGGATAGTGGACACAAAGTGGGGAAGAGTTACCACTGGAATTGTGTCAGGCCTTTGCTGTCACTGCAGTCGTCTGGTGTCGCTTCAGTAATCCAGGTGGATGAAGGCTGCCAAGGAGCTGACAGGTACAGGAGGAGAATCAGATACTCTAAGGGAGCAAAAGCAAACCCACATGTGGATTTTAATTTGGTTGCTGGTGTTTAAATAAAAGATGAAGGGACTCAGCACTGCCCGTGTGTCCTTGGCACCGCTTCCACCTGCACGTGGAGCAGCCCCTGCTGTGCCCGTGCAGTGATGCCTGCCAGGGAAGGTCAGACCTTTGCTCTGCTGCAGGGGGCTCACTCAGCTTCAGCTCAGCAGAACTGAGAGTGTTCAGAGTGGAACTTCATCTGCTTTCACCAGAGCCAGCAGTTGATTTGCGAAACTTCCAAAGCATCAAAAGCCATAGATGGATTCACAAGAGTATGAGGAAATCCATGATTTCTTCCTGGGGTAGCTCAGCTTCCCCTGTGGCATGGCCAGGGCCTGCTCTTTTAAGTGATGCTCGTGTGGAATTTTTTTTCAAGTGCAGAAAATAAAAGAGTTCTAAAGTCGTAGCTTCTGTAGGTTCCTCACACTGCAGTGTAACAGTTGCCTGGGCAACCAGGGTTCCCAATTGCTTAACAGGAAAAAAAGAAATGCTACAATGATGGAGATGCAGACGTAAGAAGGAGGGTCTGTGCTGGAGCCTGGTGCTTGCAAAGAGCAGTCTGGGATGGGGTGGGCTCAGTGAGGTGCCACCCCCAGCTTTGGGCTGCCCTGCAAACAGAACAGAGCTCGAGGGGCATGCCTGGCCTTCCTGGGGCCAGCCCAGTCTGGCCTCTCCCTGAGGAAGTGGGAAAACTTGCAGAAAAACATCCTGGAGATCCGTGGGTGTCTCTGAAGGTTTTGATGTGCAGGGGCAGGTCAGTGACCACAGTCCCAATGACTCAGGGTTGGCCGTCACTGTGGACTTTCTGTTGACTGACGGGAAATCCTGGCACCCGACGTGGGCAGGATGATTTGCAGAAAATAATCTGCCAGGAGGCGGAGGCTGGAGAGCCGCGCGCGCCGGGGTGCTCCGTCACAGGGACAGCCACAGGGCACAGGGCTCCCTGCCCCCTGGCCCTCCACCACTGCCCCTTTCTGCAGCAGGGCCAGGGCTGTTCTTGCTCCCAGGTTCAGCTCCCAGTGCAGGGCACACTCCCAGTCCCTGCGGAGCCTGGGAGGGGACTGCACCCACGTGTACCTGCAGAGAGTGGGGCAGTGCTCGGAGGAGAGGGAAGAGGGCTCCGGTTAATCCCACCCAGTTCATTATTAGGCCAGAGCAGCTCAGCATGGAGATCTGTCTTTACCAAGTGAGCTGCAGTGAATTGGATCCCAGAATAGGTTTTGGAAGATTACTGGTGCCTCCAGCCCATCTGCTGCTCCAGCCTCCCCTGCAGCTCCCCTTGGAGAGCGCCCAGCCGAGCAGGAGCCCTGGGAGGAGATGCAGACCCAGCAAGGAGCTGCTGGGAGCTGGCACTGATGGAGGCAGAGCCCACAGGACTGGGCTTGGAGCAGTGCCTGCAGCGTCCCAAAGCCTCTGGAGTACCTGCAGAGTGACATAGTGAACTCCCTGGCTCTCTTGGCTGGGAGACTCCTCCTGGTGCTTGCTAGGGGTTTGCCTGCCTTCCCAGTAATTAAAAGTTTGTAACTAATTACCGGCTGCCCTGCTCATACTTTGTAGTAGTGCTTTTCCCCCGGTGCAGGGAGTCTCCTCTCACAGCAGGGAGTGCAGCCAAATCTGTTTGAATATGCGTGTGCTGTGCCCGCTGCGGTGCCGAGGCTGCTGCGGGGATTTCGCGCCTGCTCCTCCTGGAGAGCTGTTCCTGTTCTGTCCTCTCCTGCCCTGCCTGGAGAGCAGCTTTGGGCACATGCTGCAGAGAGGGGCTGGGCTCTGTTTGCACAGCAGGTTTAGCCTCAGCCTTTCTTCTACTTGCGTCTTTCCTGATGACATAGTGAGGGGAAGACATTCAGACAAGTTACACACAAGGCTGCTTGTGTGTTTAAACCTGAGCCAGGGGCATGCACCTTCCTCATTCTCCTTCCCCTCCATCACTCCGTGTCTCACCCACACCCCTCTGCAAGGCGATCAGAACACACACAGCACATGACTTTTCTGGGTCAGGCAAAATGCTTTGGCTACACTCAATAGGAAACAGACTTTAAAACTGGCCTGTGGATTTGGGCCTCAGCCACGTGGAATCTCTGGGCTACAGGTCAGGGCTGGTGAAGAGCCAGGATTCCAGGAGTCCCCATCCTTCCTGGCTGTCTCCATGGCTACCTCCCTGCAGTGGGCTGCTGGGCTTGCCCAGGACAGAGCTGTGGAATCGTGGTGTTGGCCTACCTGCTGCCTGGTTTGGCTTGAAAAGCAACAGGAGAGAAAGAACTGCTCCCTTTGCCTGAAAACCCTCTGTTTTGAGGAGCTCTTAGCTGATCTGGAGGGAGAGGAACTGTCTCCATTGACACACCTGCAGTGGTTGTGCCCTGCTAACACACATTATTTGGCTCTTTTAAAAATACTTCCTTTATTGTTATTACTGGGACAAAGGTAGCGGCAGGAGCTGCCCTAATCTGTGTCGCCTTAGGCTGCATTAAAGGCTGGCTGAACAGACTTTGAGGTCCTTCCCAGCAAACCTGTGAGCTACAACACCAGCAGAACTATTGAAAGGCATGAGGTCAGGCTCTGATTGTACTCATCCTGGAGAACCTGAGAGAGAAATAAAGAGATGCGTTAAGAAGACAGGAGCCTGGTCCTCTGCCAGGTGTGGGGTTTGCTTTTGAGCTCAGTGCTTGCCAGCAGTGAGGGGATAGGAGCATCCATGTGGGCTCTGTGTGGCTGGTATTTTCAGAAGTGTGTGTGGGATTTAAATTCCCAGTGGTGAAACTTAACTTCAGAAAATGGAGAGTCTGCATGTGGTTTTACAGATTTTACCTAATTTTTTCTCTTATGCATATAGTAAGTGTGGCCCTGGGCTGGGGGACCAGGTCTCTGACTGTGCAGTGCTACACTGGCTTAAAAACTCACAGAACAGGCCTTGAAATAGTCGATCCCCCCTTGAGGGTGGGTTTGTATTTCCCAGCAGTAGTGCTGGGCAGTGTGGGACATTCCTCTGTGTTGTGCTGACTGGTGCAGCAGCTCCCCTGACCTTACCAATGGATGTGGTGATTCCCAGCACAGAGGGGGCATTAGCAGGAGAGGACAACATACACCCTTCCTTCTTGTTTGACTTAGGATTTCCCTGTGATGCAGGGGGTTGTTGGTTCTGCCATCCACCATCTCCTCTAGGTCAGGAGCTCTTGGTGTTGTGTGTGTTGCTCAGAAGCTCATCAGTACTTAGGCTTTTTTCTTTCCTTCTAAGCATTTCCGTTTTGGGGGCTTACCAGTTTTCTCTCAAAAAGCAGAAAGCCTTCAACTAGAGCAATACTTTATGTGCCAGCTCTTGTCCTTCCCTTTCTGCCCGAATTTGGCAGGTGTAAATATAGCTGAACACATTTTACACCAGCACAACTGGCAGTATAAAATAACGAGCTGTGGACATGGGAGTGACCAGATTAATGTAGGTTATTCTTGTCTTTGTTCTCATTATATTTCTTTTTCTTTTCTCCAACTTTAGACTTTAAAGAGGAAGGAAAAAGAATATGAACACGAGATGGAGCGGCTGGCGAGGGAGAAGATCGCTACCCAGCAGCGCCTGGCAGAGCTGAAGAACGAGTTGAGCCAGTGGATGGATGTCTTGGAGATTGACAGAATTATTCGACAGACAGTTCAGCCAGAGGATGACCAGGCATCTACCTCGACAGCATCAGGTACCCATAATTGTTCTCTTTTTTTCATAATCTCTTGGAAGGTCATTGACACAGTTACATTGGAGTGGTGGGGATCTTCATTTAGCAGCGTCGGGGTTTCTTTGCATTCAGAATAAAGTAAAAGGTTTTGGAGTTTTTGTAATGATTGATGTTGTTAACAACAAACTGCTGCTCATGAGAAGTAAACTGAAATTTGTGTGTCAGTGTCAGGTAGATACAAAGTGCAGGTTTGCATATCCGACCTCATTGTGGAGATAAATCCCTGCTTTCCAAACTTAGCTGTGTTCTTGCACAGCTCTGCAGCCTTGCTCATTAGAAGTGGGCATCCTGGTGTATTTATGTGGATGTGGGAGGGTGTTCAGCACATATGGAAGAAGGATTTGGTACAGGGAGGATCACCAGAGCATTTGAACAACTTAATGAGCCTTCACATTGCATGAGGAGGATTCACAGTGAAGATGAAAGGACACCAATGGATATCTGACATGCGGTTCCAGTGAGGAGTTTCTGTGAGATAGGAGAATGCATGCTTCTCTCCATGGCAGGGATCTGCAGCAGGAAGAGTAGGCAGTCTGTGGATGTAGAGCTTTCCTGAGGAGGCTGTAGCAGTGCAGAACCATTCACATCAGTTCCTTCAAGTCAGCATTTGCTCTTGGCATGCCAGACAGATGATATGGCAGGTTCTTGGAAGGGAAACCTGAGTTTGTTCAGGCTCGTCACCTCTGATGTAGGAGCAGGCTCCAGGTGTAGTCTGATGGAAGCTGGGAGTAGCAGTGCTTTGTCCTTACAAGTGCCAGCTGCTCCCTTTGCAGTGGCCACTGCCGAAGGTGACCACATCAAGCTGCTGCTACCCAGAGCTTGTGAAGGGGAAGTGTCTTCTTGGTGTTCCTGCTGCTTCTGTGTCTCCTGAGATATTTATTCTTTGCTTCATGGCTGGCACTAGAACAGGCAGTGCAGGGTGCTGGGCTTGTCTTCATGATCTCAGGGCTAGTATGCTCCTGTTCTGCTTCCTTAGTTCCTGGACTGGACAAGAGTCTATTTTCCAGACCCAGACAAGAGACTTGCTGCCATGTTTCTTCATGGTAATTTCCTTCCTGCTCTGGGAGCAGAAGCAGTGGTGCCAATCAGTGGAACAACTGGCCAGGGAAGGAAACCCTGTTCCTCTTCCCAGAAGGAGCCCACTTCAACCCAGACAGCTCAGCCAGGTGCTTTCTGTCAGCCTCTGCTCGTGGTACTCCCCCTGCCTGCCCAGTGAGACCTCTCAGCCTGTTGGGAGCAGCCTGCTCTAGCTGGGTTTTTGAGCTGTCACCACTGCCTGGTTCCGGGTCCTTGTCCCACAGGCAGTGAGGAGAGGGCTGTGCCATGCCATGCCATCGTGCCGTGCCATTGTGCCACCAGCCTGTAGCTCAGTGACGCCTCCTGCACATCTCTTCTGCTGATGCTCCCTTCTACAGAGGCTCGTTGGTCCAGTTCATGCTCTGCTTGCATTTTTATGGGAGTTTCTTCCTTTCGTGTTTTCCAGAGGGTGAAGACAACATGGATGAAGATATGGAAGATGACAGGCCAGTGAACTCATTACCAAAACTCACCCAGCGCCAGCACCCAGAGCTGCTGAAAGCCGTCCCCCCGAATGCTGCTCCCCCCCTCCCCACGGTCCTGCCCCCACACGTGTCCATCCAGCAGAAGCCCCACGCCCAGCCCTCCCTCCAGACACAAGCACTGGTCCCGCCGCAGGCGATCGTCCCTGCACAGACTCATATCGTGGCGGCCTCGACCGTGCAATCGACTGTTATCGCCCACACCGCCACCACCCACGCCTCGGTCATCCAGACTGTCAACCACGTCATTCAGGGGCCACAGACCAAGCACATTGCTCACATTGCACCTTCCACATCCAGCCCCGTGCAACTCACCACTGCTGCTCAGCCCATCGGCCACATCACTGTGCACCCAGCCACCATCAACCACATGGCCCACCTGGGCCCGCAGCTGCCCATCTACCCCCAGCCCGTGGCCGTCAGCCAGCCCGTCGTGAGCCACATCGCTCACACCATCTCGCACCAGCAAGTGAACGGCACGGCGAGCCTGGGCCAGCCGGCCGTGATGGCCAAGCCGGCCGTCGGAACCCAGGTTGTCCATCACCCGCAGTTGGTCGGGCAGACGGTCCTAAACCCGGTGACTATGGTGACCATGCCGTCGTTCCCGGTGAGCACGCTGAAACTGGCCTAGAGGGGACGGTCCGGCAGCGAGGTCTTTGTTGGGAACCTTTCCTAAGGAAACTCCGTACATTCCAAGCGCGTCCGGCTCAGCGGGAGGAGCGCGGAATGCCGAGGGCGGCGGGGCCGGGCTGTCCCGTGCCCAGCCTGTGCCAGGACCGCGCTCGGCGCCGCTCGGCTGAGAAACTTCAGAGACAGTTGTTCATGGTGATTTTTTTTCCTTTTATGTGTAATGAGTGAACTATGGATATGATGTTCTTAAGACTTTAATTTTGCCCTCTTATGTGTTGCTTCTTTGTAGAATAAAAATTGCTGATCTCTTTATTGAGACATTGCGTAGAATGGGAAAAAAATCATAGAAGTCTATATTTATATATATATGTATATACATATATATATAAATATAACATTTGAAGGCCTTTTGTAAGGTTGATTATTTTGCAGGATTATGAGACAAAATTCATTTTTGGAGGAAGAAGCCAGAGTGTCCTCTCTAAACAAGAAACTATAAGATAGATGGTTTGGTGGACCAGAGTACAGTGACAAAAAACCCCCAACAACAAACCACGAGTCAAACCATGTTAAAGGTATTTCCCATCAATATATTGCATTTCAAAAACCATCTAAAATCACTGTGACTTGTTATGGCATTTTAAGGAAATTCTCTGTCCTGTCTAATAAAAGGAAAAAAAATACACAACCAGACTTGATTTGTTGCCATTTTATAAATTACTTGATTTTATAGCTATGTCAAAAAAATACTGGTTTTTATTATTTTAATGATTGACAATGCTTTGTTTGGATGTTTTTGGGGGAATTTGTATTTTGTCTGGCTTGGTTTGCTGATGCAATAATTGGTTTTGCAGATCTCTGTGCATGGCATGGCCCCGGTCAGGGTCCCTCCTGCTGGTCCAAGCTCCCCCCAGGTTTCTCGGGTTTGTTGTTTGGCCGAGGCACACACTTTGTGCTGGCAGCTTGCAGGGCGTTTCTGTGGCCTGGTGAGTGGAACCTGGGACAAGAAGACCAAGAGAAATGAGGTAGATTTGTTGCATGGGTTAATGCTTGTTAGTTTGTTCTGTCCTGGCCACGCTTTGGTGTGGGAGCCGGTAGGTTTGGAGAGGGGTTAAAGGGGATGTGGTTCCCTTCCAGAGCACAGGCAGTTCAAACAGCTTTGTTCCCTTTGACAGGGAAGCAATCTCTCCTTATGCAGGATAAGGGTTTGCTGCAGGAGATCAGTGTGAGAGCTTGTGTCTGACAGTGAGACGTGCACCAAAGAACCCTCATCCCTCAGGACCCTCCCGTTCCCCCCTCCCGGTGTTGTGGCAGACCTGTCTGAGGTCAGTGGCAGATCCCAGGGAGCCAGGAGAGGAGGAATGCTGTTTGGCTCTGCTGGTACCTGCCAGCCTGCCCGGGAGGCTGCTTAGGACGTGTTGTGCTGCTCGCTGAATGTTCTGGTCCTTGCACTGTGTGTGTAGCTACTGCTATGAATGACCTCCATTGTGTCTTCCTCTCTTTTTAAAACAAGTATTCCACAGTCCTTACTGCAGGCAAAATGCTGCTGTAGCCAGCAGCCGTTCCAGGGCAGGATGGGAGGATGGTCCCACCTCTGCCCAGGAGCTTTGGGAGAGAGGAGGGGGTGGCTGAGCACACAGGGCGCTGTGTCCAGGGTGGGGCCGAGGTGTCCTGCAGGAAAACAGCATCCACACTCTGCCCAAAAGAGCTGTTGACTCTAGCAGGACTTCAGCCTATTGAGGACTGGTGTGAACAGTGTCAGGGATGTAATTGAGAACATCTGCCTGTTCCATACTGTCCCCAGTTAACTCTGGTCTGGAGGCAGGAGAAGCGACTGCAGAGGTCAGGGGTGATTGTGCCTTCTGAGCAGGTGTCACTGGGAATTGTGTGAAGTCTGTTCATAAAGCCCCAGTTACCACTTGTTTAATTTTTCTTTCATGCATTCTTGAGTTCAGGAAGCTCTTGGCTGTGCTTGCTAGCACAGCTCCTGCAGAACTGACAAACCTTGAAGGATTCCTTTTCCTAGAACCCCATTAAAGCAGATCATTTGTTCTCATTGCAGTGCACCATTAACACTGGGGGATTCCCAGAATTGCCAGGAGCCCCAGGGAGTTGAGCTTTCTGCTGGGTGATTGAATGGCCTGTGCTGTTATGGACAGGGTGCTGCTGACCTCATCCTCTACTCCCTTATGGTTTAGAGCAAAGAGTGGCCCTGCCTTGCCCAGTCAAGTGTCTTGGCCAGTTTTTCTTTCCCCTTGGAATCGTGCCATGCAGTCTGTCTGTCTGATCCCCTTCATGGGGGAACATCCCCCTTGGCCAGCCCAGGAGGTGCTCCAGATGTCATGTGTACCCCTGTTCCCATCTGCCTTTTCCAGGGCTACCAGAAACATTTCTTTGGGATTTTTCTTTTTGTTTTTTAAAGTCAGCAAACTTCTCTCTATTCTGTGGGAAGAAGAGCAGTCACAGCCCTTCCTTTTCCACCTTTGTTATTCCTGCTCAGAAACTTTGGATTTACACTGATGCTCTTAGAAATCCCGTTCAGTACTGTATGACAAGGGGCACTTTAGGAATGTCTCTCCTCCTTTGATATATGTTTTCCCTATGGAGAAAGCTATATATAAATATATATGTACACTTGGGGATTCATAAGATCTAATTTGTCCCCCAAAAAACCAATAAATACGAAGTTTACAAGAAATCTCTTCTGTTGTTGAATAATACTAGTTATTGTTAACCATGCCACTGAAACAATAGAAAATGGGGTTTCTACATAGCAGTTTGAGAGGGTTTTCTGTCCTGTCACACCTGGCTCAGAGCCTGTTGGTCAGTGGAGAGGGTTCTGCTGAGGGCAGGTGCCCTTGCAGCCCACATGCTCCATGTCCTGCTGCCAGCAGCCAAATCCTGCTCAGGAGCTGGAGCTGTGCTTAGAGCTCAGGCAGCAGGGCTGGGGTGTTTGCAGCTGGGCAGATGTGTGGGCACTGTGTGGGCACAGAACCCGGGATGGCCACGGGGAAACCTCGTGCTGGGCCGTGCCTGCCAAAGCCACTGCCAGCTCACCTGCCAGGGAGGTGAGGCAGAGGGCAAAGAACCCAAACTGCTACTTTGAAATGATCCTGAAAAGAGCTCTTAATGCTGACACTTTAGATACAGGAATGTGTTCCTGACCTCACCAGTAAAAATTTGCCAGATCTGTGTAGTTGATCTTAGGAAGGGAAGTGATCTGATTTCCCGTGTTCTCTGCAGTTGCTTGTGTGGGATCTGAGAGGCAGCGGGTCCTGTGTCCCTGGGGGCACGGTGGGGGCAGCTGGTGACCCACATTTCACATGGGAAATAAGGGCTGGAGCCAAACTGCTGCCAAGGGGTTTTTCTGCACGCGTGTGTGTGTGTGTGTGTGTCCATCTGTCTGTCCGTGCTGGGGCTGAGTGTTGGGTGTCGAAGGCCAGAAGGGCTCCAGTGTCACCACTGGGCCCCTGGCCACTGGCACGGCTGGGTTTTGGTTTCTTGAGCAGAGCTGGACAGAGGGGACGGCCCTTTGCAGAGGCCTCTGCTCTCGAGGTGCCCACGGCGTGGCCGGAGTGTTCATCATCCCACTGAGCCGGCTGCTGCTGCTGCTGCTGCTGGGCTCCTTGTCTTTTTTTCTTCTTTGTTTTATTTCAAAGTGGCCTTCTGTAACAAAAGAAACAAAAAAAAATGCCTTTGGGTGGTTTAGGTGGAGGTGAGGTGTCGCTGCTGTGTCGGTGTCGGTGTGGTTGTCCGTGCGCACGCCTGGTAGATTCCTGTAGACATGCAATGCAAGGCTTATTGTGTCTGGTTTTTGTATGTAGCCTGTGTCTCTTTGGACTGGTTTGCATCCTGAGGGCGTTTTTTGCATTTAAAGGAAAAAAAGTGAGAACTGTTTGAGGTCGGGTGGGTACAAGGGGCTCTGGTGACCTCCCGTGTGCCGGGGGTCGGGGGGAAGGTGTCCTTTGCCCCATGTGATGATGTGGTCAGTGCTTCTTTGGCCCCTTTGCTTTCTGTGATGGGTATCCAGTGCCCCACTGTGTCAGTGGGGTGAGCAGCCTTGGCCAGATGAACCAGGTGACCTCTGCTTACCTGAGCAGGACTTTGGCTCAGCCTGTCTCGGTGTTCAGGCACTTGCTTAATTAGCTTAGTTAGATACGTGGCTGCTGCAGAGGGCTCGTGGAGCTGGTGTGGAGGTGGGCAGCTCTGAGCACTCGCAGGTGAGGCTCCTCTGAGACTTGGCATGTTTTTTTCTGAACAGTTGTTCATTCCAGTCTTATTTTGATTCTGAAAGCTATGGGGGTGAGGAGAGGAAAACCCCCATACTTACGGCCTGTTTTCCATCCCTTGTTATCATTTGGGACAGATTAAAATGGATTATAACACTGTCTTTAGGTTCTTTCCTCCCTGAGTGAAACATCAGTTGTTAGAAGCAGATGTTTAGTGTTAAGGAAAATAGGCTGTGGGTAGAATCAGTCATGGTTTCTTTCTGTCCCTGTTATACAGAACTTGATAATCCAAACTTGAACTGTTGAAATACCAGCCCGAGCCCAGCACTGGATGGTGCAATCTTGGCAGAGGTTGTGTCTGGCTGTTCCCAGGCTGGCTCGCTCCTTGCCTGAGGCTGCTGAACAGCGAAGGAAGGCCCCACTCACCTCTGTCCCTGCACTGTCAGTGCAAGGACAGGGCTGTTCTGTGCTGGGATTTGGTGGGAATGGGCTGTGGGATGTCATGGTGCTCCTCATCAGGACGGCCCGGCTGGTTCTGCTCTAGCTCTGGATGAGGCCCATTGATTGACCCCATTCCTTGTGCTGTGAATAGGAGTTTGAGTGTGAGGGAGCGCTGGTGCAGTCACCACCAGGGAAAGGCCCCGAACTGCCCGGCTGTGTCTGTTGTGAGGTTTCCCTGGCTGGCAGGCTGGCTGGCAGGCTGTTCTCCCCGAGGTTGTGTTGCTGTGGCAGGCACGGCCCCGCGCTGGCTGCGGTGCTGCCGGTGCCGGCAGCGGGAGCGCGAATGCCTTACGGATACGCCTTAACAACCTGAGCCAAAAGCGTGCTGGGGCTCGACAGAGCGAGAAATCAGGGACTGACTGCGACCACCCAATGATTTATTGGCTTCTGGTCAGGCCCCAGCCTGGGCATCACTGGGTGAGGAGCCGTGGTGGGAGCGGGGACCCCCTGCTCTGTCACTGCATGACCTCCCCCCCTCCTGCCTAAAGCATTTATTTATTTATTTTATCTCGCTGTGCTCCCCGCGTTAGGAATGTGTCACTGGAGCTGCTGGCTGTGAGCCCAGTCGCTGCCATCGCTGGCCCGGAGCCCCCGTCCTTCCCCTGCACCTCACAGGAGCCCCCGTGCTGTGCTCACCTGGGCAGGTGCAGTCTGTGTTTACAGTGAGGACGTGTCACTGTGTTACCAATTTACTGAAATACTGAATATTGACAAACTAGACTGTAAAGATTTTTATGTGTTTGGATACATCTGCTATGTGAAAAAGCAACTAATTTTGTACATATTGTATTTTTACTATTCAGCTGTACAATACTGGCTCTTCATGCTCCAGAATTTAGGTATCCAACATGAATGATATCCATGTAATAAGCACTTGCCTGAAATAAATATAAAACTGAAATAAACATGCACTGAAATCGGAAACAGGTTTCTGCATTTGCTTCCCTCTGCTTTGCACGCAGATCCCTCACTCTGTTTGTGATTTCCCAGTTCCAAGAGCAATGCCTTCCCTCCCTCCGGAGCCACCGTGGTGTTCCAGGTGTGTGTCAGCTCACCCAGACCAGGCACAGAGCTTCCCGAGGGCCGTGTGTGTGTCTGGATCCAGCGGTGCTGTGCAGGGGAAAGCAAAGCCTCTGCAGCTTCAGGAATCTGTGAGAACTCGGGAAGCGGTGCCCTGGCCTGTGCCCTTCTGCTGAGGAGCCCATCCCAGCCCTGCTGCAGGGCAGAGGGGTCCCACCAGCACCATGGACCCAGCAGAGCAGCCTGGTGCCCAGGACCCTCCTGCAGGGACTCTCCCAGCCCTCCCATCGGGGTGTCATCCTGTGCCACGGGTTGGGGCTGCCCAGGGCGAGCAGGGATGGGCTGAAGAGCCCGGCCAGAGCTGCTCACCTGGAACTGCTCTCTCTCCTGCAGGTGCTGAAGGTGGAGTCCCAGGTTCTCCCCTCCCTTGTCTTCAGCAGTGGACGTGGCAGACGTGGACAGTCACCCAGCACTGGGCAAGTCAAACCCCAGGGTGGCCTTGGGGGCAGCAGCCCAGGGGGTGGGGCTGGACCCCCGGGTGGGCTCGGGCAGAGGGGCTGGGGGGGAGCACCACGGCTCTAAATAACTGCATTAAAAATTACTGAGGCTGTGCAAACGAAATGGTGGGGGACGTGTGGGAAGGACAGAGGGACAAGAGCCAGCTGTAACCCCAGTTGTGGTGCTCAGGTGCCCTGCCCACCCCAGTCCCACCGTGTAGACAGGTGAACGCAGAGGACACAAGGACACTGGAAGGTTATTTAGGCCAACATGTCCTTGGATGCACTTCATAAATAGCAGATCCTTGTTGATAGGGTTAAATACCTGATTAGCAGCTGTAACAAGCAGTGGCTGAGGGATGGCTGCACCCACCCCAGCACACAGAGGCCTTTGTTGGGCCTTTTTATGGTGGAATGGGGAAATGTTCTGTAACTCCCCAGGGACTCATCTCCAGGCAGACCTATTTAGCCTAAAAACCTGGAACACTGCTGCAAAAACTGCCAGTAGCAGCCAAGCAGCCAGGTGAGACTGAGGAGGGACCATCCCTGCTGCAGAGATGTGGCCAGAGGAGTTTAAGGGGCTTGAACACGGACTGGGAGTGATGGAGGAAGATCTCTCCTGAAGTCCAGCAGCTCATTGAATTTGCATTGAAATCCAGCTGGATTCAATGCAGCTGCAGCACAATCAGGCCTAAAATTTCAGGATGAAACTTTTACTTCTTAACACTTGCCATAAGCCTGTTTCTGTTCCTGGGCTGGGCTGGCTCAGGCTCAGCCAGAGGGTACATGAAAACTGCCCTTAAAGTAATTTAAGGGACCTCGGGAGTCTACTTAATGGTGACCTATTTATTGCCTTTAGCACTTCAGCCCATGCAGCTCATCAGAGAAACATTAATTACATCTTGCCCTATCCTCCCAGACAGCCTCATCCCTGTTCCACTGCTGGAATCACCTTGGGGGGAGAGAAATCGCTCCCAAAGAGCTCCATGGGATGCCTTGATGATAAGTATTTATTCATAAGTTACATTTAAACATAAATAATTGAGCAATAAAGAGAATAGTCTGCTCCCAACAAAAATAAATAATACACAACATTGATAAAATCCAATCAGACAGAATGTTCTAACAAATACAGCAAAGTTCACAGATTGGGTTTGTGTGAAACAGCTGTACAGAACATTCCCAACATACCAAAGGAAAATAGTGCAGTATTATCTGTACATCCATCACTCCCTGGGCTCTGGGAGTTGGAGGTTTTTCTCACTCTTCTCATTCTTTTAAAAAATACTTTTCCAGTTTTCAAGTGAACAGACAGACACACCTGGAGCACTTTTGGGACTGCAGAGCAGCCTTGGGGGCTGTGGGGGTTGGGCACTGCTGGGACTGGGGCTGAGCTCAGACCTGAGCAGGGCTGGGAGCAGGGGCTGCAGGACCTTCTGTGCCAGGAGCCTGGGCCAAAAGTATCTGTGGAATCTGCAGCTGATTCCACGAGCAAGAACCTCCTTCCTCCCTCCCTCTGCCTGACCCAAATACACTTTCACTTAGCAGCAGCATGCACCTGGGGAAAGCAAGCAGAGCACAGGTGAGAGTTCTACCCCGTGCAGTGCAGAGGAGCCCAGNAGCCCCAGCAGAGCCCAGCAGAGCCCAGCAGAGCCCCAGCAGAGCCCAGCAGAGCCCAGCAGCCCCAGCAGAGCCCCAGCAGAGCCCAGCAGAGCCCAGCAGTCCTGGTGGGAGCCCAGTTCCCCACCAGCCCCTGCTGCTCCCTGGGCACAGGGCCAGGGCACAGACTGTCCTGAGGCACACAGAGGGCTCCTCACCCCAGCAGGGGCTGCAGCAGCAGCTCAGAGCCCCCCAGCAATTCCAGCTCCTGGCAGGGGCTGGTCCTGCTCGCAGAGACCAGTGCCTGGTTTGTCTGTGGGACCCCTGGAGCCTCCCTCCTGAAAGCTCTGCAGGGCAGGGAGGAGGAGGAGTGTGCAGTGAGGGAGCTGGGGAGGCTGGGCACTGCCATCTGCTCTCCATGGGATGTGAATCCATGGTCCTGCACAGCCCAGGGAGCAGGAGCTGCCAGGGTGAGCAGGGTCCTGTGTGTGGGCTGAACCTGCTCACCTGAGCAACACAGGGCAGGGCCTGGCAGCTGGGAGTGGTCACAGGGTCAGTTTGCAAAGCAAAACAAAGGCAGGTCTGTGTGGGCCATGAAGACTGAGCAGTGAGAGCCAGTCAGCCAAGGCCAAACTGATGTTTTAGCTCATGAGCTCATCACTGCTCCCATGAACTGTGGCATTTAGGTTAAGGCCATTCTCCCAGCCAGGGATCTTACCAGCTTTAATCACTGCTAAATACAAACCCCAATGTTTTAGCAACATGAGCTCAGACACATTCTCTTCCATGTTCAAGGCAAAGACAGCGAGGCCAGGACTGTGCTGCTCCAAGGACCCAATCCAATGCTTGCAGCAGTGGGCCTGGCCTTGCCCCATGGCAGCTTCTGGCAGAGCACACAAGGTGCATCCAGGCTGTACAGGTGCAGTAAGTCAAAATAGAAATGTTGCAGTTTGTCAAATCCCCCCTTTCAACATTGCAAAGATGTAGACAGATGTCTTCTAGAGAGGGAAATAGAGAATGCAAAAAGATTTTGTCTAGAAATACAAAGTCAGTGTAACAAGGACTATCAAACACCAACCTCATCTGGTGAAGGGAAAGTTCAGGTTTTAAAAGTCTGTTACTGTCTCCTCACTATTTATTACATTACATGGAAGATGCAATTAAAACACCATTTGGAATTACAGTGCAAGGAATGCTTCATCCAGTGGCTCAGCGAGGCCCCAGGGACAGCCTGTCCATGGTCACTTGTTCTCAATCAGTGTCTGCACTTTGTAGACAAGGTCTCTGGCTATCCTCAGGATCTCTGCAGCATCGTGGTGCTCAGCCATTTCTAAGAGACACAGACAAACATCTTAACTGTCAGCACCACCTCCCTGCCCTGGCACTGATATTCATGTAGCATTAGCAATAATTAATTACTGTAACAAGCAGCAATTCTGGAACCTTCCAGGGGGTTGGTTTTGGAGAATTAAAGACAGAAGAAGTGGATGAATCCCTTGTGCTGCAGGACCTGGCACTGAGACTCAGAGCTTAAAATGATCATGGGTTTGTCACAAAAAGAACTGCACCACACAGTCTCAGGAAGGGAGAAGGAGCAAAGTCTCATTACCTTTTATCAAAATGGCTCTTACCATTAAAAAACTTGATGATATCAGTGAAGTCCATGTTGTTATCACGGATAATCTCTCGATAAACTTCCACAAGTGCTAAGGCAATGAAAAGGACAAAATGTTCTGAAGAGATGTGCTTTGCTGCCCAAATAACTTCCCACACTGTAAATACATCCTCGTACAACAATTCTGAATGGGAATAAACATTACAAGAGCATCTGATTATTCAACTGACCATGTCCCTCCTCTCTCACCAATGTCTACAGGCCTTACTCAGACAAGAGCAGACCCTGAAGACTCCTCCTTTTCCTCTCTCCCTCTCCTCCAGCCAGCTCCTGTCACTTGTGCACATAAGGCACAGAACTGGCTTAAAGAACAATTACCACAGCCTGGAGGTGGGGTGGTGCAGAGCCAAGCCCAGGAAGGTACCTGAACCACAGGGGCCATGTGAGAGCAGCACAGGAGGCCCGGGTGTTCTACAGGGCTACATGACAGGCTGCAGGTCTGAACGTGTGTCCAGGTGTGTCTTGGCTCTGCAGTGGGTCTGGCAGCACCAACACTCTGCTGGAGTGTGCTTGTGCAAGGATCCTGGCATCAGGGGTGCTCCCATACCATACAAGGCACCTCACTCCAAGTACAGCAGCTCCTCAGCTACTGCTGAGCTGCTCCTTGTTATCACAAGGATGAGACAGGAGGTATCAAAGCTCACAGAGGAGTGGGATCTCCTTCTTGAGCAAACAGGCATTTGCACTGGGCAGGAACTTGGCTTCAATCACATCATCAGGAATTTGCAACTCCCCTTTCTAAGCCTGGACTCATTCCAGTGCTGTTTCATTTCAGAGCTGCATTACCTTTCCTGGCTACAAACTCTCCAGTGATCCCAGCTGCCACTCACCATCCTGACAGACACACCAAAACACAGAGCTGATACAGTTCTACACAACCCTAAACCACAGGAACAGAACATTATTACCTCTTTTAAAGTCAAGCAGGAACCAGCGATAGCAGAAGTAAAAATGAGTGTAATCTCCATTCTGGTGCATCAATTCAAAAAGTTCTGAGTCCAGAATCTAGAATGGAAAACATCAGCTGTCAGGAGTGGTCTGAAAGCCTGAAAGCAGCCATGGTCAGAGGTGCTGGACTCCACTCTGCTCCTCATGCCATGGCCAGAGCAGCTGCTCAGCACAGGAACAGCCCTTTGCTGTGTGTGCCAGTGCTGTGGCCTGGCTGCCCTGACTCAGTGCTGAGCTGAGGAGTCACAGTTGATCTTCACCATGACTTTAAAGGGCCAAGGAACAGGGTGAAGATCCTACTGATTTTCAACAAGTGGCCATCTCCACCTCCACCTCTGCTCTCAGGCTGTAACTCTACAAATCCACTTACAACTCCTCCTCCCCAGCTCTGCAGTTCCACTCCTTGGAGCTCTTACCCTTCACTGTGGCATCAGGCAAGTCCTGGGCCTCTGCCACAGCCTTGTCTTCTCTCAGGTACCCTTGAACCAGACTCACCTGGATGAGGGACCGCATGTTGGCAAAGTGTGTGTCCATAGCACCTCCATTGGGGAAGTTCTGGCTCATCCTCTTCATCAAGTGGCTGAAGCAGCTGTAGGCCAGCTGATCTGCAGGGACAAGGCAGACACTCAGTGCTGGCAATTGTGGGAATTCTTGAACCAAAATAATAGAACTGCAGGGCTTGGGAAAACAGAGTCTTCCCCTTTGCTATTCTCTGAATCCCAGGATTTAGGTGAAAGAGGTTGGTTCCTGACTCTGGACCATTTTTGCTAATTATGCTTCAAAGAATCCAGCCTGCAGTTGACTTTTCAGCATCATCAACTGCTAGAACACAGTAATTTTACTAACTTTGGTAAAATTTAATCTGGAAGTCAGTGAGTGACAGGGCAGCCCTGAGACACAAATGTTAGCCATTTCAACAGCCACAGGTGGAGAAAACACAAATCAGGAGCTGCAGGTTTGATTTTGCTGGTGACCCAGCCCGGGCTAAGGCAGACAACTCGTTCTGAAACAGCATTTCTAAGGAAAGACCTCACTAAGGATACCAGCATGTCCCAAAGGAAAACCTTTCCTACCATTGTCAAGAATAACCATCAAAGGAGCCAGGAGGTCACACATGCCTTGGACATAACCAACTTCTAGGTGCTCCCAGACATAGCTGTGGAAAGAAGAAATCCTTGTATTGAAGGCTGATTCCATATATGAAATCAAATCCTAAGCACCTGCTGAAGGTGTGAGTCTCAGAACCTTCTGACACTTCCCAGAGTATTTCACAGTCCTTTACTGTTTGCTGCCTGCATAGAGTGGCCCTCTGAGCATGGAGGTATCATCCTGATCAGGAGAAACCCAAACCTCAGAGTACACTCAGAGAACAGTTCTCTAAAATAGAGTCTGTCACTTGAGAAATCTTCTCAAACCTGCATTCCAAACTTGGACCCATGCTCTAACCTGCCATCCTGCCTGTTCCTCCTTCTGGCAAGTTGTTTTAAAGTCATTAGTGAGAATTCTTATTGACTGTTATTTGCATATTATTATAGTTTATAGATTAGCTTATGGATTGTGACAGAAATGTGGAAGTAGTTGGGTTTACAGGCTCATTACCTGCACATGACATTTCGGAGCTTCTCCAGGTTCTCAGCAGTAAAATACCAGTAATTCCGGTCACATCTCTGGACATCTTTATCAATTCTGTGCAAATTTAAGGCAACAGTGTCCAATAACTCTATCTAGAACAGAGAAGTTTTAGTTAGATCTGCCAAGTTTACACCATTCCCAGGACTCTGTGCTAATTTGCTCTCAGAAACACCAAACCAGAAACAGTACAATTATACTCTGAGCAGATGAGGGCATCGGAATACTCAATTACTGTCAAAAATGCCAGGCAAACCACATTTGTTTTCACTGGAAAATGTGCCAAACCTGTCTTATTTCCAAATAGCTACTTCCAGCTAAATAACTTCAGCAGAGAGAAGCAAAAACTATGCTGCTGTGTGACAGCAAGAGTAACAGAGGTGGTGGCATCTTGAATCTAGATTTACGTTGTGGTTCAGTTTGACTAGATGGAGGTTTTAGCTTGATTTAAATAACATTAGAATCTTACAAGCAGTGTATTGTCCACACCCCCAGGCACTAGAAAGTTTAACTGTTAGAAATGTACCACACTGATTGTCTTGCCCTCCGACTTAAAAAAACACCCAAATTTTTCTTGCAGCCTTATTTCCAATCTAGCTCAAAATCCAGATGAAAAGACTTGGATGCAGAAATCCTCAGTTATCATCCCACCAGCTGTAGTTCTGTTTGGGACTCTCTCTCATTAAATCCTCTCTGAAAAGGTACCAGTGCTTGCTAAAAAGCAGTGCTGTGCAGAGGGATGATGGTACTTCAGTTGTGACTTACTGTGTAGGACGCAGCGCAGACCGAGGCGACATCCGCTAAATAATCCACCTGGGAACAGAGCTGCTCCTCTGAGACAGAGTCCTGGCACTGCAGCACCCCTGCCGTGGCTCTCTGCACGTGGGGTGTGCCCGGCTCAGTCCTGCCCCCCTCGGTGCTGCCCTCTTCCTCAGCCCCCTCCTCGAAGGAGCCGCTCTGCCCGTCGTCGATGCTGGACAGGATGCCCGAGGCCACCGAGTAGTTGCGGGAGGAGGGCAGCCCCGAGTCGGGCGAGTCGAACTCCACGGCCGCGGGGGCCGGCGCCGCCGTCAGCACGGCCTCCTCCTGCCCCTTGGGCTCCTGCTCCACTGAGTCCACTTCATCCACAGAGATAAACACCTGCCACGTGCAAAACCAAACACACACTTCAGCAGCAGCGATCGTTTGCTCCGTGCTGGGTCTGAATAAAGGACCTACAAGGAGGAGATCTGGAGAGCTGTTCCTCTGCTGAGAGGGGATCTGCCTTCATAGGTGAACCTTAGAGCCCCTTAGGCGTGCTCTGCTTAAGAACAGCTGTAGACTATCCAGAATTCAGACCTGCCCTTCACTCTAACATGGAGACACCACAGCTCCAATCTCTGCCCAGGCTTCAGGAGCTGTGCTAACCTCCATCTCTGCCTCCTGGGGCTGCACCTCTGCAAATGCTGAGCACTGCCCACTCCAGATAGTGAGTGGGAAGGGAGTACCTACATCATTGCTGATGGTGGAGTCCCTGTGGATGAGCCGTTGGACGTGGCTGTCAATGCTGCTGCCCGAGGAAAACTTGGCCAGCGTGGCTGAATGCGACTCCTTCTCTCTCTGCTTCACAATGACCTCGCAGGCCTTCCACTCAGCCATCACCTTCTGGTACCTCAGAGCAATGTCTGCGTCCACCTGCAGACAGAGACACGTCCTGAGACACCGCCCTCCTTGCCAGAAGGCACTGACACTGGAGCAAACAGGAGGGAAAGGTCTCAGGCAGGTGCAGGGTCTCAGACTGAAAGCCCAAAGGGTGCCAAGGCCCTCTTGCTGCAGCAGCACATCCCTGTGACTGGAGAGGAGTAGTCAGGTGTTGGGTATTAAATGCAGGGAATTAATAACACTGTAGGCACCAGAAAGGATCCATATAAGCAGGTGTATACACTACCAACAGTACTGTGCCACTGTGACAGTGACCCTTTTGGACAGACCAAAAGATGCCATGTGAAACCCCACACAGAAGTCAGATGCAATCTACGGAGCAAGCGCTGCCTCTACCTGCATCATCCCTAATTCCATCACACCTCCTTCCAACTTCTCTGTTCCACCTCTAATGTAGCCCTTGTGAAGAATTCCAGGTCACAGGTTTATAGACACCAGCCTGTACAGAGTCAGATCCCAGGAAAAACTCTGGAATCCCAGCTCCCACAGCCCCGTCCTGTGGCTGCACTGTGCATGGCCAAATCTGTCTGCACTGGGCACCTCAGGAATAAAACAGATCTTTGTCACTGGTGGCTTTCTCTTTTGAAAGACAGCCACAGAAACCCCCTTGAGCTATTAAGGGACACGTAGCAATTTTACTACTCTGTCACTTGTCAAGAGCTGAAGAGAAACCACAATTGTGAGCTGGCTGCAGGCTCCGCACTCGGCTGGCTGAGCTGCTACCCGAGCAGTCATGCTAAGAGCTGCAGGCTGTTTGTCACTTGAGGTAGCTGTCGAGTCATAAATCATAAAATACAACAGTTAGTGGAGGGCTGGAGGACAGCCACATCTGGGAGTGCAAAAATACCATCAGAAGACAAAGATGATAAATCACCTGCAATGACTTCAGTTAAGGACGCAACGAGTTTCCTGTACGTGCAGGTGTTATGACTGTTTTCATGTCACTCATTTAACAGACTCCTACATTCAGTCTCCAACAACCCATTCCTTTGAGGAGTCAGTTATTACTTGTGTTTAATACTGGTGTTGAGTAGCTCATTACAATTCCAGGTAAGTTCGGAGTACCCCTGGGTTAGTAGGGTACAAACTCAGGGAGAAAAATCTTCTCTAGAAGCCAGTGTTTTGCAGATCAGATCTTTTCTATCTTGTAACATCTCTGTATGAATTTACTGTAAATCCTACCCTACAGACTCCAGTATTTATCTCTCCTGTGTTCTAGCTGTAGAAATGCACATGCCCTTTGGAGATGGGGCTAGCATCCATGAGAGATAGCTTCACATCTCCCACTCTAAAAACTAAGCATCTGGGTCCTTTTGTTCATTTCCAGACATACCTTTTATTGCTACACATGGATCATAAATCTGACAGTTCATATACTTGGGGAGATCAGAGACAGCAAAATGCAATCTATGCAAGAAACCTCCAATATCCTTGCCTTTCTTGAAAATCTGAGATTAAAAAAAGAATGGAGCAGTGCTCAGTAGAACATTCCTGATGTACATACTACAGTCAGAAAATCTATAATAAACATGTACTAAAATGACTGGATTCAGGGGGGACAATCTGGACTGGGACCCAGTTTGAACAGTGAAGGGCTCTGTTTCTCCATCTGTGTTCAGAACTGGCTTTTAAAGATAATTGGGAGGAAAACAACTCAAATTGCCACAGCAATGTTTAGTAAAGAGGGAGCTGCTTATAAAGTGCCCCGTTTGCAAGACATGGATTTGTCCATGGCAAGGCTTGAGGTCAGGCTGCCCTTCTGCTGTGCAGGTGCTCACAGGGATATAAATTACCCCTTGGCATGTAAAGTAATTGGGAGTTAGCAAATGCCAAATATTTTGATATATAAACCACTCCTTATCAATTTAATCCAGAACAGAATCAGCTACTGCATGAGTGCTATCTCCCTGGTAATAACACTAACTGAAAAGCAGATTAATGTGTTAATTACATTCCAGGCCAAACCTCATTATTGTTCCATCCAGTTCAGCCAATCTTTGGGTGATGTTGCAGAAAAGCAGTGTTTTACCACCACATAGTAACTCCAGAGGGTCCATCTGGGCTGTTCCCAGCTCCAGAAAAAGTCCATGCATGCAGATGCAGCACCACGGAGAAAAGGTAGTTATTTCAAGGAGCAGTCTGAAGTATAATTCAGCTAACACACCATATAAAAGAGGGGTGAGTAAAATTCCCATTCAAATGTCAATGTCTCCCCATTTTATAAGTGACAAATTTGTGGACACAGGGTGTGCTCAGGACATGTTGCAGCATGCCACAGACAGAGGTGAATGAGCTTCCCTGACTTCAAGAAAGAGAGAACTCTCATTTAGTGACATTCAGACATTAAAACATAGAATCAAAACCCCTCTGCCAGCATGTGTTACTAATGTTTTCAGTAGTGTTTTTCCCTTGGGAATATCACAGAGTAATAAAAACCAACAGTTGCTATTCAGAAAACAAAACCTACTCTTCAAATGTAACTCAGATTCCACAGAAGCTATGGCTTACCTGGTCCATCTCCTTCTTGGCCATGCCAAATTTGTAGTGACCTAACAAGAACGGCCACACTTCCTTCCGAATCTCATGCTGGACCCCACCATAGTAAACTCTTCTTAGTAATTCCAGTTCCTTGTAGTTCTACAGTGGCCAGGAGAAAGAGGTGTTGAAGGCAATACATCTGTATTACTCAGAGACACTTCATACTGAGTACAGAGACAGTGAAATACATGCAGGACACGAAATAAATTCTGCAGCTTGATTCAAGCCTTTAGGATCTTAGCTGAAATCCAGTCTAATATAGGCTGTCATGCCTTCCATAAAAATAATCTAAATTTGAATAGATCAGTTGCTTTGATAATAATTTATATCTTTGCCATCATCAGAGCTGCAAAGGAGAGCAGAGAGTGTAAGAACTGACTATCTCTCACGAGTTGAGAAGTGACCCCATGGTCAAACACCTTTCGTATTTCTTGGGGCCCACTACAGGTGATTCCCTGCCCGGGGCAGCAGCGTGTGGAGCCCGTGCAGGCATGTTAAGGGGACGTGTCACTGACCTTCTTGTCCTTCTGGTACTTGCTCCAGAGCTCCTTGGTGAGGCCGGCGGCGGCGCTGGCGGGTCTGTCGAGGGGCACGATGCTGTGGTTGACCAGCGCCGAGAGGTGCGTGCGCACCGTGGACAGGTGCCGGCAGTGCGCCAGCCCTGCGGGGACACCGAGGGCCAGCTCAGCCACGGCCCGGCCTCGGGGAGCCCCCGGGGACAGCCCTGCCTGCACTGAGCTCGCTCTGCACCGTGTGAGAATGAGCAGTTCAGCAGAGCCAGAGGCTGAACGGATCGGACGCAGACCAGCAGCATCCAGGTCGTGTATTAAACTACCTTCTGTCTTCGCTGAGCATCGCTGCCAGCAGCAAAACTCACCAATACTGAAACACTGGCACTGCACTTACATCCACCCCACTGCCCTGAATCTAGGGTCAGACTGCTTTCTAAGCCAAACATCTCATGTTGTTTAAATAAGCATATGGATACCACATAAGAAGCTTCACTTACATCCATAAAAGGCTCTGGAAATGATCTGCCTCTTCATGCTTTCACACAACATCTTTAGGGGAGTTCTGTGGAGAGGCACCAACAGGATAAGAGCAGGTGGTGAAGACAGAGAGCATCAGGAATTTCATGCTGACCCCTGTGTCCTACACACAGCAATTTTTTCTCTGCACCAAGATTTATGTAGTTAAAGGACACAGTAATAACAAACTCCACTTATTAAAGCATTTCCCCCACCAAGGTTTTGGCCCCAGACAGATTTCCCCCGGCACACACAGCCACAATTGCTGCAGGTGCACTGTATGGGTCTGTATCAAATTGAACTGTTGCCCTTCATTCAGTTGTTAATGACTAGTTAAAGATAACGTTCCCAGAGCTGAAGTATTTTACACTAGACAAAAGAACTAGATGAAATTTTTCTGTCAAAATGTGACTTGAACACAGTTTAATAGGTTAGTTTTAATAAACTAAATTTCTTGCTGCCTAACTTCATGTTTTTATATTAGAAACTACTTGAAAACTGTTACTCTTTGTCTTGAATGCTGCAACCACTCAAACCTTCCTGCTTTTACCTGTGGCATGCACACAGTCCCCAGGTAAGCTCTCTGCACAGCTTGCTCACCGGTCGTGGATGCAGGTGCAGCAGCTGGGAATGTCGTAGGGAGAGCTGCCCATGGAACAGGAGATACAGGAGGAGCCCTGGCTGCAGTGCTCCAGCTGCCATGACAGCAGGTTTGCTCCAAAGCCTTGCATCTCTATCATCTCACTGGTGTCTGTGGAAAAACCAAACAAGACAGAAGGACATCAGCCTTTTCCGTTCTCTCCCCTTCCTGTGCATCCTCATAGTTCATGCTTCACTTCTCAACAGACTCTGAACCTTGGTTCCAGGAACAGGAGAGCAGCATCCTCAGAATCACTGCTCTGGACCTGCAGCATGCTGTGCAGGGTCCCTTCCCAGGAAGCCAAACCCCTTCACCATTTGCCCCTCTCTTGCCCATGCACATCCCAGTTCATGTTTCAAGAGAATAGAGAAAAGGGTGCTGCAGTAACAACTAAACTGGTTCTTGTGTAATATTATGGAAATGTTATTCATGGCCAGAAGAGATAGTCTAGCCCAACCCTCTATTTAATTCAGGCCTCAGGATTTCATTTTGCAGTTCTTGGAATCAGCCATAGAACTGCTGGTCCAGCCAGAGTGAAAGCTGGAGCATGAAAGAAATTAAAGCAAACTGAGTCAGTTACTTTGAGAAGATGCTTCTTTCCCCCTCAGAACCAGATCCTAAAATATTTAACACAGAAGGACAGTTCCAGTCCTGCCAATGTCCACACTATATTTATAAAAGAATACTCTCTACAGGAGTATGTGTACAATGCAGCTTCCTGAGTTATCCCTGCTCTACCAAATCTATTTGCCTTTTGAACCAGCCTCAGAAAGGCAACTCAAAAAATCAGCAGCTCCCTTTAGAAAGCTTGGCTTCAGCTCTTCAGCCTTCCCAGCTGGCATTTGAACTCGTGGGGTTTTTGGTTTATAATAAATAACTGGCCTTTCAGCTCACCCATGATTAAAATTAAGGCAAATACAATAATGTATGTCATAAAGTATGCCACTAAATTAACATTTACAAGCAAAATCCAGTCCCTTGGGCCGTGCTTTTAAAACAGGTATTTGATGAGTGGTGGGGAGAGGCAATTCCAAACCATCTCATGCATTTTAAATCAAGGTAGCACAAAGCATTTTAGGAGTGCCTATTAGAAAGTGGGCAGAGGTGAGGGAGGAGTGGAGTAAACCCATTTGTTAACAGAAAAAGCACAGGCTCATGCGGAAGCAGTCATGTGTGTTTCATTTCACAAAACAAAGTGTGATGCAAAAATGCTCTTCACCTTAATTCTTCAGGAAGGAGCTGAACGACCCAGTCTTTATTGCAGCTTCTTATTGGGTTCAAATAAAAACCACTGGATAAACATTTTTAGATCATTAGTTTTTGCCTCCCCTCTGTAGACAGGAAAATTGGGTTTTTCAGTTCTAATTTTTTATTCTGTTTTTTAGAGAAACAAGGAAAGAACCCCACAGAACCTAAAGATTCAGATGAAAGGTACCTGAATTAGTGAAGAATTAGAGTGAACAGCATCTTTTATTTAATTGTAGTGGTGTTATCTGTAACTTCAGCTACATGCAAAAGTCGAGCATGTTGCAAAATGTCAAAGCAGATGGCTGGCAAACCTGCTACAACAGTGTTGTCATTATGGGATGGGGCTGCTGGAGAGACAGCAGCCCAGACAGGCTATTCCCAGGCACATCCCTAACTCTACCATCCCCTTCAAGATTAAATAACCAAAAGCAGACACCTGACAGCCATTCTAGTGGGATAATTTACATGTTCTATCAACTGACTAAAACCTAAATTATGTTCCTTATGGTTAATGTGTATGTGGCAGGTAAATGTCTTCCTTCCCATTTTTGCCCATATCCAGGCACAATCATTTAGGACATACTGAAACTTCCTAAAACAGAGTCTTTTTTCAAGGGCAACACTATTTTTGGAACTTCTCCCCATCCATGCCTTCCAAGAACTCTTTATTAACTTGGGCTGGGCTTTATCAATTTCCAGGAGCTGCTCCCTTGGGATAAGTGTGTGGGCAGCCTAGAAGAATTGAGGCTCTCCTTGAACACCTGTTCATACCCTGTCCAACCCAGAACTTTGGCATTGCACAGAGATGCAGGGCAATTATTGTCTCTTGCAGTCAGTCCCACCAGTCCAGGGTATAAGAGAAAGCAAGGACTTCTCAGAACTCAGAGCTAAACTACTGGATGCCAAATGCACACACATCTTGAGAATACTAACTTAAATAATATGAAGAAATAGATGAAAAATTTGTGGAGGGGTGGTGGAGCTTGCAGCTGATCCTCTGAAGCCCACCCAGCCTATGGATGCAAGTGGAATGAAAGCACTGACCCCAGACAGGCACTGCATCTCCACACAGCCTTCTGTGCATACTCTGCTACCTCATCTGGGAGATCACAAAGCTGTCACACTCCCTCTTCTCTCCTGAGAACCTGCTCTAGTATCCAGCCTTTATGAAGGTGGGGCAGGAAGCCCCATAGGAGAGGAGGTTGGCTGCTCAGCAGCACACACATCAAGGGGCAGGGAAGATGCTGTTCCCACTCCCCACAGGCTGTGAGCCCATTCCCAGCCTCTGCACAGGCACCTCCATCTCCAGTGGGAGTGAAATGTCTTTCCCTGTAATAATGCCAACACTGTTGTATGCATCAGTGGAAGGAGCTGCAAGAGAGCTCTGGGACACAGGGGGAGGAGGATAAAAACCTTTCATCCTATTAGGAGCTGTGAGGTTCCGAGAGCAGATCATTGATAGCATTGCGTGTAGCTTATCTTCCTCCTCCTCATCATCGTCAACAGAGGTAGAGCGGCTGGCAGCTAAGTGGTGGTAGTTAATAGTTACTGCTCAAAGAAAATAGTGAAAGAGGAGCATAAGAAGAAAGAACTCAATGCTGTGGGAAAGCTCAAAAGGACATGGTCAGCAAAGACAATGGACCTGAATCCTGCCCTCTGCTGGAGGGCACAAGCTCTGGTGAATGGGTGTGAAAACTGAGTTTCTTACAGAAACAAAGCATGCTCCACCAAACTCAGGCCAGCCTTTGAGTGTGCACAGGCTGTGAGAGCACACGTGGCACACCACGGCAAGGGAGAAAGATCGCAGTGCCAGCCTGCAGCAGCTGAGTGTGCTTTTGTCTAATGCTAATTCTGTCCTTCACTGTGCCCTAGCAGTGCTGCTGCCCCTTCTCTGAAACCTGTGCCAGATGCATCCGGACAGCAAACGTCACTCCCAGCTGTGTGTGGCTCTGCAGACAGGCAGAGTTCCTGCCTGGCACAGGACCTGCAGCTCCTGCCCACGAGCCCCCGGGCTGTGCAGCCCCTCCACAGGCCAAGGCACAAGGTGCTTTGCTGGTGTGTGCATGGACTTACCTGTGCCAGCCCAGGAGCCCTGACAAAGCCCAGCCAGCACTGTGGCCCAGGGTCAGGAGGCTGCAGAGGAGACTCCTGCTTTCCCAGCTGCAGTAAGTTCCAGTATGAGCACTAACTCCAAATCCCCTGTAAACTTTAGGGTCTGATCTTCCCAGGAAGTTCTTGCTTCTTTGCCAAGGGGAATAAAACTGAACATGCTGTTTGAGAACTAGCTCAAATGCCTTCTTGCATGTAAGGAATTTGTATTCACTGATGACATGAGGTGGTTTGGTGCTTGGGATTTCATTTCGTTTCCTTGGAAGGGCCTTTATTTATCCATTGTTAAGTTTGTGCTTACAAGCCAGGAAAACTTAGCCCAGGGGGTTCTTGGGGTACTTTTAAGGGTTTATGGTTGAGTTTTTTTCCTAATAACAACATTATGAGAAAGCATTGTGGCCAGTAAAAATATCCTCACTTCAGGAGCAAAACTGCTCTTGGCTGGTCAAGCAATCTTTTTTGTTTCAGTCTCAGTTTGCAAGCCCAGGGGAGTATTTTGAAAACTTCCTCTGTAAAACACAGAGTAATATAAGATTCCCCACCTTAACTCCATTTCCACTAAGATAACAAGTCAATGACTGCATTAAGGAAACCTAAGCTCTACCTGTTGATCACAATTATCTCCCAGTGAAATTTATTAGAGGTTTGGTTTTTTTACCCCCTTACAAAAATGTGGCTTGACACCTGCGGGTACTTCCCAGGATATTACTTCAAGATTTTCTCAGATGCCTGATTTGGTTTTCCTTTTTTTTTTTTTCAAACAAAGCAGAACAGAGGCACTTACTGTTATCGTGCTTGTGTCCAGGATAAATAATTCTGAAGACATAGTCCGTGGATGTGTCCTCAGCTGACATCTCCTCCAGGTCCACTGATTTGTTGCTGCTCCGTTTTCGAAGCTTTGGAAACACCTTCCCCTAGAGAAAATAATAATTCCATACATTCAGCTATGAGTGACTAACAGAGTACAACAAACTAATTACTACAGACCTTTGGCATCTTAAGTCTCCAAACTTTCAATGTTGGGAGGAGGTGAAGGAGAAAACAGTGGAGTCATATACAGGTGGTGGTTTAGGGGTACTTAATACTACTTTTCTGTGTGCTGTAAACCAGCCTTTTGTAGTAATCTATGGGAGCTGGGCAGCACAAGCCTCTGGCAGCAGCTCTGTCCAGTCCTTCTGAGTCTCACTTCTATTGTGTGGGTTTGTATCTTGATGCAACAGCAGATTCCAGCTCATTGCTCAGTGTTCATACCTCAGTGAAGGTATGAACAGTTTTTAAAGACCATGTGTGTAAGAAGCAGACTGGACTAAATGGAGTTATTTTGCATCCTGCTTTACCATAAAGCAGCTTGAAGTCAGTGCCAGACCCTGTGGAGCAGAGATATCAACACCAGCCTCACACAAGAGCGCAGCAGAAAAAGCAGTACCTTGCCCTGCTGGGACCACAGGGGGGGCTCCAGCTGGCCACGGGGCAGGAGCCCATTTTCCAGACAGGACAGGAAGGCGAGGAGGTGCCCCCCTTGGGGGAAGTGCAGCGGAGGCCTCTGGGTCCCATCCTGACTCACCAGCACTAATGTCCATCTGCTTTCTGCTGCAAGGAGGACAAGGGGAGTCCACACTGTTACATCAGAGCCTCAGTTTTCTGCTCTTACCTTCTAACTGAATTTTATTTGGGATCATCTCTAAGTAGATAAATAAACCTTTGTAAGGCACAGGGTGATCTAAGGATGATATTAGCCCTTTAGTCCTAAAGAAAATCAAGATACAAGCAAACTATGAAAGCCTCATACAGTTGTCATCCTCCTTCAGCTGGGAATGGAGATTTTAACACTCATTCCCACATGGCCAGAACTAGTCAGAGGTGTTTCCAACACTGAGGGAGGAAAAGCAGTCATTCAAGTGGCTCTGCTATTTATGTATTTTAAGGAATATATGCTTAAGGGTTATGCTTACGTTGCTGATGGCAGTGGATGCAGACAATCTGACTCAGTGGCACAACCAGTGCGTAATCCCAGTAAACACTAAAAGGGAAGGAAAATTCAGGAAACATTGCTTTTTCCGTATTCAGAAATGCTTGCAGTTCCAAGCACCTGATAGAAAGAACTCTGCTAAGTTAATAACTGCTTATTAAATTTGGTCAATTAAATTATTAGTCAAGTAAACAGCAAAGAAAGCTAGTTTCTCCACACTGGATATTCTGGTACCAGGTTTGTACAACCTCTGCTTCCCTCTTCCCCTCCCCTTCCTCTTTCCTGGTGCCCCACAGCAGGTAGGCAGTTCTTCCCATCTTTCCTGAATGCAATGAGTACCTTTTCTCCAGTTCTGAATCTCCAAGGGTTCCATTCATCAGCTGGTTTGGAGTCCATTTTAATGTCAAACTATCTGCTGATTGATGAAGGGAGAGATACCCAGGAATTGCCTCCAAGTCATCTTTCTGTTCACAGAAAAACAAACAGAAAACCCAGGTGACTCAAGTGCACAAAATATCTGTGTAAAATATATGCTCCAGTCTTTCCATGCCATGCAAGTTCCATAGCTGCAGTATCTGGGAAGTGCTGAGGGAAACCCTAACAGCAAAACTACTAGTATACAATATTGCTACTAGCAAGAGGGGAGACACCACAACAGAGTCAGCTGGTCCATGAAATACAGTCCCGTATGTTTGTTCCTGCTTACAGCCAACTGCTCATTGACAGTGGTCAGGCACTGAAAGCATTTGTCACATGTCAAACCTACCCCAGCACAGGAGAGCCAAGCAGAAGGCAGCTCTGTGCTGAGAACAGAATGCAGCGAGCCCCTGCCAGGTCAGAGCTCTACCCCAGCTCCAGTGACAGCCCGAACTGCCCGCGCTCACCGGCTGCACCAGGACGTTGTTTTTGCCGTAGAGAAGGTGAGTCCTGGAATTCTGGTGCAGGGACTCCACGTACTCCCGAGCCGAAGCAGCAAAGCGATCTTCCGACGTGTTGCCGCTGGAGTGGCGCTTCCGGATCTGCACACACAGCAGGGCAGGTCAGCCAGAGCACAACACAGCAACTCAGTCTCTGCAGAGTGCAACTCTTGTGCAGCCAGGAGGGTTTGCAGAGAAATCACCTGGACACTCAACTCAGCCCTGATCATGGCAGCTCAGAATTTCTTGTGAACTACCTGGTCAGATCACAACTGTCAAAAGCCACAGAATTTAGTGCTGGATCTCAAACTTTTCTACATATGGATTAAGAGGACATTGTGGCCTAAATGGACTTCTAATCTGTGATAAAGCTCCGTTACAGATGAAAGAAGAATGGCCGTTCCAGATTCAGGTACCTCCCTCATGGGGCTCTTTTTATTATCAGGCTGTGCCCTGACTCAGAGACAGGTGCAGAGTAAATACCTACTCCCAGGGCTGGGCGCTTGGAGGGGGAGTCCTGGCGGCCGTGAGCGCCGTGGATCCGGTGCCGCTGCACCAGCTCGTCAGCCGAAGGGTCTGTCCAGTAGTGGTCAGCTGTCTTCAGCTTGGTGTACTCCAGAGCACACGGTCCAACTAGGAAAACAGACCAAGGGAGAAACCTTCTGAGTCTGTTCAGAGACATACTCAGTGCTATCCTGCTGACTGAGCACTGAAGGTGAGCTTTCCTTCTCGAGCCAAGTGAATAATAATGGTGACTGATCCTACGGGATCAGCCCACAATACAGACAACGATATAATAATGTATCACTCCTATTATCCAGGGCTGTATAAGAGTATTCCTGTAGGACACAGTACCCTGCCACAGCAGCATTAGCAGTTACAAACTGCCAGCAAGCATTCAGTAAAAAACCATTCCCATTCTGCTTTCTGATCCAACCAATAACTACTATTAAAACAGATGATCAGTCTCTTCTGGTCTTGTAAGCAACAAAACATCTTCACTGTTGCTCTGTTATAAATAGTTAACTACGTACAAGATATAAAATTCACCTCTTGTAACATTGTCATAATGCAAAATGCTTTAAGAAACTATTTACTTTATTCAGCATAAAAAGTGACTTCACAAGAACTCACCTAGCAGAGAAGCCAGTATTGGGCCACAAACAGGATCTGCCAGTAAAGCTTCCTTTTCATAGTATTTACTACAAATAAAAGATAAGAGCCCAGTTAAAAACAGTAGTTGGTAAGAACCATTTCAAAGCTTGGGTTTAGCTACAGGTCTAACACAATGGGTCTCTTGATATGCTCATTCTGTCCCATCTATTTTCCAGCTGAGCTCGGATAGGCAGGAGCTTGCCTAGTGCTCAGTGTGTTTACCCAGTATATTTGATTTGGGGCTTTGGGCAGAATTGCAATATGGAAACTGATAATAGTTCTCTGCAAGCAATTTTGTCCATTTTCCACAGAGACAAAACAATCCACACATTCTTAAACATGTCTTCCATCTGTGAGGAATCATCTTGAAACACTGTGAAGAACTATGAACTACTACATTGCTCTTGCAGTGACCCCAGAGTCTTGTTCCTGCAGCAGGCAAAGCTGCTTTACAAAACCACATAGCCAAAAAATCCAAACACCCACAGTTCTTGAATGCCACTGTCCTTTGTGGTCTGTTCACTAGATGGGGCTCAAACTCTAAAGCACCTGCTCCTCCTCCAGGACAGAACAGCTGAAGGATGTGAACATGGAGCATTTGAGCAGTAATGACACAAAAATGCATGGTAACAAGCCTTATGAAAAGGTTTGTTTTATTCACCAAGTCAGATTCTCAAAATCACACACCTGCAATGAAGGACCTGATCCTAACTCATCTGAACAGATGGGGAAGGCAGTGAGGTGAACATCTACAACACACGGTGATGGAACAACTGAGAGCAAACTCCCCTGATGTGTCTCCTGTGGATTATGTGGAAAAGAAATTAAAACCCCTTGTACCCATGTATCTGCAGACACTGAAGCAGTGGACTAAAATGCTTTCATTAACTGTGTCTCTGGGACATGGCCAACCCTCTCTCTGTCTCTTCTGCACACAGCTCATAAAATCCAAGCTGGCACTACATATCCCAGAGCAACAGTTTGCTTGAACAGCACAAAGACCTTTCTTCCATTCTCTTGCTTTTAGTGGCAAGATACATCATGAAAACAAAGCTGATGACAGGGAAAACAGTAACACAAACTTGGAAAATACTGTGAAAATAAGCTGCTTTGCCCTTAGCTCTCATCTTTGTTCAGACCCACTGGCTTTGGATGAACAAGAATGTCTTGCCAGTGCAGAACAGGAGCACCCCTGTCAGCAAACTGCCTTTCTGGGACCACCCCAAGCTTTAGGGGCCCTTCCTTGCTCTTTTTATGGGAGACTGTCCTCAGTGTGCCCCATTAAGTCTTCTGTATGATGGGTTATGGGAGGGCAGGAAGGGTAGGAGTTAAGAGTCACTCCTTGGCAAACCACAGCTGATGCTGGGCAGCAGGAAGCAAGAACAGAACAGAGAGGATCCATCTTTGCCTCTTAAGAAGTCCGTGGGGAATACACTTATAAAGCATTGATGCTCTTCTCTGGTTTTGCAAGGGAAGACTTTCACTTTATACAAAGTTTGATTTTTCTAAAAAGGAAACATGATTCAAAGAAGCTGTTTTCACAACCCTAAGGTTTTATGTCACTAGCTCCTCCTGTTCTAATTCTCCTTTCTTTCATCTACAAAAGGCATTTTCCACCCTGACATCCTAAGTTCCAAAGGATTATTTTCAACTCATGACCTATTAGAAGATATTTCTATTCCACTAAGATCTAGGTCCTATTAGAATATGGATACCTAATATACTTGAAGTTAGGTTTGTAGTTGATTTCTGGAAAGCTGAATGCTTGTTAATGTTTTTTTGTAAGCCTGAAACACTGTCAGTGATGAAAGACTAAAGTACATTTTTTTCTAAATGCCTATGTAACTGGTTTTCATCTTACCAGAAGCCTGCATCACAGGGGTTTGCCTAAGACTCTTGATGAAATCCCTTGCTGCAGACACCTAAATGCATCAGTCCAACAAATCCCCGTGCTTCTGCTGCTTTCCTTACCTGCAGTTATCAACAATGTACTGCACAATCTTGTCCAGCACCTTCTCAATCAAGGCTGTCCGGACCCAGATGTGCTTGATGGCCTGAGGTGTCAGGACAGGTGCTTTGCTTGTGGTGGATCCCTGCCTTTTGAGGGGTTCCTGCCCATTTGGCTGATTTTTCCTGTAAAGGTGATAAAAGTAGTCAGAATTTGCACTGTTTGATGACAGCTCCATCATCCAGTGAAACCCATCCTCCTGCATCAGGTAACACAGTGCAGCTGCAGGAGAAAGGTGGCTACAAAGCACAGGGGCACTGCCCTGGGCTGAGGGGAACAGGAATCCTCTCAATGTCTTTTCCAGAAAACTTCCCCCTTAAAATAGAAGAAGGTCCCATTTTGCCTCAATGAGGAAAGAAACCCTGACATCTTCAGGTTCTTTGCCAGCCCTTGGGTTCCCTTTCAGGAAACTGTTCAGTTAATACAGAGTTAATACATTTGTTTGGGGCAGTTTGGGTGAGATCTGCAATTCCCCTCTGCACTGACAGGGTCCTAGGTCCTACAGGAGGCCATGGCAGCACCCTTACAGGCAAGGAAGACACGTGAAACCACTGACACTAAAACCATTTTGGGTGTGTTTAGCTGCATTCTAAACAGGGGTTTTCTTCAGCCTCAGAACAGTTGGGCTGTTATAGCCCTTCTGTCTCATTTCATACATCCAGCAGAGCGAGTCCACCCCCTGCAATATTTCCCAATAGTATCTTTTCTGTGTGTATTTTCTACAGCACTTAACTTTTGTGGCAGTTAATAGCTGAAAACACACACAAAATTTGTCCAAGAGAAACCACAGAATTTAAGTCTATTTGCTCCTCTCTGTTAGAGGATACAGCCAAAGTTCTCTTGTGGTTAGAGGGGTGTTTGTGTGGGCTCTTAACCAGGAGAGAGGCTGGTGAATTTCCAGTAGAAACCATCCTTCTTCCCAACATTTAAAAAACTAAACTTAATAAAATCTCTGTCTGTACCAGTAGGCCCAATTAAAAATATATCAAAAATAGGTACATATCTGTCAAAAACTACATAACAATGTCTGATAATTATAAGTCTAATAAAGATAAATGTCAGAAAATTACACAGAAATGTAGGTGCTAATTTAAATAACTGTCAATAATTGAAGACAAGCTTTTTCAGCAAAGCCCTTCTTTACAGCAAATTGAACAGAGGCTAAAAGTTCCTACGATGTGCAAAGAGCTCTTAGGGCTCAGCAGTGCCTACAAACAGAATTAAAAATGCTCTTGTCCTGAGCTTATAGGACAAGACACTTATGCACTGTGATTCCATCTACAGAACCACATGGAAAATTTCAACTTTGCTTTAACTCACCACCAGCAAGAAGTCGAAGACTTTCAGTAACCTCAAGTCCTTGGCTCCAGGATTCTGTTGTGCTTAAGTCCAGTATGTACTGAACAGCTTTCCTATAGCTTCTTTCTTCCCAGCACTCATCCATTAATGTAACTGTTTCTGCTGTGATACCTTCAAATTTGTTCCTGGTTTGGCAGGAGCATGCCAAAACAGGCTTTCCAGTATGTCTGTTCTTGAGTTCCTCCTTCCACCCCCTCCCTTCCCACCACCAGTCCAAGCTGGTCCACCATACCCAGACTGTGAGCCCTCTCTGAAACCACCAGTAATCAGTCATTTCTGTTGCTGTGTGTGGGCTGAATGTGCTCCTCTGCTGTACTGAGAAGCAGAATGAAACACCAAAGCCTCAGTTCCCCCCACCTCTGTCCCTTTGCTCACTGCCAGCTCGATCAAACACAAACATCTACAAGGCAAAGCCGTATCACCCGAGACAGGTCCCTGTGCAGGGCTGCTCACAGGGCAGGCTGTGTCCCACCACACTGCACACACACCCTGCATCGACCTGGCTGATAAACAGAGGTCAGCCTCACCTGCTCTCTGCCTGCTGCTGCAGCTCCTGCACCTTCTTGCACACGTCTCCAGCTATGGCACAGGTCTTGCCCACCTTGGTGAAGAGCGCGGCCACCTTGTCGGTGCGCAGGAAGCCGGCAGCCCTGCGCTTCAGCATGTGCAGGAGACACGCCTCCACCACACCTGAGGAAGGGCACACAGGTTATGGGGCTCCTCCTCGGCCAGCACCGCCTGCTCACTGCCCCTGGGCAGGGGTGGGTCAAGGATGGAGCTGGGAGACAGACAGACAGACAGGAGCTCCGAATCACATGATGGCAGCATGTGTCTAATCTGCTATACAAGCACCTTGTAAGGTACAGGCAATGGCAGTATATAAATAAACTGGAATCTCTCTGAGTATATTCACCCCACTTTACATGTGCCACACAGAACCACACTAACATTCCCTGATGGCCACCAGTAAAACACTGCACTGCACTATGCCAGCCTTAGACTGCAGCAGTAATCTGTCCAGCTCTCATGTAACCTGCTGCAGGGCAAGGAAATGAGAAATACAAATTTTAAAAAAAAACGCAACAAATCTAAACAAAAAAGTAAGCCTTCCTTGTCTATCAGCTTCTGAAGTGAGACTGCAGATGACTCACAGAGTCATACAAAGGGATGAAGAACAGACCAATTCATTCACAGGCAAGGGAAAAGACCCAGCTGTGTGCCAGGTGTGTGCCCAGGGCAGGGCAGCCTTCACAGGGCTCTGAGTGCAGCACTGCACAGGGCTCTCTGTGCTGGGTGGCAGCAGGCAGCCCATCGGGACACTGCAGCTCCTTAAATACTGGTTACAGTAACAAATGGCACTCCATCTGCTCCGACACTCAGCAGCTCTTTTTGAGAGAAGGCAGCATTTTGTAGCACTTTATGCCCAACACTGTCTCAGGTACTGAGCATTTCCTGAAAACTCCTTATTGTACTTGAAGGCTCCAAACCCCATACCACCTGAAAGCCTGCATCTGTAATAGACCTGTCCTCACTGTTCAGGCCCTGAAAACTAACCCGAGTGCCAGGCCAGCCTGGGGTGACACAGGAACACCTCCTGCTGAACCCTGAGGAGCCCCACCCCAGGGTGCAGCACAAAGGGGCAGTGCCTCAGCTCTGGCATGTTCCTGTTTGCTCAGGACAGGAGTGACAGCATCCGACACCGAGCAGCAGGTCTGATGCTGGTGGCACTTCCAGCCACAACAACTGCCTCAGAAGCCATCCAGCCCCTCAGGCACAGCAGCCTGTGCACGGCCCTGGTCCCTGGGAGGAGGAGCAGGACATGCAGGCACATCCCTGAGTGACCCCTCCGAACCATCAGAAACCTCCCCTGCGCTCAGAGGACACCCGTGGGTGGCAGAGGCAGAGCTGTGATGTGACAGGAGCAGGAACCCAGTGCTGATGCCACCTCTAAGCCAGGCTGGTTCCAGTGCCAGGGAAGGACACCCGTGGGTGGCAGAGGCAGAGCTGTGGTCTGACAGGAGCAGGAGCCCAGCGCTGATGCCACCTCTAACCAGGCTGGTTCCAGTGCCAGGGATGGACACCCGTGGGTGGCAGAGGCAGAGCTGTGGTGTGACAGGAGCAGGAGCCCAATGCTGACACCATCTCTAACCAGGCTGGTTCCAGTGCCAGGGATGGAGCAGCCGTGCAGGGAGCGCCGCAGAGCCGCGGGCGGCGCGGGGACACGGAGTGATGACAGCAAGGAGAAGTTCTGCACAGCACGGTCTAGCTCCTGTCTAGCAACCATCACAACAGCTCTTAACCCAGCAACTGTTTTGCTCTGTCTTTCAATTAGAAATAAAGAAAAAAGAAAAGCAGCTTTCCAGATGCCTGGAGCAATGCAGCAATTTGATTCCAAATCTTAGATGAAGCAACCTGCCTTTAAAAATAACTGCAAAGAAGGGCATTGCTGTTGCTTAGGAAACAGACTCTCTTCCCACCTTCACCACTTTTTATTTCTTTAAAACAATAAAATATTAATGAAACAAATTTAGTGAAAAGCACAGCAGGCACAGCTTTAATTATTAATAAATGCTGCAGCTGCCACTGAGGGCAATTTCCCCAGTGACTGTCCCTAGAGCCTCAATATTTAATTATTCCATTGTGACATTTCTCATCACAAGAACTTGGGTAAGATCAGTCCCCAGCTGCCTATAACATACACATAGGGGCGAGACACTGGAATTTGCTGCTGGATTGCCTCAAAATGTATTTTCCACAGGACAAGAGATTAATGCACGTCCAGTTCTATGTGTAAGGAACCCTTGGATTGGGGGGCAGGGTACAGCCCAGCCTGTGTGACCCTCAGGTCACTTCATTCTCCTACACTTCACCCTCAGACACAGACTAACAGCACTGGCTGTCAGCACTCTTCTCTCCAGGCTCCTTTCTACAAGAATTATTCCAGAACAGCTGGAATACATTCACATCTGACTTGATCTGAATGTGCTTGCAAATACACCATGGCTTTTATCCAGTTAAACTACAAAACACGCAAGCAGGGCAGCACATCCTGCGACACAGGCGCCATCCCATTCCAGCCCAGGGGACCGTGTGGATGCCACCCTGGTGGCACAGGACAGCAGCAAGGGATCCCTCCCACCCGGCAGGAGAATGGCACAGCACAGCAGGGAGGGACCAGCTCCCTGGCAGAGCCCCCCAGGGCTTCCCTTTGGCTCTGTGTCCAAGGCAGGCACTGATCTCACTGCACCTTGCCAGCATCGCCCACAGCCAAGCTGAGTCAGAAAGGAAATGTAACACATCCTGAACAAACTGGCAGAGGAGGCACCTCAAGCTGCAGAACCGTTCAAAAGACATGAGAGGACCTTGGCCGTGGTGCTTTTTGATAAACCAAAACCAGGTGATCCCCAGGAGTTACAAACTGCACAGCTCAGACTGCTGCCTAAAGAGACAACACAAACTATTTCAGGGGTTACAGGACGAGAACCTTTGGGACAGGGAAATGGAGTTATTTACCCATTTCTGGGAAAATGAACCATTTTTCCCTTTTTGGAATCTGACATTTTAAGAAGACCTAAAAATGGATGATTCAGCTGTTTCTGGAGAAACTGCTAACATCAGAAAGGCATCACTGGGTGGTTTTGTGTACACACAGCTAGTCTGTACACATGTACCCATACTTTTGGCTACAGGTATGTGTGCACACAGGTAAGTAACTACTGCACAGCCCAGTGTGATCCCAAGCCTGCCTACTGTCACTGTACCTACAACAAACACACACAAAAACCAACCAGATAAAAAGGCAGCAACTCATCACGCACAGTGGGAGAGCAGCTCTGCACTGGGAATAAATCAGCACAGCTCAGGTAATTCCCTTCTATGGTTCAGTTGACAGCAGCCATCTAAAAATTCATTAACTCCAGACAGTTTTGAGGAACATTCTCTGCAGTATTCACTGCTGAATTTAATTAAGTGTAGATATATTATTGATTTACAGTTCAAATAATCATGGTGCCCACCAAGCTTCAGAAAATGTCACTTTTTTATGACTTCACCCCTTCTACTTCTTCCAGGGTCAGGTGAACAGGTTTGGTTTTGTCCTTTTTTGGCTCTATGAAAATTCTGACATGACTTAATGGACTGTGAAATGAAAGTTCTGGGGCTGGAAGGGTGGTGACCAGAGAAAAGAAGGCCTGTGGAAGGATTATTTATAGGGTGTACTTAGCAGATGAGATTTTCCTTAGACAGGAAGAAATACTGCAGCTAAATACCTTGTTTTCATGGAAACTGTGCACAGGGAATTGAATTCATGAGGCTGAAGAAATTAAAAACAAGTGAAAAGAGTAGGATGATAAAGAAGCCATCAGATGCTCATGATCTCCAGCTGCTGTTGCTTTATCCTAATCACAGATCTGCCCAGTTTGAAACCAGTTTTCTTGCCCAGTTCCAGCCTGCTGTGTCACTGGGACAGGGGAGATGCTGGAACCCGAGTGCCAGCTGACAGCAAAGGGCTGCAGAGGACACATCCAAACCTGCTCCTTTGCCCTTGTTCACCTGCACTCAACCTGCTTCTGTTGGGCTGTGCCACAGAATATCCTATGTTCAATAATTCCCTAGAAAAAAAAATTTTAAGTATCTAAATGGACAATTCCCAGTTCTAAAGTGGCTGGAAAACTTCAGGGCTGAAATTTGGTGACTGCTCCTCTTTAAAATCGTGATCATTAAGCATCAAGGATCTCAGCAACCTTCAGAAAACAGAAGTGTTTTCGTTAAACATTGTTAAGGGTAAATCAAAATTACTGAAGTTTCTCTAAATATTGAAAATTATCCAATTTGATGACCTAGGATCAAAGCAAAATGTTTAGCAGAGTTCTCTAAAAAGCACAAGAGATTTTATTTCACTTCTCAAGCTAAGAACACATGCAGTTCAAAAACTGTTTCATTTCACATCAAAGCTAATATTCACTCTGTTTTTTTTCCTCTTCACCACAGCACACCACTCATTAATTTAAGCATCATCTTTGGAGCACAATCAAAAACCCTCTAAATGTGCATGAAAAAATATTTGCCTCCCCCCAATTATGATCATCTCTGGTACACTCTCTCTGGACTAATGTGTTTATCAAGTGAGGTAGAATCTCTGTAAACTATTTTTTAAGCATTATTCATCATTGAAAATGTTTGTTTCCCAAATAGGAGCAGTAATACAGGGAGACTTGTGTTTTGTTTGTGAGAGATCTGCATTTCCATAGCAGATAATCTTCATTTTTTAAAAATATCAATGCCAAGGGTAGAAAGCCAAAAGAATTAAGATGATAGCTGTCAGGTTGGGCAATGGTTATTTACATCTGTTTCTACAGAAGTTACATTTCTGTGAGCTAAGGAAAAAAGAGAGAAAACTGAATTCTTCGTTTTCTGTCAAATCTGAATATGGTGCTATTTAGAAGCCTCAAGGCAATCAGCTAAAAATCCCAAAGCATAAGACATCTCTTCCTAATGGGGCTGGTTTTCAGAAGAATTGGAATGCTGTCACTCCAGCCGAAAATTACGGGAACAAAATTGTGTTTTCTTTCAAACACAATTACCTTTGTGCAAAATGGGATAACAAGTCATCCTAAGACCAGTGAAGGAAACAGCCTCATGACTAAGCCCACTGCTGTGGTTAACCCAGGGGTCATTAGCAGTGAGACTGTAAAGCAGCACTGCCTGCAGCTCAGACACCAATCCATCCCAAATGACCCCAGAGATCTGGTCTCCAGCAGTCACCAGCCAGATTCATGTTCCAAGGATTCCTGGTTTTCCACTGCCAGCGTGGATGGAGACTCATCCATGATCTCAGCTGAAGCTCTTTGATTGTGCTCCTACAGACGTGTAGGGCCCTAAAATTTCAGACCTTGTCAGATCTCAACTACAGGGCTCCAGAAAATCCAGCCACACAAGTGCTTTCCTACTGCCTCCCACCTCCAGAATGAACAGAGCACTCACCTGCCTCAGGAAGCTGGGAAGGAACTGTTGAACTGTTCCACACAAAGTCCAATCTTAGTAAGTGTTGTGCACATTCATTAATCATGTCATACACTGGATTGGCTCTAAACTGTGAAGAGGACCCAAGAGCCACTCTGATTCTCAGAACACACCAGTCCTTTTGCTGTGAAGAGATACTTGGTGACCCAGAACTATTTCAAATAACAATTCTCTCTACTTATTTTTGAAGAAGGAAGCATCTTACACTGATGATTATCCAAGTCTAGATGCCCCAGGGCTCTGTGATAGGAAGCTGCAAGGGATGGATACGGGGCCCACACCTCAGATTTCGAGTGTGGAATTACAGCCTGAAGCACAGACATCTCAGAAGCACTTGTGGGTGATAGCTCTCCTTGCTCTGTTTCTGAGAACAATAAATGCTCATGCAGTCCTGATATACACAGACACTGCAGGAGAGCAGAAGCACCAGCATAAGACACAAATGCCAGCTCAGGAGTGCTTCACAAAAGCTGCCATGGAGTCAGGCTCTGACCTGCCACAGCCTGGCACAAGTCAAGACTGTATTTGAGTCTCTCTGAGTGACGGAAATGCGGGGAAGCTGAAAGAGCTGCTGTACAACTTACAGGAGCACCCAAGAGAACTGTACTGAGAAGAAGTACAACAACACTCCCCTACCACCTGGCACATCGTGCTTCTAGACCTGGAAGTCACCCACACAGAAGGATGGACCCTGCAGAGCTGGCCAAGGGCACTCAGCACTGCATGGCTACTGCATGGATCTGTTTGTACATGGACCTCCTCAACCACCACGTCCAGAACCACCAAAGGGTTTGCAGGCTGCTCAGCTTTCAGAGAAGACTGGACTGGCAGCGGGGCAAGCCAGCACGTGGCTGTGCTCAGGCAAGTGTCCCTTCTCTCTGGGCCGGCAGATGTCCCCTGCAAGGCCTCAGGCCACCTCTCTGATGTATTATTCACACAGAGAAAGCACCAAGGACTGCTTACTAATGGGAATTCATTATCTCCCAAGCTCCCCTGGGCAGGCACCACATCCTTCTTTTGTTTGAAGGGCTGCACACATGACTAAAGACAGTCACAGACCCCATACAAACACCTCCAGTTAATATCCAGATCCAGCTCTGCAGTCAAGTCCTGTCACCTTTCCCAGTGCATGACTGGACAGATCGTGACATGGTTTTGTTCTTCTTTTTTTAAGATCTGTGTTATTTAAACACAGCATTACCCAGAAAAAAAACCCAGTCATTTTCATCAGTTAATAAGAGAAGAAAAGCAATATGCATAATGGGGATGGAAAAAGAAAAAGATGAGGTTAATGCAGCTAAATCAATGGGGCTGCTCATCCCCTAGGGCTGAGCCAGCCAAGCCTCCTCATCTCCTCTAGGAGAGGCTCTCTGCTCCTCTTGTCTGCACCTGGAATTGCAGGCTCTGCAGCAAAGATCCTCAACAAATCAGTCAGCGCAGAGCAGTAATGTAACACCCAGAAACAGCAAATTTTCTCCTTGGCTTCAAAAGGGGAAAAGCATTTCTGGTCTGTAAGTCTGGTCTAGACACAGTTTTAGAACAGATTTGGAAGGCAAAGGTTATTCAATAATACTGAAGGAAAGGAAAACCAAATACTTCCAATTGTCTTTGAAGTGAAGGACTGTAACCAACACTGGTGGTAAATTAAATATTAGTAACTGAAGATGGGAAGAAACAGCACATGTCAAGTATCCAAAGTATACCAAAAAAAAAGCTACAAAGCATCAAGAAAACAAAAAGAAGATGGGATTTCTTCTGTTTTGTCTGACAGAAGAGCTTTAATGTCTTACAGGATTTGAGTTCAGATTCAGGAACAGGAAAGGACCTGGTGATGCCCCTGCCATAAACCCACCCACAGCTGCACAGCCCTGGTGCATCCCCCAGGAACAGCAGTGGAATCCCCCAGCTCCCTCCTCTCCCTCACATCCCAAGGGACACGTGCAATGCCATCCTCAAACAAGGCTTACAAGAAGCCCCAAGCACAACATTAAATACCATTCTGCAGCTCAAATCAGAACCAGCCTTTTCAGTTCAGCCACAAAGGGATTCTGCACGTTTTAATTAATGGGTTTAATTACTGGTAGCAGGTTTATTATTCAGGCCAAAAAAAGCTTTTTGTGCAGTTCATCCCTTCCTTAATTTGAACTGGAATCTCATTGAAAAGCCAAATTCTGCATGTTCAACAGTGCCTAAGTTACTATTTTCACTCATGTTTACTACTAACCTTTCCCCAAAGCACAGTAAGTATATCCCCTCTGCCAAGTGGGCATGCTGGATTTACACCTAAACAACATATATTTTGATTGTGACACACACCAACTCTCCATAACCCATCTGAATTCTATGGTGGTTAGTTTATAGCATGAAGAATTCTGGATTATTTAATTTAATATACTCAAAATATTATTCAAAGAGAACAAACTACTAAGACTCATTTCAAAGTAGATATTGGAAATGTAGAGATCATCTGGGTAACCATGTCTGAGGCACTCATGAATAAACCCTGTTTGCAGTATGAAGCTGACTTAAACAAGTTTTTTAATTGCTTCAAGCAGCACGTTCCTGTCAGACTAAAGGTGGGCAGCCACACAGAAAAGGCTCAGCAAACTGCAGGCAGCATTTGGACAAACACTGTCGGTGCAATGCGCTGCACTGGAAAGCCTGTAAATACACTTGAGCTAAGTGCAGAAACAGATGTGCTTGCTTTGCCTTCCCCTTTCCCTCACAAGTGCAGAAGTGTTGGGCAAGGGCCGGTGCTCCCGGCAGAGAGCCGCGGGCAGGGCAGGAGGAGCTGAGGGCAGGGCAGGAGGAGCTGAGGCAGCAGGAGCTGCAGGCCGGGCAGCAGGAGCTGAGGCAGCAGGAGCTGCAGGCCGGGCAGGAGGAGCTGCGGGCAGGGCAGGAGGAGCTGCGGGCCGGGCAGGAGGAGCTGAGGTAGCAGGAGCCGCGGGCCAGGCAGGAGGAGCTGCGGGCAGGGCAGGAGGAGCTGAGGCAGCAGGAGCTGCAGGCCGGGCAGCA
>WBNO01019582.1:499260-535747 GCA_013400575.1 Peucedramus taeniatus | reverse complement strand
CTTTCCCCGTTCCTTTTCCCCTTTCCCCATTCCCTTTCCCCGTTCCCTTTCCCCTTTCCCCACTCTTTTCCCCGTTCTTTCCCCATTCCCTTTCCCCTTCCCCGCTCCCTTTCCCCGTTCCCTTTCCCCTTTCCCCGTTCCCCATTCCCTTTCCCCGTTCCCTTTCCCCGTTCTTTCCCCATTCCCTTTCCTCTTTCCCCATTCCCTTTCCCCTTTCCCCGTTCCCTTTCCCCATTCTTTCCTCTTTCCCCGTTGTTGCCCGCAGCCGCTCTCCCGCCAGCCCGGCCCCTGTCCCTCTGCTCCCTCACCCCGGGCCGCGTGGATGCCGGGCTCAGGCCTGCCCGTGTCCCGTTACAGCCGGTTCCCGCGGTGCCGCCCCGGAGCAGCAGCTCCCGCCCCGCTGGACCCCGGAGGAGAACGGGAAATACCTGGAGGACCAGGCAGCCCGGGGGAGAGCGGGCAGGAAAGAAGGACGCCACCGCCGCAATTTCAAATGTCACATTTAATGTTTTCACCACTGTACTCCAAATCTACATTTTACAAAGTGACCAGCAAGTGTGCCACATTAACTGACCAACCTCTGAGATTTTACCTTTCATACCAGTGTCTTCTGGGGCTCGATAATTAAACACGTTTCTCATTCAAGTGAATTGAAATGCTTCAGTTGGTTTTATTCTCAGGAGCCTCATAAAAAACAAAGATATTGCACCATCTTTGTTCAGTTATTCAATGTTTGTCTCTTTCACAGCAAATAATTACTTCATTGAAGTTAAAACTTCCAAACATAACTTACTAATAGTCTCCAATTCCAGCTCAGATCACTCTTGTTGAAAATACTCTGCTAAATACAGATAACTTACAATAACTTTAACAGTTAATTGTCCATAACAAACACCATGGTTTCTCTCCAGACCAAGGCTCAAATTTTAAGACCACCTTTTAGTATTCCTTTGTACAGGTGAAAAACAGTCTTCAATTTTCTAGTCTTGTTTTAAATACAAAAGTTGGAAGGGACATTCAAGTTTCAAGTCTCCACACTAAACTTAAAAAAAAAAAAATCATGTGGAGGTAAACAAACCAAGTTGTATACTCCAGGAGGTAGAGGCCTTCAATTTGTGTTCATATATACATATGCACAGAATTCAGTGTTCCAACAGAAAAAGAATTAGCCAAAAAGTAATAAAAGTTATTTACTACTGTGACATTTCAAGACTTCCACAGCTCTGCCTAAAGACACGAACACAATTAACAGAATTCCCTATGTGCTTTTTTTTTGTCCTTTTCTTTTTTTTTCTCTCAACTGTCCAGTGCAGGAAAAAGTTCTCACAAAATTTCACAGACCTAAAATGTGCAAGCTAGTTTCTCTCTATACAGCAATGATGTCAGGGATCTCTGAAATTAGCCCATAAATGGAATTATTTACACACATAGAAGATGCATGCTGGGGGGTTTTATGTAAGAAAGAGCAGAAAAACTTCTAATAAAAATAGATTAAATATATATATATATTTATACTGGGTAAGGAAACAGAAGTTTAGTCTCTCCTAGTCACAAACTCATTCTCTCTACTCACAACATTTGATTTTAGAACAGCACACATCACCATCACAGCTCTAGTGAGAAGCTATTTATAGGGTTGGGCATCAGGGGACGTGGCCACTTCCCATGGCCACGGCCACCCAGAGGGACTTCATGATTGGTCGCAGTCAAGTTTTCTGTATTCCTTAGTTTTAGAAAACCCAAAATCTTCAGGAATGGCTCAATATCAAAATGTATGTCTATCTGTTTGTACAATCTCACTTCAATAAAAAAAAAAAAAAAGAAAAAACCTCCCCGAATTTGGTTCAATTCTGTTTGTTCTGAGCTGAGCCATCACAGCTGCACTAGAATTCATAAAACACGTGCAACTCTGGGTAAAATATTTTCTTCTAAAAGCACAACCACTTTACAAGATTAAAAGTCTAGTACATTTCTAAGTATTATTCATATTGTACAAGTAGTGGTTGTTAATTTAAAACTTCATTAGTAAAATTACAGTACAAGCATGATTAACCTCCAGAATTGCAAATCCCAGACTCCAGTGGAAAGCTACATTACATCTTCAGTAGTACGGGGCGCTCCGGTCACTCCCACACCAGCGGCGACGGCGGCATCTCGGAGGGCTGGGCGACCGTGGAGCTGCACAGGGACACACAGCAGGGCTCACTGCAGGGGCTCAGGGCCACAGCCCCACTGCTCAGGGCAACCCAACACCCCGGGGACAGCGAAACCCCAAACCCAACCCGCGCGCGCCGGCGGCCACCGGCACCCACAGCAAATATTCCTTTATCTGCATTTTCACCCCTCCTCCCAGCACCTTCACCCTGCAGCTCCACAACCAACACTCAACCAACACTCAACACTCACTGAACCCTCCCAACTGCAGTTTCAGTCTGACTTCTGTTCTTCCGCACAAAAACATTACTTGAAACTTTTGCACGTTTTACTTAAATTCTAGAAGAGTTCATAAAGACAGTTCACAAGGGTTTTATCTATGGGCCCTTCCTACTCTCAGGAACTGAAAACCTAAAACATTCTGGATGTGTGAATTCTGTACTACTAATAAATGGGAATTAATATCAGATGTGATTACATACAGTTACCTAATAAAGCTCTTAAAAGCAGCAGACTGAGGGTTGATGCAGAGAGGCACTCTGTTTCCTTTCTGCTGTTCCAAAATGAACTGATGAATTATTTCTGTACACAGGAGAAAAATACAAAACAACACAGCATTAATACTTCTGGCTTCAGTAAAATGCAATGTCAACTGGAGGGAAACAGAACTTCCCTTATTGAGAGTACATTTTAGTGAGGATGAAAGAGCTCCAGTTTCCCTAAATCTGACTGCTCAGCTTCAGCTCCTGGCTGCTGCTGCCCCTTTCTGCAGGACAGCTGTGCAGGTCACACCTCACAGCCCCAAAAGGCCGCACAGTGACTTCCCCCTTCCCCCACTGCCATCCTTCAGCAAAAGGATGAGGAACAGGGCACCAGGGCTGGGCACTGGTGAGCTTTGAAACCCACAGACTTCTGCAGGTCAGCTCATGCTTGTGCCACTGCCTTATCTCAGAACACTTATAATTCCATTCTTTTGGTGAAAAGAAATTATTTCTATTATTGTCTACTACGGAAAAATACCTCAAAGAAAGCAGCACCAGGATCTGTGTGGATCCAGAGCACAAATCCCAACTCCACCCCAACTCCACCCCACATCCCCCTGCTGCAGGGTGGAGCAGGGGGACAACTGCACATGCAAGGTTGACTCACCTTTAACCTGCCGAACAGAACTGAGGTTCTTCTCAAAAGTGTCATCAAATTTGGGGTTAGTGACGGGTTCAAAATCACTGGTATAAACTCTGCCAGTCGAGGTGGAGAAACAACACTTGCACATACAGGTGTGGTAGCGCAAGCGGCCCTCGTCCAGGTAGGGGTGAGCTAAGGCATCCTTAGCAGATATCCTTTTGGACTGGGAGCAGCATGAAAGGAAGAGAGCAGGGGTGAGGGTATTTTCAGAGCTACTGGAACTACTCATGGATCAATTGTCAGTTGTTTATAACCCATACTGGTGTGAAAGGAGCTGCCACTAGAGGGGAGCTGAGGCTCACAAACCAGCCTGGGTGGCAGCGACCTCCAGCTCAGCCACCACGGCAAACGCCGAGCACACAGCTCTCAGGAACATGCTTTTCAAAGGCTTTTTTGCTCCAGATAACCTTACAATTATGACTCCTGCAATAAATCAAAACAAGCTGGGAAAAACAGCATTCTAAGTGTTGAGGGAGTCAGAAAGGAATTTTTTTTTAATGTGGAAGTTATGGTTTAACATTTCCATGGTTCTGTTCAGCAAAGCAATCTTAAGGTTTAAAAAAATACCCTCCAAAGGCAGTGCTTCTAAATGCTTCATCAACCCCCAGCCTCCTCCTTTGCACTGCAGTCACTCTGTTTTACATTTGCAATATTGGGGAGGGTTCTGTGGGAATGAAATTAAGATTATCAATTCCAATATCAGATTTTCTCGTGACAATTATCTACAATGTCCCAAGAAACGAAATCAAAAATCCACAGGAGCACATTTTTATTAGAAAAACAGATACTCAGTGGAAAAACGATCCTGTTCTGTGATTGGGGATGCAGGAGGAATTTTTTGTGTGTTGCAAGACCAGGAACACCCCCGTGTCCCTAATTAGAACTGCATCAAAGTAGCTGATGTTCTGCTACCTACACCCAGCTCGGAAAAGAGCATGAGTCATGCACAGCCTCATCCTTCCCACTGCCAGAGCTTCCTTCCCAGGACCACTCAGTTTGAAATGTGAAACCCCCATTCCAGGGGGAATTGATCAGCCGATTATACGATATTTTTACTTTTTTTATGGACCAAAATTACTGCAATGCCATGTAGAAGGAAACCAGCTAAAGCAGTCCTTGACTTACAACATTCATTTAAGCACCAGACAACAAAAACTGTTCAAACCAGAAGTATTAGAGGTGATTTTCAGTCCTACTTACTGGATCAAAGACCAACATCCTGCAAAGGAGATGAACTGCTTCATGGGTAGCTTGACTGGAGAGTGTATATAGGACAGGAAGGGATGGCTGTAGGGGGAATGGGAGGAAGAGAAGCACAGAGTGTCCTGTCAGATCCATCAGCAGGAAAACCCTGTTCCTGCACGCGCTATTCCACACTCAGCAAGGACAAACTCCTTGTTAAAGGGGACAAGTGGTACCTAATGCTTTCCAGCATGACAATAATCACCATTACAAAACCCAGCAACTGTAATAAAGGTCCATTGATCACTGTTCCCCTTAGTTCAGATGTAATCCCTGGAAAAACCTGCTTTTCTTTATGTATTTTTCTCTACAGACACCACTCCCCGCTGTAGCTGCTCCAGGGCTTGATTAACTCCATCATTTCCAGTAGTTCATTTCTTAATCTCAATCCCTCCCAAATCATGGATTACTTTGCTTTTTTCCTTGCCCAGGCAATCCACAGCTGACTGACAGTGACAGAAGGACTCTACTGGATGTCAGGGTTGCTGTAAATTTCCCAGTATCAATAAGAATTACACCTCCACAGTGACATCAGCTGAAGTTAACCCTGAAGTGCCACACAGAGCCCTGAGCACTTCCCAGCCTTGGTTTCTCAGGGCAGCCTATGGAATATAAAGCTGCAGTGTTTGGTAACTCTCCTCCTCCTGGCTTGCTCTCCTACAGCAGAGGGATCCCAAGAGGCATGGGGATGGACTCCACACGTTTTCCTGTGGGAAGGGGGTCAGCAGGGACAGGGACAGGGACAGCTCATTCACCCTGGGGCTGCCAGGGACACAATTCACTTGAACTTTTAAATACCAAACTGACAAAGTCTACGGAGTATGTAAATACCAATTTTGCCAGCACACAGTGGGGTAGGGGGGGTTTAATCAGAAACTTCTCACATTAATCTATTTTTACATGGAGCAGCAAAATGCCTCACCCCTTTCTCCCACTGCGCTCACCTACGGCGAGTAAAAATAGTTGGTGTGACAAAGCAATCGCCCGTTTCTAACTTGGGCTTCTCTCCCTATTAGTCTAATTAGGAAACCAGTAACATTTAACCATTTACAACCAGCAAAAGCTCCATTTCAGAATATTAAAAGCCAGGAATTTGCACTCAAACATGAAGTGTGCTTCAAGTTGAAAACAAAAGCATCATTAATCACCTGGATGCTCTACATCCCCTGGCTCCAAGGTGCAATGAGCACAGAAGCTCCCAGTGCACTCCAGGGAGAATGAACATTGTTTTCCCCAGCATACACACAACTAACTCTTAGAGTGTATTTCTTACAACTTTGTGGCTACAGGACAGTAAATCTGTAGTGGAAACTTTTTATACCATTTCACCTCACTTGCTTTTTAGGATTCCCACTATCCTGTGGGTCTTAAGACATTGGGTTTAGGAGTCACAACTCTCCTAGAACATGACAGCAGAAAAATATACTTGACTTAAAACTGGTAGAGAAAATCTGAAGGAAATCCTCCTTTTATTAATGCTCAAATTAAAAAATCCTGTCATGAAATGGAACAGCGACAACTTTATGTAGTGGATGCAAAGTGCCAGGGAGGCAGAACTCCCACATGTCAATAATAAAGCAGAATATACATGCAATGCTCATTTCTATGGTAACTACTATTGTAGCGAGCAGACGTGAGAAATTACTTCAGCATGCAGAAAATAATGATGCAAACTTAACTACTGGAGCAATAATTAACTTAACTACAGGCCAATAATTTTGTTAATTTTGTTAACAATTATAAAAATTATCCTATTGGAGAGCCACAGAGCCTTATCTCTGCACTAGGGATGCCTGCACAAGCATTTCTTTCTATCTGTTAACACTACACTGCATTTGCCCTTTTTATTGCCCAGGCAACACAGTGGCTCCATCCTGCCTTTTTCCTTTGGTTTGGGGTCTTTTCCAAAGCCAACTTTTACTCCAGTTGTGTTGAATGCTGCATCTCAGCTTTCAGCCCCTTGTTGGGCCTTCCTGAGCAGTTCAGGACTGAGCTCAGCTGTGCAGGGACCCTCTGGGCTTGGGGTGCTGGAGGTTCTGCCCTTGGCTCTGGGCAGTGGGTGAATTCCCCCTCTAACACTCCTGATCCTAGCAGTGCAGCAGCCCTCCAGAACTTTTTGAATTATACTGTCAATCTTAATTTATGTCTCTTGACAGTACTAACACTTAAATTACATCTTCATTCAAAATAGGCATCAAAACACTGTCACCTCAGAAAGGGAGACCTTCACCTGGGTCATCAAGTCCAACAGTCCCCCCAAGGCAGAAGGAGAAATGCCCCTGACTAGTGAAAAGCCCCCTTGTCTCCACAGCAGGTGGACTCAGCACACATCAGCCCCACCCCAAGCACCACAACCCCCTGTGCTCAACTCGGCCCCATTCCCAGGCACAGACAGCTCTGAGACCAATCAACAGGCCATGGGAATTCAAGGAGGGTGTGAAAGCCTGAGCCCCCCCCGGAGGAAGCCCAGCCTGGTGGGGCTGGGGCTGCAGCCAGCCCTGGCAGTACCTGTTTATGAGGACCCCTGAGTATGTGTGCCTTGGCGCCTTCACAAGCCGTCCTCATCGCCTCCAGCGACGGCGTGCCCAGCAGGTCTGTGATCAGATCCAGCTGCACAGAGCACACAGGACACAGCTCAGACACGGGGATGCTCTCTGCTGGAGCAGCACATTCCAGAGCTAACACAGATCAACATCCTGTCCCCGTTCCCTGGGAGCAGAGCCTGACCCCCCCGGCTGCCCCTCCTGTCAGGGAGTTGTGCAGAGCCACAAGGTCCCCTCTGAGCCTCCTTTTCTCCAGGCTGAGCCCCTTTCCAGCTCCCTCAGGAGTTCTCCAGCCCCTTGCCCTTCCCTGGACACACTCCAGCCCCTCCCTGTCTCCCCTGAGGTGCACCACTGCCTCCAGGAGCAGGGGCAGCAGGAAGGCTGGCAGGGAGAGGTGAGGATGGATACCTGCTGGATGGGACTCTGTGCCTGGAACAATATCCTTCTGCCAAGCAACTCTGCAAAGATGCAGCCAACAGACCAGATGTCGATGGCATTGCTGTAGTGCCGGCTGCCCATCAGGATCTCCGGAGCGCGGTAATACTGAGTGACAACTTCCTGAGTCATGTGCCGGGATTCGTCTAACTCTTCCACCCTGGCCAATCCAAAATCACAAATCTAAATTGAGAAGGTAAATAAGAAAATTAAAACAACCAAAACACCTTCTGCATCTCAAATAGGCAGCCTTCTGGGAAGGAGGCAGGGGATCCCCAACCAGCAGTTAAATACATCAGATAATTTCCTCCTATCCCCTCTCCCCTGGCTGATGCAGTTACAGCAGATTATGTTGCTTTGTTCCACAGCCATTTAAACTTCCTACAATTTGATTTGAAATCACAGTACATTTTAAGTTGGCATTACAGTATTTATAATCTGTAAGATTAAAAAGCTTTGCACTACAAAAAAACCAAACTCTGGGTACGGAGTATTTCAACTAAAACAAACTTCATTTGCTCATGACATGTCTCAAAATATTAAAGATTCAGCTCTACTCATTCAGGCTTGGAGAATTGTTAAAAATGTCTTGAACTAGAAGGGTTAAGAAAAGAGACCAAACTTTGCCAATTAGAATTCTTAGCAAATCCCTGTAAGTAACACTGAATTTTTGTGTTTGGCACAGCTGTACAACACACCTCAGTCCTCCAAAATTCCATACACCCAAGGTTAATGGAAATGCTTTGGGCATTTGGTGTCATCTTCCCCTGAGGAGCACAGGGACACTGAGAACCCCCTGCCCCTCCCAGGCAGAGGACATCCCACCCAAGTCAGGCATTGTCTCTCTCTTGCTTTCAAAGATGTGGGGAGAGGCCAGGAGAAAAGGGGAAAGGCAGATGTTTGCTTCATTCCTACTTTTTAAAAAATCTGTAGGATTTTTTTTCCATTTACATGGACTTTCAAGGAAAGTTTTCACACTGAATGTTTTTTGTTCAAAAATTAACAACATACACACACGAACATCTGCAATAAATGTAAGCAGCACCTTAAGGACACAGTTGCTGTTCACGAGTAGGTTCCCTGGTTTAATGTCTCGATGTAAAATGCCAGCAGAATGTAGATATTTCAGACCTGAAAGATTAAAGAAAATTAAAATAAACTATTTTTTCCCCTTTTAAAAGAAGTTTAAGGCTGACAACATTTTCCTGGAAGGTCTGGCAACTCCTGATCAGCAAAGGCTTTGCCTGTGCCTCAGTTTTTATAGGAGTAACTCCCAGCCACTAGTGCACACTCAGTCACTTAATGACAGGGTAAAATTCTGGAGTATATAAAATACACAGAAAAAGGAATTCAGCAGTCTTTTTATAAAAACCCCTCTCCCACCAAAAATCCAACAAACAACAAATCAAAAGCAAAACATCATCCCTCTGATTATGGCATGGATACTCTGCTAATCCCCACACTGGAATTTTCACATATCTCTTACTGCTCTGTTTTTCAGTAACAATTTTTGCCTTAAGTGGATATAATTACACATATTTACCCATCTGGTTCAGTCTAGGCGTCCTTTTTGTTCCTTGATTCTAAAAGCTTTCTTTTAAATGCTTTTAGAAATTTAAATTAAATAATTAAATTTCTTTTAAATTTTAAAAGAAAATGACTTTTCTTTCCCTGACAATGCTTTAAGGCAGCAAGGGTGCCAAGCTCTTGGAGCTACACTAATTCACGCTTGGTATTTTTTCAAATATGAAATTAAAAGAAGTTCCTACAGAAAGCTTATTCAAGATGAGAATGTCTTGAGAATAAACATTAAGAAAAAAAAAAAATATTTCTACTACGTAATTTTCATGAAATTCAGAGGAAGAAAAATTACCTCTTAAAATCTGGTAAAGAAAAACTTTGACATGATCCGAGCTGAGTGGCTGAGGAGAGACGATAATCTTATGGAGGTCACTCTGCATCAACTCAGTGACAACATATCTGCAGTTCAGTGGTCAAGGAAAAGCAGAACAGGCACAGGATCTCTTGAAACATTCACTAACTCCTACTTACTTGAGCTCTTACAGGTCAGAACTACTGAGTTAAAGGGAAGAAAGCTGCTTCAGAGGTCAAATTCTTACAGGAATGAAAATAAATAATGGCTTGTGAAAGAAAACAGATTAGTCCATGAGAGTTTGCATTAAGGCAGTTGTACAAAGTTACTGAAAGGCAAATTGCAAGTGAGACTGAGGGGAGGTGGCTCCCAGAAGGGCCTGTGTGTGTTCAAGGGGTTTCAAAAGCAGTGAAATAGAGTGAAAGCTGCACACCTCCACCAGGGATGGAGACCATCCTGACAATGTCCTGGGTGTGGGACAACAATGACACACACAGAGAAATCATCACAACAAATACTGGGGGCACTACAGGCATTAATTAAAAACATTACTGCTTTAAAAGCTTCGTTTAGCAGTCACATTTGAAAGAGAAGTCTTTGCTATTATCACATTTGTGGCTGAAGGAAGTAAAACACATTTGCCCCGTGTTAACTGATACAGCCAGGTATTGAATGCTCATTTTCTTTCATCTCTACCCAGTCAATGCTCTGCTTTCATCTGTTGCTCTACAAACCCTCTCCAGCCAAATCCCTGTTGGCCAAAGGGTTCATCTGCCAACAGAACACTACACAAAAACTCATTTTATAAATTAAATATCTCCAACTTTTTGAGGAAAAAATATTAAAACTGCATTCATAAAGAATTCATAAAGAAAAACCCCAACCTTGCAGCACCATAATTTGTAGTCCTCTAATTTTTCTTTTCCTTTAGCAAAGACCCTTTTAAATATTTATGCCAGACTTTTAAAATCTGCGGTTTACCTTATACCTTCAACCAATCTTTACATTAAATTTAATGCAAAACATTTTAAAAAACCCGAAAGCATTACTCTGCACTTTATTATGATAAGATTTTTGTTTTGCTACGCCACAAATCCTCCTAAATCTCAATCCTGAGCATAATGTCTCCCAGATGTCTCAACTAGTTGCCATGCCAACTAAAGCAGCTTAAATTAAATGAGGGCCTGAAATGGCACCTGCACCACTGCAGGTCTGGGGCGCATTAAATAAAGCCCTTGACAGGGCTCAGAGGTGCCATTAACCCCAGCAGCAGCAGCCATCTGATGATTGTCTCGGGATAATTGAGCCAGGGCTGACGAGCGGCGGCAACACGTTCCACCGTGACCCACAGCCTCTCCTCCTGCTGGGACCCTGCCTGCAGCAGCCACTGCTGGGGACACTGAGCCAAACAGACACCCCAAACCCAGGGCATTTCAGTCCCCTCCTCACAGGGGTACCTGCAGTTTTGCTTTTCCCAGTGCCACTGCTGGGCCCTGGCTGTGGGGCAGCTGCTGGCGCTGAACACGCCGCTAACCCAGCGCTGCTACCACAGAGAAATTGCTCCTGACAGCAGTAATTAGTTAAGTAGCTGTATAAAATTAGATCTACAAATGTACCAATTTGCTTCAGAGTAATTATCAAAGCAAATGTGCGGTACAAAAGAACTTGACTTGCTCTGCTGGCTGGGACCTGCTGAGTTGGTAAATTTTGTAAAGCGACAGATAAACGTAAGGAAGGGATGAAGTGCCCTTGGGTGATGTGGCACTCTCATCGTGGCTTGGACCGTGCTTTATTTGGTGTCTGCATCCCTCAAACCCCAGTTCTGTGGCTCAGCAGAAACCCTGGCAGTCCCTGCCCAGCTGGTTTGGGTGCTGGCCCAGAGGAACTGGCCACAGTGATGGGTCAGAAGGAAAACCCTGTCCCAGGGCGAGCACGTGCTGCTGGTCCAGCAGGGCTGGCACTGACCCTCACTGCCTGCAGCAGCCCCTCTTACCTGGCTCCTCTCTGCCCTCCTCCACCCCACAGACATGAGGGATCTACCCCAGAATCCACCAGAACATTGCTCTTTCACCTCTCTGTGAATTTACTGCACATCTTCGCTTTTACTGCTGTTCAAACTTTTCCCAGACCCTATCCCTAAAAAGTGGTGACTTTTCAGCAGCTTCTGATATTCACTTTAATGGGCAAAGTTTTCATAAAGTTACTACAGAAACTTTGGATTGTTCTTAAAGGAGAACATCCATGCATCTGCAGTTGCTGAATTCAGTATTACAATCAACTGTGGAAAAATTTGTAATTGGAAAAAAGAGCTACCAATCCTTCATTTCTGCACTAGGTGATATTGGCAAAAACATCAATACCTATAACATTCAAAATGGCCACAAAGATTTTCAACTGAAAACCTCATTATTAGTTCAAATTATATCTTAATCTGAGTGTTTTCCAGGAATTTTCATCCTAAAACAAAAATCTCGATTAAAAGATTAAATTAAAATTCCTTTATTCATCACTGGTTACCTCAGGAATCTTTTAATTTATCATTAAAATGTTACGGTGGTTTTATAATTAGTTCTCTTTAAAAAATACACTCTGCAATTCCTGCTGGTACCTACGAAACACTGAATAATTGAAATGAACTCTACCAGCTCATTTGCAACACATCATTCATATAATTTTAGTCATTCTTTTATTACATTTCTTTCCCCAAAAAGGGCACTACAACTCTTTGGAAAGAACAAAGGAAATCACTCAATACCAACTCCAGCCCTTCACACTTTTATCACTGTTCAGTATGTCCTACTGTAAAAATGGAACAACCCTATGATATCTTTGGGAACTCTACTAGTGGATCAACAAAAGAAGTTTTGACATCTACACCCCCCAAATAGGGAACATCTTTACCTGATCTTCTTCAAACCAATCTTAAGTAAGTTCTCCTTACACTACAGTAAGAAGAAACACATGCAATTAAAAATGGGTATATAAATCAAAACATTCACTAACTCATTATTTTAAGGAATTTAAGGGTCCTAAGTGCACTTACTGTAATCATTTCAAAATAAAGGACAAAGAAGACTACACAGAGCAATAGTCCCCTGTTGCCAATATTAGAGTCAAGAAACTAACAAAAATATTAAAAAGACAGCCCTGTGGAACACAACTCAGAATGACTTAAAGTCAGTTAGCCATGAAGGAAACTAACATTTTGGTTTTATATTCAAAACTTGGCAGTAGCTAAGCTCATAAAAATAAGCTTATCCCATTTAAATATTCTTGATTGTACAATTACATGGAAGGAGTAATCCTTAACCTAGATCTGATTTATAACTCATATGACTTGTTCTAAATGAGGGCATTGAACTAGTGCACATAACCAAAATCCAGTTTTTCAAGACTACTTATATGCTCTTCACGTGAAAGAAATATCAAAGCAGAATTTTACCTAAACTCATATAAAAAAGCCCCAGTACAGCACAGCAATATTTCCAACTAAATAACATGTTTCTCCACCAGCAAGTTGTGCTGTACTTTGGTTAAAACCACCACGCTGATTACACCTACTTTCTTCACCAATCAATCCAAGGTATTATATAAATAGATCAAACCATACTTCAAAAGTTCAGGTTACCTAAAAATAATGACAATTTCCCACCCATTAATTGTAAAGTGGGTCATACAAAAAAGCAGCTTAGACCCACCAGCAAGAAACCCAACCTGCCCAAGTCTAACCATAGGAGTGGCAAAGAATTTCTCCTCCCATGAGAGTCAGAGCCCTCCCAGCTCAGGGATTCACTTTCCAGTATTCCAGAAAGCAGAAATTCCCTACTTCACAACTAGAAGACAGCCCAAGCCAAGATCAAAAAGGAAAAAACCAAACCAAAACATGACACTCATGTCAAGTTTTTCCCTCAAACTCATTGCTAGAATACAGTTCCCCACAGGCAGCAGGTACCTGTGCTGCATCAGTGACAGAGAACTCATGTGGGACACAGCTCTGGGCAATGTGCTCTGGACCAGGACAGAGCTGACCAAGGAAAGCCACAGCCCTGGCAGTCCACTGAAACCTCTCTGGTAACTCAGGGTTTCAAAGCCTGTGAAGGCAGAATCCTCTGAAACCACCACCAAGTCTTTTAAAGTACTAATAACTGAGAGGAGATGAATTACTGCATATAGTTTTGAAAAAAATATTCAGGGGGAATCCCCGTGAGCAGCAGCAGGGCCTGCTGGTCAGTCCCACACTCCCTGCACACACTGGCTCACGTGGCATCAAAGGCTCAGCTCAGTCCTGCACCATCCCAGCCCAACACCACCTCAGAGCTCTGGATGCTACAGGTTCACTTCTTGAAATAAAGTTGTCCACATGCAGGCTCGAGGCTTCTGTGGCTCCATTTCATAGATTACACCAAATGCTGGCAGCTTCTAAGCTAATGAAAATCACACCTACCTCCATTAACATGTTCTATTTTTATATTTAGGATACATTTCTTCAAAATAGTCGATGTGTGGAGGCTGGAGGATGTCGAGGGCAGAGAGTACCTAGGAAACACCACACAAGGTCAAGGCCTATTCCAGTCAAACAAAACCAAATCCCTTTCAAAAAGACAGACTGCACATTCTCACATGGCTTGATTTTATTCTACTCCACAGACAGACCAATGTTCTGTCTCACCAGGTATGTAAATTTAATAACCCACCATATCAGATATTCTGTACATTCAATGTCTCTCTCTCTTTTTTAACTCAAGAAATTTTTTCCAGCTGTTTGAGTAGTAGTTTGAAATCACAAATTTATCTATCCAATAAAAAGACGTTTCTTTACAACATATATGAACATAAAATCTTTGAAAGAAGTAATTCCAGCAAAGAAATGTAAAAGCAGAAGATATTACACTCTGTTCTGCCTTTAGTCTTTCAGAGTCTTGTGATTCACTGCTTCCACATGGGAATTGCAAACCCTTAAGTTGTTCCTGCTCTGCATAAACAGCTCAGTGGTAGAAAAAGCAAAAGGTAAAAAAGGTAGAAAAAAGCAAAAATATAGAAAAGCAGCAGCAGAGAATTCCCATCCTCTCACAGAGAAAGATACTCCGTGGTGTGGTCATTTGGATCCTATCCCAGGAATGTTCATGACACTGGGTGAAGCACCCAAACTTCAGATGCACGTCAAACTTCATGGGTCAATTCAAATAGTGTTTAAATACTTTAACTTAAGCTGACTGATTTTACCTAAAGCAGATTTGGGAGAGGACCATCAAAGGGGACAGGACCATGGAGCTCAGGAGCTGACCAACAGCTCAGGAGGAAGAGTGTCCAGCTGACAGCTCTGTGCAGCCTGACATTTACCTGAAGCCTGAAATAAGTCTGGGCAGAAGTGTACTGATTGTCTGCAAACACTTGGGAAGGGAAATTATGAGTATCCTTAGATTCTTGACAGTTTCATTTTTATAGTGTTTGTAACAGTAATAGCAGAGTTTCCAGAAAATCTGATCACTGTAAAATCAGAGAGCTTTTAAAGCATTTGAGATATATTCTGTAACAAAACACACCTCTGTTACAGAGAGCTCCATTTTACATTTACATTTTCTCCAAGATTTCAAGATTACTTTGAATTTACTTACATTGTCATGCTTAAAAAAACACAACATCTTCAACTCCCGGAAGACCCTTTTACAAGAGACCAAATTTTGGAAGACGTTGGGCATCTTTTTGAGTGCAACTCTCTTTCCATCTCGTGGATCTGTTACTGACCTACAGAATAAAAGACAAAGAACATCACATACTCCTATTAGACAGTTTTTCTAAAGAAGGAAAGAATATTTTAAAGTTTCTTATCGTTCTCAGCTCAGTGAGTCAAAACAAGGTGAAGCCATTCCTAGGGAAAAGAGCACTAATGTGAGGGCAGTGAGCAGTGTCCTGCATGGCCTGTGTCACACAGATGTGACCATTCCGTGGATGGAGCACACACCCAGCCCAGCAGTGCCACGCACAGAGCTCATCGTGACACCAAACCCTGCAGTGGGTGTCGGGATAAACATCCCCTTCACCTCCCAAAAACACCTCATTAAAACGCTCTCTCAGTTACCCAGATCGGGTTTTATCAGGTCTATTGCTCACTTCTTCCTCTCCAAAGAGGGTAAAGGATTGAATAATCCCAACAGAACACTGGCAAGTGTAAGACTATTTACTGGTCTATCACCAAAGCACATCTGGAGAAGCAACAGCACATGGCATCTAAGTTTCCACAAATGTAAAACAGGCGTGATACTGGTCTTTCTCCAACACAACCTATGGAATGCAAGTATAGTAGCTCAGGAATTATAAGGTGCTTTGCACATGGCAAGTATTTTAATTTAAAATAATTGGATTCTGAAAATAGAATTTTATAATGAGAACCATAAAACTAGAGCAAGGAGATTATGGTGCCTCAATTCCCAATCCCAGTTTTTAAGGTGAGTTTCTCAAACGTCACTACAGAATAGAGTATATGCATATTTTTACTGGGATGACCAAAATAACTTCAATCTCAGTGCAGTGTTGAACCCACAGAAGAATCCACATCCAGCTATATACCCTGATAACTACATTTGTCCTTAAAAAATTTTTGGCTTTTCTCTCTCATGTGACTCCTCAACAGCAGACATGCAAGGCAGCTTCTTATGCCTCAGGTCAATTTTTTAAATATCTAAAAAAAATTAGACTGGAGTGTTCAGGTATTTACCTCACTCCCAAGTACCACATCTGATTTCAAACTCATTCAACCAGTCCAAAGTCAGTCCCAACACCTTGGCCAGACACCTCTTGACAGCCTGCACATTTGTGTTTTAAACAAATCCTTTCAACCACTACCCCTAAAAATATGAACAGATGCCCATCTTTTTCTTGCTGACTGAAGGCAGGGTCACATGTTTTGAGCCCAGATTCCCTGATTTCTGGGATTCTGCTGCTGCTGAGCCTCACTGGAGGAAGCTGTGGCACTTTGTACCTCTCAGGACCATCGGGTCCTGTGAGTTCTCAGCCTCCTCCCAAGGATGGAGCTGCTCTGCAGCCCCGCTGGGCAGAGGGAAAGGTTTGATAAAGAGGGTGTCTTTAATTAAATAACAAAACTATGATTCATGTTGATAGCTACCACAGATCTACTGATGCTGATTTTTACTAGCTGTGGGACCCCTTGTAAAAACCAAAAAGAGCTGAACACGTGCAGAGCTGTTAAAATTCACCTCTGCTGCGCCAGGCCTGGCATGGCTGCTCTGCTCTCCCAAATGTTTCCATACAGTAACAATTGGTTTGGGTAAACAGTCTTTCCTTAGTCTCTCATAGAGGAAGGAGTTCCGTGGGGTTGCTGTGGCAGTTTCTTTTTTCCTTTAAATAACCCACTTTTACAAAGAAGTGATGATCCCCTGCAGTATCCATCTGGAAAGCAATTCCTCTGCTCTTTCCTCCACAGCAGCAGCAATGCCAGCCTGCCCCTCACCTCCCTGCCTTGAGCTGGGAGCTCTGTACTACTCACCAGCTATTTCACTTCAAGGGGCAGCATAAAACTAACAATCCAAGTTCTGAAGATCAGAACTGTCAGGCCTGCATTCCAAAGAACAGAAACAAGAAAGGAAGAAAGGAAGAAAGGAAACAGCCTGTCTGAAAACCTGGTATTTACAGCATCCAAAAAAAGATGCTGAAAATGTTGCTTTGTGTTTGTGTACAGTACCTACTTTGATACTAGTAAAATAATTATTTATAGCAACATGCTATCAGGTCACATATCCCCGGGAGAAACTAGAAAAGCAGGAAAATCTCCTAGGAGCTAATTGAGAGAACAGCTAGAAAGGCAGCTTTACTTACTGCTGCTCTCAGAAGAACACATTTGAATTCCCTGCCCTGCCTTGTGAGGACATTCCAGCACGGGTGAATCCCGCAGCAAAGGGCCCAGCAGGCAGGAGCCATCCATCACAAGGCACTACTGAAGCCTCAAAGGGTCCACTTACTAAGCTCCAACTACAGCTGGGGATAAAGAGATCAGAGACCAAGATTCAAACCAAAAATAACTTACCAAAAATTTATATATAAGTATGGGGCAAAAAATAAGTTGTTAAATCTTGTGTCAAGGCAGATAGCTCAGCTCTAACCATGCCCTCAGGAACAGCATCCCCCAGCCAGGAGATCCAGCACTGATCACTGTGAGTGGAGGCATCCCAAGCCCCATCCCTGGAGTGACAGAGGGGGAGCTGGGCCAGCACACAGCTGGGGCAAAGGGCCAGGACGTTTTGGGGAGCAGATCACAACCACCGCAGGTGAGGGACTGCAGGAGACCAGCCCTGGGGCCAGCACAGGAATGGGATGCATCCCCTGAAGTGCAGTGGGTGCCCTGTGCAGCAGGGCCACTCTCCTGCCATCAGAAACCCTTTTGTTCTGCTGATTATACATAATGTATGCGTGTCTTGCTATATTTAAGAACTACATAAAAAGCTTTAAAATAGTCTGACATAAAACACATAAAGAAAAAAGATACTTTACAAAACCTGCACCTTCTATTTACTCTGCAAGCTAATCACACCAGAAATAATACAATTTTAAAAAGCAATAGGACTACAGAAGAGATTAATGACACAATCCAGACCTCTAGTTAAAATGTTTTCAAAGACAATCCTTATCTCAAAGAATCCTTGCAGGCATTCAGCCGTTTCAATTACGCATTATAAGCCTTTAGAAACTCTCTGCCATGTTGATGGCAAATTTTCAAGGTGGAGTCTATGCCAACAGTGACTTTTTCTCTCCCTGAATCCAGGTCAAGGCATACGCATTGTTCTGTAGTTTCAACTGGTAGAAAAACAAGTTTGTGACTGCTCCGTGCAATTATTACACAGGAGCAAGATAATGAAAGAATGTTCTTGGGGTGGTGTGGGAAACTGCTGGTGGAGTTTGCTCTATCACGGAAACAAACCTTCCTTCACATTTATAGAGAATATCTATAAATTTACATCAGGACTTACCAGAAGGGAGGGAATTTAATAGGATTACTCTGCAAGTTTTTCTTACTAGTCAGTGAACTTTCTTCCTCAGTTGCTTGACTCTTAATCACACAGGCTCTTCCAGCAAGCCTTACTCTGAGATATGTAAGTGACCTGGTCCCACAAGCATTTCAGCTGCTCACCCAGGCATGTTTGATGTACCACTTTAAAACAAACAGCCCAGTTCATACTCAAGGGCATGTGATCCCAATATGCTGCTTTTTCAGCACACGGTATCGCAATCAATCACATCTTGGCATATTTCAAAATATACTTGAGCATGGGATGATATTAAAAATCCCTTAGAAAAGCTCACAAACCCACAAGATTCCCAAGACTGAAGTGGAAGTGCAGGGAGAGGCTGTGCACTTATCAAATCTCTTATCTGGGAAATGCTTGATTGGGTACATAAAATTTGCACACAGGCACAGGCCATGAGACCAAGCTCTGTTCTCTGCAAAGTCACTGCCAGGCACTGAGCCCTACCAAAATGTGACCAAAACTGATCCACAACATTTAATGGACTGTTGGGCATCAGAGGGGAGAGGTGAGGAAAATAAGCACATAAGTGTGAAATCTTTAAGAAAACAAACCTATATATATATATATATGTATATGTGGATTTACTTTAGCAATTTACCCTTATAAAGATTCAAACACCAGGGAGACAGGACAAAGGTGATGTTCCAGGCTCTCCAGTGACCTTGCCTGCTGTTTTCTCCCATCACAGACTGCAGTCCATGTCCCACACTGTTCACCAACACACACAAAACGCGCTTTAAAGCTCTGTGACAATCCCTAATGGACGTTAAATTATTCAAATGCTAAATGATTCTGTCTAACTTTAGTAGCCTAAAAGTCAGTTTTCCAGCCCAGAGCTGTGAGTGAGGCGTTCCTGCCTTGGGCAGGGGCTGCTGCAGCTCGGGCTGGCCCCAAACAGCTGTGCTGGCACGGTGACACGGCGAGCAGGGAACAGCCCCGGGACAAAGGCAGGACAGACAGACACTTGTTCAGGAACAATGGCAGCCCAGGCATATGTCAGAGAGGATCTCAGTCAGTCACACTGCCTCTGCCAAGTGAACAAGGACGGGGAGAGGTGGGATTAATCTCTGTTTGAGGGCTCTTGGGTAACACATGAACTGTTTCTCTAGGGGTGCCTCACCCCAGCAGTGAATGCAGAGAACCAGCAGAGCCTCCTCATGGATAACCGGATTCCTGATCTGAGGATCCCAGTTTTCTAATTTCACATGAGACTCCTCTCCCTGTGTGTGCAGCCAGGGGCTGTGCTGTGTGTCACAGCCCACTCTGCACCCTGCCCTGCCAGCAGGGTGACCTGGGCTCCCCTCCAGCACTGGTGGGGAGGGATCATCAGGAGCCAGGTTTTGTTTTGGTTGGATTTCTCACAACAAGAGAGTTTTAGCACACACACTCATGCAATTAGCATGGCATTATAATGGGTTTTACCCTCTGGCTGTACACACATTGTCTGAAAGATGCAAAAGCTGATACAATCTCGTTTAAAGGAGATATTCATAGTCATTTCAGCTATAATTTTTAAAAGAAAAGCCACCCACAGATTCATTAGGAGAAGGAGAAAAATATTACAGCAGAGCAGTGCTCAGTCCCCTTCACTTTACTGCCATGCCCAGAGCTCTCTGGAAGGCTGCTCTGAACTTAAAGCACGAGGTCTGTCCCCACGAAGGAGCAATAAACCTGGAAATCAGGAGCCCTGACAGCCACAGCAGCAGGGAGGCTGAAGGAGGAGCACAAGTCAGGGAAGCACAGGGAATCTCGGGATAACTCCCCATGGAGGGAAGAACAGCACTGACCAGAGGAGGATCCTGCACCCACCCACTGGCCAGAGACACAGTCAGAGATAAATCCATCATTCCTTGTTATGCCACCTGTGAGCTACGTTAGACACCTGCTCACCCCCAGGAACTCAGCATGGCCCATGAGACACAAACACTGACACCTGTGGCCACATACTCACATCAGCAGTTTGGGGACTTAAAAAAATTCCAAAACTTGCAGTAAATCATTGCCTACAAGAAGTCCCAGTAGCTGCACCACAGAAGAATCTGAAACACTGAGGCACAGTTGTTAGAGACAGCAGAATTTTTAGCACACAAGCATGGAAAATAAGGTTTCATTGTTAAAAGACATTATCAAAAAGAACAGCTGTTATTTTTCGAGCTATTTAAGCACTGGATGTGCTGTTGATTTTCAGGTCACTATTGCTCTGTAGCAGCCTCCAGCTGGCAATACTTCAAAGATCCTAAAATGAAATATTTACAATGGGTAAAAAAAAAAAATCTTTGAGAGATATGATATGAAAGCAAACTGCAAAAAGATAGTTTAGGAGATACTACTGAGCAAAACTTGGATTTGACTTGGATTTAACTTTGAGGCAGAGAAGCCAAGTCACACAGTTCCCTGTTTCAGCCATCCTTGGGGATCAGCTGCAGGAGTCTGAGTGCTCACTGACACAACTGATTGCCTGACAAGAAGCCATGGGCAGGCTGATACAGATTGACAAAAGCTGGGTGAATTGCTCACAGACAAAAGTAAAGACTTCTAGTACTTTTAGATATCTGGGACCTAAAAAAATATACTCCACCTGCTAAATATTTTCTTAATATTTTGGCAAGTAAAGTAGGTTTCTGCATTTGAACAATTTGTGTTTGTTGGGAAGGAATCTGCATGTGAACAACAATTTGTGTTTGTCAGAAAGGCACTGAACAGAAAATAAGTTACTTAAGAAGATTACACAAAAAGACAATTTAATTAACTGACTACCAATGTGCATTCTCAGCATTTCATTAAGTTTTCTCAACATTCTCCATGGAATACTGTAAAGTAATCAAAAATACCCAAAGGCACTTCAAGAAAACCTGTAAGTTACTCCAAATAGCTAAGTCTTTCTAACACATATCCTCAGGAGCTGGTCTTTTTAGTGGTATGGGATCTGTTCAGGGAAAGAACTGACTGAATGCAAGCTAACAGATTTCATGTAGAACTCTCACATGAGCCTGAAGAAAACATCCAGATTTCATTTCCCCTTACAGGTATTTTACAGGAAAGGGTTAAGTGACTTCAAAGGTGTGCTTCACTCCCTCCTGCTAAATGCAGACCTCTCCAGAGCTCCTTTTCCAACCACAGATGTCCTAAAAAAGCCTTTTAACCATTGGTTCTAATCACACCTTCCAGCATGTGTGCCATTATCACTTATTCTTTACAAATCAGAGCTAAAAGCAAAACTGATTACTGCAAGAAATCTGTCTCCTTGAACAAAAAGTGATTCAGAGTATCTTACTTAAAAGAAAGGAGTGAAAATTAAAGGGCTACTGTTATGGCTAATATCTTTAAAAATGTTTAATTTGTCTTCCTTCATGGAAGCTTAAAATTGAAACTGCTTTCCAAATCAAATATATTTCCCCATTACAGAAAATTTTCTGACTATGCTGCAGACCTTTTTATTCACTTCTCAACTGCCTATATGAACCACAGCTATAATAAATTACTACACTACACATGACATTTATTCAGATACGTTTTTAATTCCACTTTTAATTCTTTTTCTTTCAGCCTATTACATAGCTCTGTAAGGTCTGTGATGTTCACAAATAAATAACATGCCCAATAAACACATAAAGGTCCCTGCATTTTTACAGTTCTTTCTTCTTTATTTTTAAAGCTTATATACCACTATTACATGCACATTCCTGCCCCAATTCACTGACCTCTATTCCCATTCCCACCAGCCAACCAAGAAAAACCCAGAAGAGAAACCTTCTCCACGTCCAACAAGCCTGCAGGCCTTGGCACAGTTCCTGGAGCATTTCTGCACCTCCAGAGCAAAGTAGGTTAATAAGGTCTCTGGTCATATCCCTGAGTGATACCTCGCTTCCTGCAATAACCATCCCAGCACCTCTGCTTCCCCAGCAGCTCTCCCCTGCTCCTCCCATCCTCCCACGATGTCCCCCTGCAGCAGGACAGAACAAACCAGCAGAAAATGGTGAGTGAACTCCTTCCTGCCTCATCGCCCGGGTGAAGTCATACAGCAATCCCTGTGAAGCAGCTCAGCACCTCATCCCAATCAATTCCTCAACACTTCCAGGGGAAATCTGTCCCATTTCAGCCATTCCTTTTTTCACCTATGTTTGGCTGTTCCCTGACATAGGAGAAAATCAGAGGAGGATTCAAACCGAAGTGTACAACAAATATTTGAAACTCAGTACTTCAAAGTAATTACACTGCAGCGTTGCCTGCTTCCACCAGAGAGATATTTGTATCTGTTGGTTAAGGATTAAACCTCAGGACTTTGATGTATTTGTATACAAATATACAAATAAATATGTATATATGTATGAGGCTGACAGTACCTTTTAATTTTATGAATTACTGCTATTTATATTCATCTCCCCAAATTCTGTAGTGATGATAAATCCATGAACATTCATCAAGGCTTTTAGATGGAAGAGGCAAATCTTATTTACTGACCTTTCAAGTTTCAACTTATTCCGCCCGTTCCTTATTCAAAGAAATTCTGTATTCTACAATAATACAGAACACAGAATTGAAACCCAGAATGCTTTCTAGTTGACACTTTCTTTTCCATTCTCTTTACCAGAAATTATTTTAGATAACAGTATTTTATTTGTCTTGCACAGGCACGGATATTAGAATCACCAAAATTTAAAATATTACTTTGAATACACACTAAGCCTGTAAGATGCTGTAATTCCCAAGCCCAACACTTCACAACGGCCAAAGTAAACACTAAGCAGAGATGTCTCAATTGCTCTGCTGCTGAGCAAACCAAAGCAAGAGCTGAGAGCCAAAGGAGCAGCACATCTGACACGAGTTGTGCAGCGCTGCCTCCCTCCCAGGACACGCAGCTTTTCCCAGCTTTTCCCGGAGTGGCAGCTCAGGATCATCCTTTAGGCTGCCTGACAATGGTGGTAAAAGGCCCAGCCACATTAACAGCTGTGTCCTTGTAGCTGAACACAAGGCATTTCACATCAGCTTCTCTAAGGCTTCCCCTGCACATTTCACTCACGTAAATTATTGCAAACTGCTGCAATTTTTTTCTATGTAAAGATTTCTATGTGCTCAACCCTGCCCAGTCATTCCTTCTCTGAATTACTGTAGGAACAGAAGGGGTATGTCAAAACACAAGTGTGAAATAAATAAATTCATAACCTCTACAGTCCAAAAGTCTAGAACATGTCTCAGATGGGATATTTTTGGAACATGAAAGAAGTGCTTTATATTTTAGCACATGTTAATGAAGATTTAAGAAAGAGACCCATAGCCTTGCAAAAAAGAAGTAAAAATCAGTCTTCTATTTATTGCCAGGGCATTTAAAGACACATCAGTCTCCCATTACCATGGGCCAGTGAAGTGAATGATCCTCTGTCACATACCATCAAGTCTCACAGTGCTGTAAAAATTCCACCTATTTCCTTGACAGTCTCAATTACACTGGAGCCATAACCACTCCTTTTCAATAGGTTCAAAAGGCAATTTCAGAAATCCGGAGACATTGGAGCGACACACTGAAGTGGAGAGGTGAACAGCACCTTTGAGTGAGCAGCCTGCTGAGAGTGGGACGAGACTGCTCAAAATTCTTCCCTGTCGGCAACAGCAGAACGTGTAACTGATTAATTTCTATGAGAGGTCGTTTGGTTACTATTCAAATGTCTGAAATACTGTAAAATCTGCAAAATCTGAATTTTCAGGTAAGCCAGCCAACCCTGTTCATGTTTTGGTGCCAGGTACCAGGTGCTGGAGGCAGCACTGCTCCAGTGATCAATCCTCAGCCTTTTCCCCCTTCTAAAACTCACCCACAAAATGTCATCTTACAGAACTGTTTAAAATATTACAAGATCTTCAAGGAAAGTGTGTCTCTCCCTCTTCCTACCAGAAGAAAACCAGCCTGAGTTGTTATAAACCAAATTAACTGACGTGCTACAGTGCAGTTGGTTTGGTTTCACATCTCCATCCACAGAAACGCCAAGGTCTGACCTGCAGGACTCTCTTTTGACCTCCTCATTTCACAGCTGTATTTAGCTTCCAGTGAACTCCATGAACTGACAGGAGAATCCTAATATAAGTTTCTCTATTCTGAGTCTGTCAAAAACCTGGTGATAACAGATGGAATCACTACCATGGGTGCAATTCCAGGGGACCGAAATTAATGACTCTAAAATACTTCAAACCCAAAGTTTAAACAATAGTTCAGGATGAAATAAAATTATTAGAGAAGAATTCCCTTTACTGGGTCATATGGTAAGTGACAAAATCTCCTTGGGAACAACTGTGGGAGTGATGATATATACATTTAATATTCAAATTATCAAACACTCGTCAGTTCTCAATGTTTTAGATGAGGTTTCACATGAGTAAACAGTAGCTTAAAAATGATAAGGTGACATGCCCAAGACAGAGATCAGAAAAAAAGCCACAAGTAGGTCAAAGCTGGTCCTGATTCTGTCAACATTCACCTACTTTTCCTCAACTGCTTCAGAAAACAATAAGCAACCCAAACCTAAAGAACATACATGCTTTGTTTCTTCAGCAGGGGCAGAAAGGAAGCTGCAGCTCAGCTTACAGGCTTGGGTGAGAATGTGAATGCCCTGCTGGAAAAAGCACGGTGGAAGTCCTTGATCCTGACTTTTCAAGTGCAATCAATGAGCAAATATGCTTAGAAAAGCACTCTGATACCTTGAGGTATCTATAATAATTGAAAAAAATCAAATGTACTTTCCACTTCATAATTAAAATCTGCTTTTAGTTAGGCTCTTAGGTAGAACTCTTACTGTCTTCAATTAAATCAAGTGATCCATGGTAAAACAGATTTTTAAAAATACATTTTTGCCTCTCAGTGCGGCTGTAGGACATTCTCTTTTAGAACAGTGGTGCACAAAGACTGGCAGAATGCAGGATCTAGGCTGGTCTTGCTTTAGTCACTGACACAGAAGGATTCCCCAGCACACACAGACACTCCCCTCTCCACACACAGTCCGGATCCACAAGGAGAAGATAAAATCCTTTCTCTGCCAAATCATAAATGGCAACTTTCAATGGCTTTTAGATTTAAGACCTGCTAGAATCCTCTTCAGGTTTAATTTCACATCCTTTTGTTCCAGTTCATCATGTGAATATTCACTGGTGAAGCAGCACTGGACAGAGCGCTAATGAAGCAGCCCACTGTCCCTTTAAATTAACAGCAATTATTATGTGGGAGCTTCTGCCCCCAACAATTTGAATTTAGACATAAGAATAAAGTAGATGCTAATCATTACTCACTGCCATTTCACTTTAAAAGCTGGGTATTATTTTTATACTAGCCTTGGTTGGTTCTGTGTTTGGTAGTTGGGGTTTTTTTTCATTTCCATATGCTGAACTACAGGAAAACAAAAAGCACTAAACCCCATTGGTCTTTACCTGTACATCATGTTAACAACAGTGACTCTGAGAACAATGACTTAGAAGACATGTGCCCTTGACAAAACTATTGGCAGATCTTCATTTTTGGGTCCGTTCCTACCTGTCCATGCAATTGAAATATGAGCTGTGACTTGAAAAACACGAATTGACCGGGAGAGTCCCCACTTTTGTTCAAAACCAGAAACAGTATCTCAATTCCCCTTGCGTTGTTTTGACTGTCTTTATTCTGTTTGTTTTTTTTTTTTAATGAGCCCAGAGCAGGTGTGAGCTGCCCCCCTGGTGCTGGGACAGCCCTGCACACAGCCCACGCGTGACCTTGGGCAGCGCTGCTCTGTGCACGTTCATGTGAGGAACACACGGCTCCCCAGGACCTGTCTGATCCACAGCCCTTCCTCCAGCCAGAGCAACAACAAAAACAGTCATTCTGCTTCATCATCATACCCACCAGCTACAAATCAACATCAAGGACGTCTGGTCTCGACTTCAAACGCATCGGGGACAACACACGGGAGCCAGAAAGCACTGAGAGGCTCAGGAAATTCTTTTCTTCATTCTACCAAAAACGCTAGCCTAGGAATTGATAAAATTAAGAAAGATGATGGCAAGCAGCCCGGAAATAATAATGCCTTCTCTTCCTTGTCCCGAAAAGAAATCCCCCTTCCAAAGACTGCTCCGAACGAGCCAAGCAGAACTTACAGAAACATCCAAAGAGAAGTTATACTGCAAGATGAGAACAGCCTTTAAACAATGCTTTTGTCCTGTCACTATGCAATCTCTGGGGGGAAAAAGCTCTAATTGAGGCCTTTCAAATAGTCTCACATGGGCTGCCAAGGGCCTTTAAAAACGAAGGCAGGAGGAAGCCAAGCAGGTCCCCAGTTAAAAGGCAGAGACACACTTGTGCTCAGAAGGCAGTGACCTGCAGCTCTACTCCAGACAGGAGTGCCCTCCATCAATCAAGGGGTTCCAAATGGACCGGGAGAGAACTTTTTCTGTATTTCCTGTAGTATACCTTAACCCATTAGGAACTAAAACAGCTAAGGCTGAGTAGAATGGTTTTCAGGGAGCGCCAGTGAGTGCCCTGGCCCAGAGCACGTGCCAGGCTCCCCTCCCTCAGCCACACGAGTGCCAGCACACTCAGCAGCTGAGCACAGGAGGGACACTGCTCTTGGCTGAGAGCTGCTACTGCCTTCATCGAGTAAGTTCTGCTATTCACAGACAAATACTCTTCAATAGTTACAGGAATTTATATCAGATAAAACAACAAAGCGCATTACTTGCAATAGCCAACTCCACACACACTGCCAAGGGAGGAGGCAGAGTCAGTCACTCTTCAGAAGAAGCATAATAAACTAGCTCAAGCCCTGAATAAGTATTTGGCCACCAGCTCAATATCATCCCCAATTTCACTGGTCCTATTAAGCAAAGGCTCTACCCTGACACCACTTGGGTTGCAAAACTAAGAAAACCCAAAGAGCACTGTCTGGTGGTACCCAGATAATGGAGACAAACTGCTATGAACCAGGAGCAGACTGAGGATCAGCACCACTCCAAAAGGACAAGGAAACTGAAACACCAGTTTCACTGGTGAGCAGTTCGGGTTTTTTTTGCAATATTAGAATGTATTTTTATCTAAAAGAGAAGAATGGAGGAAAGAAAATCCTCCTCTAAAGTCCAAGAATTACTATACAGTTCCCAGTATATCTCACTTTTCCACAAAATTTCCTGTAAGAGTTCTTGAACAGAATGCTCTGAAAAACATTTTCTTTTTTTGAATTACACGTTAGTACCATCATATCATGTTCTAAGAAAATTAAAGAAGTAAGAGAATATGTGTTTTACACAATGATTCTGCTATAACCATTCTGATGTTATATCCAACAGCATAAAGAGCATAAAAATTCCACTCACAAATGCTCCAAGCCTTTATAGAAAAACACCACATCAGGAAATTAAAGAATGATACTACCAGGACACACTGATTCTGCCACAGCCCTCAAGATTAAAGCTCAAATTCTTACTAAGCACTTTTAAAGACTGTACATGGCCATGTTCCAGAGCTGTAGCCATGGAAGTTGTTTCATATCAAGGCTGGTATAAGTCTGCCTTCATTTATCCATCACGATTGCATAAGAAAAGATGACGCAGCTTTAAACACTGAAATGAAGTCCAGATTATTCTGGTAGGTTTGGTGTATTGTTCTGGTGCATTCTGAGCAGCATTTTGGTACCTGGCTGTCCTCCCCTGCAGCTTTCTGCCCTTCTGTCCCCTCTCAGGGCTGTACCCACCCCAGCCTGAACAGCACCACATGCACTCTCTTCACACACCTGAGTTCACCTGAACATGACGGGCATTTTTCCACAATTACTGAAACCCCCCAGGCAATCTGTAGCAAAACTAGGGAACTGTGAACCTAGGAAACTGAGCTGACAATTTCATTGTTTGAGGCTCTCAGCAGACTTACAGTACAAAATTGAACTTTACATGTATCAGCACCTCAGTGATTTTAAGGCATTTGTGACCACGGGCAAGTTGGGGATTTCCCCAAATGAGCCTCAGTTCTGTGATCCACATGCTGGAATCACAAGTACTCACAAGTTTGCACCCACAGGCTGCAGCCCATCCATGTGCCCACAGGACACACCAAGGAAGGCCACGTGTTTCTATAGAGGAGATGACTTTGCTCTTTTCCAGGTTCCTCCTGCAATGCACAGGGATGGAGCTCCAGTGATTTCCACAGGGAAACATTATTTATTTTCTACAATTTACCCCTCCTCTCCAAACACTACTGTTTTCATTTAAGCATGCTGTTGATGAACTACTCTTCATACCAAGTACCACATGGCAGAAAATAAGAAAAATGGGAAGAAGTGATGAAGTCAGAAAAGACAGTGGGGGAAATAAAAATTAAATAAAATACATGACCTATGTTATTTTTTAAAAAATTACTGCTACAACAACATTAGCCTTCATAACCTCTCTTATATAGGTAATGGCTATGGTTTGTACCACCTGTAGCTACCACCCATTCAGTGCCCATCCCATCCACTTGCTCCCTGTTACTGCTGATTATGAATAAATACTATCATCAATAAATAAAGCACTGATCCCAGAAGTCTCTAACCTTTTCATACATGTTTGTAGTGCCTGCCATCTGCCACTTTGATTTAAGCATATCCCACCTCACTCAGGGGTCTACTTTTACAAAACAGGTGCAGTAGTTACTCTGACTACCAATAAACCAAAACTTACAGCATCTACTGTGAGATTTTCTAGCACTTAAAACTCTTTGTGGATTTTAACATACCTTTTAAAAAACATCACCAATTATACTAATGAACACAAATTCCATTTAAGCAAACTCGACACACCTTTGAGCCAGCTTTTCTCACAAGAACAGCTGCACATTACCTACTCCAGTCCAGGAGGCAGAACTTTCCAGAGGATTAAAGATACATGAGACCCAGATACAACCATTACAAGTAATCAAAAAACACTTCAAACATATCCCCAAGGCTTCCTCCACTTCACCTGCCCAAAGCTATTCTTTCTATCCCATTGTTCCCTGAGAAATGAAGCAGCCCAGGCACATCCAGCAGCCTCCCCCCAGACCCTTTCATGGCCTGTATCTCCTGCTCTAGGGGATCCCACACTTTGGGCTGCACCCTCACACCTTCACCCCCTCCAGAACACCAACAGCTCTGTTTTGGATCAGGGAATTCAACAACTTCAATATCCTCTTAAAAAGAGATGAAAGAGTCAGGGGGAGAGAGAAAAGAACATCTGAAATATGTCTTCTGGAAAATCAATATTAGACTGCAGATCGAGTCACAAGCTCTAACATTTGCAGAATTCAGAGGAAAAAAGAAAAAACACTGAATGCTACCAGGATCTAACTGGATTATCAGCATCCAGTCCTGTGTGGATACAAACAACATGAAGGTCTGCAGGTGCTGCACAGCAACTTGCATTTCAAGTGACCTCTGAAACGCTGACCTTGGCATAATTTACAGTGAACTAATTTATCCCAAATGGTCCTCGCCCAACTTTGAGAAAAAAAATTTTATTCACATTCCTTCTTTCTTGCATCATGTTACAAGATAATAATGAACAATCTCGTATATTACTTGGATAGAATTTCATCTAATCCCACCGTATAATTTGAATGCAAGGAGTTATTATATCCATTTCATTTAATTCACTCCATTTGGGAAACAGTCATTTAAATGTTAACAGAATTTTTCTTTTCAGGAAATTTGAAAAAAAGCCCCAACCACTCAAACACATAAAGCTTTGCAAAATTTCCCATATAGAAAAACCTGAATAAGGTCATTGTTCTACTACATTTCTTCACAAATAAGGTCAGAATCCAATTTAGATAAAGCAATCCTATAAAAAATATTGACATAGGGATCCAAGATCATCACCTGCAGCTCCTTCCATTGTGATGGTGAATGTGAAACCCCATCCCCTCTCTACTCCGTGCCCATTGCCAGTGCTGCCTCCTTTGCCTAAGGCATCCTCCTGGTTCCCTCCAATAACTGGATAAAATGACTCTGCCTCCTTCTTCTGAAATCACTGTCTATCTGCATCAGGCACCCAGACAGCAGCAGAACTCACTGAAGTAGACAGAACACAAAGAATGGAAAACTCGTGGTCTAAGCCTGGCCCCAGAGCTGGGGGGAGGAGACTTGGGGAGACAAACACCCCACAGCCAACAGCCCTTCCCTGTCCCCCTGCTCTGTGCCCCGGGCACGGTGCCACAGGGCTGCAACACCCCAGGGACCCAGCCCCTCATGTCCCCACCCCTCCTGCACCCTGTCCCTCTCCTGCGGGGTGAGTGAGGAGCAGAACAGCGTCAGCACTGCTCAGCAGTAACAAAAAAGTCACTCCAGACTAACAGCAGTAACACAAAATGTCACATTACATAGTTCAAAGCAAACCACTGTCCACCTGTTAATTAACAGAGAATATTTCCTGATGGTCAAACACTGTCTTCTGCTAGCAGGTGACGTTTGAGGGACTGGAAAAAGATGATACAGAAACAACCTCTCCCACCGAAAGTCCTAAAGAATTTCATAAAAGAAATGTCTGTAGTTCAGCTCTTGCTAAACTTTTCTTCCTTACCAGCTTAGGCATCATTAATAGTATTAACTATGCCAAACATCATTGTGGTTTTCAGCAATATCAGAGAGCAGAAGAGGAACTTCTCCTGCCACTTCTCAGACTTCTCTGAACCCACAACACCTTTTTTTCCTTAATATACATTCTAGCAATTTTGTCCCAAACACATTATCCCCACTGCATCCTTGCTCAGCAGGACACATTCCTTTAAAGGAAAGGGAGATTATCAGTTTATCCTGGAAACGTCTTTCCTGCTGCTGTGCTTAGCATCAGTGCTGGGATAAAACCCTCTTAAAATAGTTCCAGGGTCCAGGCAACAATCCATTGTATACAATATTCTTTGGGGTTTTATGGAGCAATGACTTTGGCATTTTCAGGCCTTCGCAGGCCAGGAATGAACAGTAGATTAAAGCTAAATTTTTTCTGCCCTTAAAGTTATGACAGCCTGAACATGATGTCCTGTCTCAACACCAACAGCCAAACTGTTTGGAACACTGTACTGTCATGTGACCTCCTGAATAAAAAGGATTAGAAGCAAGTACGTTAACCCACACGCACAATTTCAAATGGGGTAAATCAGGAATTTAAAAAATATTAATTCAAATACTTTCTTCTATTGTCACTTGTAACAATTTTCCCACAGAGATGCATTTTAACATGGATTTGACAATATTAAGAGAGATTGCTTGGTTCCACAGATTTTGATGAATGGCAGTAACTTTTCAAAATAAAGAGACACAAGTAAGACAAGCAGAATTCCCCCACACTCTACATTCCTATCCCACTGGAGCAGATATATGCCAGCCAAGGCATACAGGAGATTTCCACAACATTTCAGCAGCAGTGTTACCACCTTGAACCAGCAGCAAGAGTCATTATTCCCTATCTCCCTCCTGCAGCTGCAGAGCCTCTTCACCAGTCCAGGAATGCAAGGAAACAGCACCAGCACCTCTTGCAGAGGGACTCAAGCTTCATCCCCCATTTCAAACCTATCAGCCTCGGCAGGTTCAATCGATACATTTTTTTTAATTATCATTATTATTATTTTTTTAGGAATCCCACCAGATGGCAGCAGCATGTCTCCCCAGCAAAACTGGGAGCACTTCTCCAAAGGACAGCTCCTTATTCTTGGAACAGACACAAGACTTCCAAAACTCAGCCCTACTCAGTCTGAACCACAGGACACAGACAGAGCTTGTCACTGACACTAAAATCTGGATTTTTTCAGCACTTTAGGAACATGAGAGCAGGGAACACTCCAAGAGTAAATCACTCTGCTTTTGGCAGATGAGGAACGTAACTGGGTTTGCAGCAATTCACCAAACCAGAGCATGGGGAAACAAACCTGCAGGACCTGGGGAAAGTCCCTGCACATCTGCCCCTGCTTCAGCAACACCCTCCCCGTCCAAGGTCAGCAGGCAGAGCAGATGCTGTGCCAGGGACAGCAGATTTCCACAGAAGTGGTGCCCAGCTGAGCGAGGACATGGCCTGTGCACAGACCCCAGCAGTAGCGGCTCCCGCCCACAGGGGTTAAAAATCAAAGTGCTGAAGCACGAGGCTTTGGCTCTTCACGAGTGAAAAACTCCAGCAGCACATTAGCTACCCCGAAACATCACCGAGTACCAGACAAATGAACTAATGACAAATGCTAATTCAACTGCCAAGAGAAAATCTCTCTGGTGAGGTAACGGGAAGTGCAGCACCACACGCTGATCGCTCGCCTGATGCACTGCACTGAGCTGCAGGTCAGCTGCACCTCCCAAACAAAGCAGTGACACACCACAGTGCAAGATGAAAGATTTCTGCAAATACCCCAGCTGTCTATGGAATAACATCCATTTCCCTCAGAAGCACTGATAAAACTTTTCATTTACCTATTAGCACAAACAATGCTCAGACAAGATACTGAGAAACAACAGAATCCTCCTTCCAAAGTCACTCAGGCTTTGTGAATCCCATGTCACACTTGAACAAATGCACATTGCTCATGTCCAAGTCACCTCAAACTATAAATACTCAAGTCAGTGTTTACTTTCTCTCACATAGCTAAAATTCAATTACATGGGCATTCTTCCACATTTCAAATGGAACTAAAATTCAGTTTAATTACTGCTTAGACTCCTAAATTGAGCCTGCACTCACCAGCAGAAGTTAACATGAAATACCAAAAGCTGAGCAGTGACCACTGAATTCAAACACGTGTGAGCAAAGAGGAACTCACTCCCACCAATGACATCCTCAGCCAGTGCAGCCCCAGCTCCGCCAGAGGGATCCCAGCTCCCAGCTTCTGCTTTTAGCTAACACCCTCCCCCTTTGTTGTTTTCTCTTTCCCAAGCTGCTGTTACCTCAAAGCAAAGCTGTAGCTGCAGCTCTGCAGGCACAGTCCCCCAGGGGCAGGTCCTGCCGGGCGGGGTGGCCGCAGGTGCACAGCCCAGGGCTCGGGATGGGCTCTGGGATGCTCTTGGCACTGCCTGTCCTACCTGATGTCAGTCAGACCCTTCCCTCTACACCTCCTTTCTCCCCCCAGCACTCTTAGTGATATTAGATTTAAATATGCAAGCGTGACCTTTCGTTCTACTGAGTATTGTGGAAGCAGATCTCTCTCTGCACCTTGTATTTTGGCGAACAGAACTGGGAAAATAAAGACCTGGGAAATGCACAGGCAAACAAAACACCGGTAAAAAGGGCTGATCTTACATAACGACATAAATTTAAGCAAAGACCATAACAAATTAAGTTCTAAAACTCCATACTTTAAAAAATATACAAACTGATGGAAATACCTTCAGATATTTTTTTACAGCAGATTCCTTGTCAGTTTTCATTCTTCTACACCCACTTTTTAATGCTGTGCCACAGCCAGAGCACAGCAGTGCTGACTGCACAACAGCTCCCCTCCGACTTGGGAGAACTCGGCAGTTAAATTAACTCCCCAGCTCTGAGGGAAGGCACACGAGAGCAACCACAGCACTGACCTGCACTCACTCCCTCCTGCAGCTCCCTCGGCCTTCTCAGAAAGCACCATTTTGCTACCAGCACTGGGCTGGTGACGCGTGGCCAACTTGAAGGGCTGGGCTGCAGGCAGAAGGGGTTTTGCTCTCCTGAGGCCTGCCCTGCTGAGCCCTCTGCCTCCGTACGCTGGCACTCACTGTGACCCAGCCACTCCTCTCACTGGAGCTGCAGCTCAGCCAGTGCCTAAAGCAAAACTCCTGAGGCACCCCAGAGGCTCGTCCGGGAACGCTGCAGAGGGCTGGGACACCACACACAGCTGCACGCTGCAAACTTTGCATTGGTGCTGCAGGAAGTGCAGTGCAACATGCCTGCTCTCCAGAACACCCCCTGCCAACCTTCATGCTTCCCAGGCACAGCTCATAACAGGGCACGCTGACAAACACTTATATACAAATATATATATATATATATATATACTGCAGCCAGCTTTCCGTCAGTGCTCCTGAAGGGCACTAATTACATACATGGCTCTAAGGTAGTCACAAAATGCATTAGGAGAGATTCCAGTCCGCTGACAGACTCTTCTGAAACGCGGCTGGGGGATAAAAGGGCCGGAGGCAGAGCTACAGTGAGGCAGGAAATCCCATTTCCATTTTTGAGAGGGGAGCAAAGTTCAGCTGTGCTGTTTTAGGTAGCACACAGCACTACCGCGGGTCAAACCGCCGTGAGACAAAGATCTTGACAGGTGACTGCACAAGGAAGACATTTTCATACACTTTTCATTTCTGACTCCTAAGCCAGGTCAAAATGAATATTCTAATGCTCATTTGTTAACCTGAAATTTTAGGAAGCACGGCTTAGCTGCACGGATGCACGCTGTAATTAAAGGTACAGAAAGGGCATAAACAAGCTGCATTGTCTCAGAAGAGAACGGCAGGGTGGGCTGTTAGTCAGAGGTGGCTCCTCACCACTGGGAACCTCATTCTGCCAACGCAAACAAGCGAAGCAACTTTCTAAGAACGGAGAAGAACCAGCAAAAAAACTCTTAGTAAGCAGCTCTCTCGTATTCTGATTCAAATGACAAAAACAAGGATGAGTTATGATCAGGTAAAGAATGACAAGGAGGTATCGGTTCACTTTTGTCTCTACTCACCAGACAACACCAAAGGCTCCGTATCCGATGGGTCTGTCCGGCTCAATGTCCAGTTGCTGCTGTGGATGTTGTGAGTGCTGATGATGGTGCGCTTTGACTGCAGCAGCTGCTGCAGCCTGTACCTGAGCTGGGGCTGCTGCAGCCGGTCCGGGGGCCTGGCCCGGGGCCGGGGATGGGAAGTACGGCTGCTGCTGCCCTGGGTTCAACATCGCGGCGGCGGCGGATCACCTTTGTTTATAAAATGCACAAGTAACTATGGCATTTTTTTTCTTCTTGTTCCCTTCATTTTAATTTTGAGAGGAAAACGCTTAGGACAGAGTCCTCATGAATAGTAGTTAATAAAGTTGACAAAGCACATTAATAAAACAACCCATTAATGGAGTTGCCTTGGATCGATATTTGAAAGAAGTTGGNGCCGCGGCGGCCGAGGAGGCATGCTGCTGCACGGGGTGCACCGCGGCCGCCGAGCCGGCGTGCAGGTGGTGCTGAGCATGGTGGTGGTGATGGAGGTGAGGAGGAGGGAGGTGAGGAAGGTGGTGGTGATGGTGGTGGTGGTGACCTGCTGCTGCCGCAGACGTACCGCCATTGTAAGCCGCCATCATTTTTGCGTTGGCTGTTGTGCCACAAAGAGACATTCAAAAAAATGCCCTTTGATTGGATAACAACTGGGTCAAGCTGTCATTTGGCCATAAAAATTAAATCTGCTACACTTTAAAAGAAGTTGGGTTTCATCATACACGGCCCACCTTTAAAAACATGGAGCTCCACTGGCCTTATCTCCTCGCGAAGCCAAACAACTCGGGGAGTCTCTTCATGTGTGCGGGCGCCAACCCCTTCCCCAGCATCCAGCCGGGCTTGGCTACTCCAACTCCATCCTTGGGCAGCTGGGGTGGGGCCGGGGTGGGTTTTTTCCTTCACTTTTGGTTATTTTTGTTGTTTTTCTTCTTATAAAAATTAAACACCGTGATCGATCCCCCTTCCCTCCGGAGGGAGGGCTCGGAGCCTCTGCCCTGAACACCCCGCAAGGGCTGGCCAGCCTAGCCCTGCCATTCCCACACCCTCTCCATGTGTCCCCCGAACCTCCCTGAGCCCGGGCACCTCCTACATCGCTCCCTCCTTCCAGACACCTGCTCCCTCCTTCCAGGCACCTGCTCCCTCACAGCAGCAACAACTCGGGAGTTTGCAACTTTTCCTTGAAGGCCTGAAACACACACAACGACCCAGAGAAAGTGAAGGGGGGGGCGCACGGCGAGGAGAGGGGGGCGAGGGGGGCTAAAAGAAGATAAAAACAGAAAGAGGAAGGGAAGGGCCGGGGCAGGACAGGGATCGCGGAGGGACGAAGGAGGGGGAAAAGTGGCGAATGAATGACGGGGCG
>WBNO01019582.1:429090-498487 GCA_013400575.1 Peucedramus taeniatus | reverse complement strand
CTCCGTGCCCGCTCTGCTCCCGCCCGAGTCACGGTGCCCTCGGGACTCGCTGGCTGCGGGCCGACCCCGCTCCGTCCCTCCGGGGCCGGTCCCGCAGCACGGGGGGCCGACGGGGGCTGCCCGCGCAGGGCGTGGGGGTCTGTGGGGTTTTGGGGCCTGCTCTCGAGTCTCTGAGGGCCGGGGGGCGGCGGATGCGGGGCTGGCAGCGGGGCCCTGGGCTGTGGCAGCAGGTGGTGGCACCGCATCACGCCTTGGCAGGAAAGGGAAATAAATCGCTAATGTGAGGGTGTAGCTGCTGTGGCCCATTGCCCGGGCAGTCCCTGCGAGGTACGTGTTACCCAGGACCGAAATAGTCTTTGGTTGTTGTTTTAGTTCCCTAAAACAACATGATTCTGCATGCTTGGGGACTGCAGTGCCTTTGGGTAAGGCATCAGTGTTCCCTAAAACACAGGGGTGGGTAAAAACTCGACAGTTTTAGCACTTCCCATTTTCTCATGGGAATATTAATCGTATCTGATTAATAGTTTTACCTCAGAAAAACTCTGCCAGGTTAGTGGAGCCTTTCCCATGGAGGTAGAGTTAAATTACTGTGAGGGTGATAAAGAGGTTCTCTCAGGTAAGTGAGCTGAGCAGTTCAGAGGCAGGCAGTGGCTGACAGGGGATCTGCTGGGGCTGTGCTGGGAGGGAGCTGGCAGCCTCTAAAAACAGAGACTGCACTTAAGAAAAGCTTCTGCCCCTGGCTCCTGTCTGGGCAGGAAAAGAGCCCAGCAGAGCCGTGACAGGACATGTGCTGAGGTGTTACCAGCACATCCCTGGAGGAGCAGTCCTGTCATCTGTCCTTTCTGTTCCTCTCTGAAGGCTGGACAGCATCGGGCTCCTCTGCAGGGGGAGGAAGAGAGTGCAAATGTGACAGCTTGTTGTGATTCCTGAAACCTCAGTGCGAAATCTTTGCAAGAATGGGTTTGATACGTTGGGGATACTTTAGAACAATGGGGTTTGGGTAATTTTTGCCTGCTCTTTGAGAATGTAATCAAGAAAAGTCTTGCAGGACTGAAGATTGGTTCCTTTGTTAAAGCTATCCCTGTTGCATTTGGAAATATGGTTACTAATAGTCAGTCTGGAATTGTATCAGAGTTTTGCTGTCATGTCACCATTTTAAAAACAGAGACTGCACTTAAGAAAAAAAAAAAACAAGCAAATTTTGGTTTACAGCCATTTTATGTTACTTATTGGAAGAAGAGACAGAATACTTATTTAGAACTCTCATTTGTAGTTGTCTGGTTGAGGTTTCTGCTGGAGCTGATAACAAGCTGGGTCTGATTATGGTGCACCCCAAGGGTTCCCCTGGTTCTTGCCTCCCCTCGGGCTCTGGGGAGGTGTGGTGTGGGGGAGAAGGAAGGAAGCAGGTGCAGAAGGGCATAGGGCTGTGTTGGCAGGACTAGAAGGCTTTTGAAACTCTCCCACACGTTTTCATTATGGACTTTTATTTTTCTCTCTTACTGCAAAACCATTTCAAGTAGTAAAAGGAACAGTGGCCTAATAATCCTTGTTTGGGAAGCTGGGCTCTCAGTGTATTTGCAGGTCAGTGTCTCAGGGCCATTATTCAGGTCTGAGCACACAGTGTCACCTGAACTGTTTGTTCAGTTAGGTACTTCACTGGGTAAATAAGTGTCTTGCCTTAGAAGTGCCCTGAAAGTGTTTGAGATGCTGTCATGTCGGTGGATTCTCAGCAGCAGCAGCAGTGCAGGGTTTGCAGTCCTGGCACTGGCACGTTTCCTGACAGTCCTTGACCAGATCACTCCAAACCACACTCCCCAGCTTCCATCTGTAAAGTGTTGATAAAATCTGGGACCCACTGTATTGATTTCAGATGCACTAAGTGCTGCAGCCATGTTACTCTGCTTGCCCTTGGGAGCTGCAGCAGCCCCGCTCAGTGAGGTGAAGCCTGGTGAGGGATGTGCTTATCTCGGTGCCCATATGGAGTTCTGTCAGCTGCCAGCGTTGGGTGGCCCACCCTAACCAGTGTATCTTCCTTGCACACTGGGTTCATAAACATTTCAACTGGTGTCCCTGGCCTCTGGCACACTGTGAAACGTAGGAGCTCTCAGTTCAACTGCTTTTTAGGCTGTTCATGCTGTGAAAGTTAAGGAGGACAAGATCAGGTTGATTCATAGGGAAGTATGTGTAAGGAAAAAACAGAAGGGTAGTAAGGAAAACAGACTTGCAAAGTGCTCGCCTAATAGAGCCTTTGTTTCCTCAGCAGAGGTCTGCTACTGCACTTAGAAGTCAATACTGTGCATCAGAAACACAGGGCTCATACTTGTTCATTTCTGAAAATCCACACTTCAAGTTTAGTCTTTTCTGACTCTTGAGAGATTTATTTTTCTCTCGGATTTGACACTTGGTTTCCAGGGGCATAATCTCTTCGACAGTGCTCTGCATACAGGCAAGGGATGGTAGACACTGTAATCAGCCAGTCCTGTTTCTTTAATGCTCCTCAGCAGTTTGTCAACCTTAAAATTCTACATAAAAAATTGTATTATCTTAAACAATATAAAATGTAATTGTCCTGTTCCAGACATAATTTGTCAGCATTTTTTTCTTGTCCCACATGAACTAGCTGTGAAAACAGGACTTGAAATATTAGAACAAGTCTTTTGATCGTGTATTGTGTATGAATGTCCTTCAGCATTTAAGCATGTAGGGGTTTTGTGAACCTTTAATGCAGAAAAAAATAACATTAAGTGGAACAAAGCATAATAAAATGCACAGATTTGTCTCTGATCCACAAAAGGGGTGCTCTGAGCTGCACTATTGATAATTTATCATGTGGGTGTTTGACAAGCCCACACATACCCTGATATAACACTCTGCAGATACAGTCCTCAGTGTTCTGTAACACCCTGGAAATATTTAATTCATAAATCCTGATGCTGGAGCCCTTAAGGTGTCAGAAACATGGTGCTCATGCCTGTGAATCTGAGCAGGTTTGGTTAGTCAGATAAATACCACGCTCCAAATAAACTGTGATCCTAACATGCAACAGAATAAGCATATACATGAAATATCATGGGATTAAGATTGCTGTTCGAGTATGTTAGCCCTTTTCTTTGCAAGGAATAATTCTCCAGAGGTTTTGTCTTTAAAGCCTTTTCTCCATGAAACTGGAAAAGAATAAATTCCTCCATTAATAAAATGCAGAGAGGAGCAGGGGAAGGAATATTTTGGTTTAGCTTTGGTTGTGTATAAAGGTTTCTGTCTTAACTTTTGGAAGATGGCAATATTCCTTCATCTAGGAGGAGGGCAGGATCTGCCTGTCTTGTGGAATGAGGAACAAATCCCTGCCCTGCTCAGGGCGACGTTTTAATAAGATGGAGGGAAAGGAATCGAGTAATCCGACCGAGCAGGTGAGCTATGGTGACCTGTCAGTCAGGCCAGCAGGCAGGGCCACTCTAGAGCAGCACTGTGGGAATGTGGCACTGCCCTGGACAGCAATTAAATAATGGAATGGTGCTTCCTGCAGCAGGGCAGCCTGGGATGGGGTAGGGCACAACTGGTGTGAGTGACAGATGGTGTCATCCAAGACTCTGCTTCTCCCTGACGGGTGGCATCAGACTGGACGGGTACCTGTGTTGGTTCCGTAGCCCGTCAGCCCCCTCTGGCTCTTGCAGAGCAGGTTTTTGTGGTGGGATCGCAGCCCTGCCCCAGGTCTGTCCAGTGTGCTCCATATACAGATATGATGGTCAGGATTAGGACTGCAGCTTGAAATCATCCCAAAAATGGCACCTCCTAAACACTGAGCTTGTGTTCTGCAGAGCTTTCTAGCCAGAAGTGTTTTCTTTTGAGAGTTCTGAAGGACCCACTGAGTTCTTTGCTGACTGCAGCATTTAAGCATGAATTTGGCTTTAGATGGGAATGCTCAGGTGCTTACAGTTGGTTTATAATAATTAGCCCTTTACAAACTTAAGCCTGATTGTTTAGTCCCTTCCCAAACACCAGTTGCAGGAGGCAGAGGGGACATCTTTATCCCCTGCTGCTTTCTGGAGAAAGTGTCAGTTCTGCAGTTCTCTCTGTTCTATATTTCTTTGCACCAGAAATGACCCTGCTGCTCTTTGTCGACAATGTTTCCTTTTATCCCTCTCCTGGCAGCTGCTCTTGCTCCATTCTGATGTTGGAACAGCAGATGAATTCCGTCTGAAGCAAATGTCAAGCCAGTAAAGATGTTGAAGCAGCAAGAAAATCATCTCTGTCTCTGAAGACGGAATTGGAGACCTTTGTGAATGAGATGTTCTTAAAATAGCTCCACAGTGTGTTATCTTCCCTAGAAGGTGCAGAATTGAAAGCATCACCACAAGGCACTTGTCCTTGTGCGAGCAGCATCCCTAAATGATGGGTTTTGGAGAGGGGAGAGAAGCAGGCTACTTCCTTTTCCTCCCCTCCAGGCAAAAAGCAATGCATGACTTTAATCTCTGTGTGATGGTACATTTATGTTTTTTCCAAGAGTTGCATTGCTGTTTGCTGCTTGTTTAAATATGTCACATGTTGATTGACCTTGTTCTCCATGATGCACTGTTTGTGGAGTAAGCTGGTAGCTAAAATAATGCCAAGCCACAAGTTAAGTAGAAGTGCTCTGAATTACCCTGTCTAAGGATCAGGGTGGCTGTGGCCCCTGTGGAGAGCAGAGATTCTCAGCTGGTGGGGTGTGCCACAGCCTGGATAGGCTGAACTCAGCATTGAGTCACATCATGCAGTTCAGTTCCTGTCTTGATTCAAACCTGTTGTCCAAGGAAGATAGCAGCTTTGGAAATCTTCCCTTCCATGGAACTTTGGAGTCACTGGTTCAGGTGATGGAAGCTCCGTCTCTGTGGTCAGACGGACAACAGGCATTGGTTGTACATGGAGAATTTGGTTCATTTGGGAGCTCTTGAGAGATTTTTCCCACCCTCAGCTACTTTGAGGTGTTTGATTCCCTGACAGCCTCGGGAGAGCGTTGGCCCAGCAGCAGAACACAGCAGCAGGGATGGCGTGAGCTGCTGGGCTGTGGCATCCCATTGTCCCTGAGTACAGCGCAGGGCTCACGTCCTGGAGTCCCACAGTTTGATGAGGCAGTGCTCCACGGGTTGCAGGTGCGTTTTGAGAATTCATTGTGTTGTTGCTTCGTAATCCTGTCCTTGAAATCAGATGTTTTTAAGACAGTAAATCTTGCATATGTGCACTTCCTAGCAAAAAATGCAGGCTGCACATATGACATGCACATGAACTGCTGTTATTTTGTTTATCAAAAAAATTATTGTAATTAATGGAATTGAGGGTTTGGGCACTAAAATTAATCCAGAAAAGTCTTGATACAACCTTTTGCCAGAACCATAAATAGAATCTTTTACATGCCTGTGAATATCTGAATACTTCTATTTTTTCTTCAACTTGGTGGAAGAGGAATTGATAAGTAAAAATACTATATACAAAAATTAAATCACTAATTAAAGAACAGTGATTTTTATAGCAGTTTCATAATTATATTCGTAACATAAGTTTAACTAGGAGAAATGTTAAAATTTTGACATCTGCAGTTTTTCTTCTTTTGTGTGAAGGTGGAAATAATCAGCTGTACTGATATAAAAACAGAGTTTTCAGAGGTTTCTCAGTTGTCTTAAGACTATTAATGTTTTTCCTAGTCCTGTGTTTTTGACATGATAATATCTCTTTAAGGGCTTTCTTTACCAGATCAATTCCTTTCCTACCAGGAGAACTAAAGCTTTTCAGCTGTCTGTCCAATTTATCCTTCTGGACTAAATTTCTCATCTTGAGATAACCAGCAGCAACTCTCCCCTCAGGAGATTTCTATCAATTAGTTCTGCATCACTAATTCCTGTGGTATTGGGGGATCAGTGGGTTGTAAGAAAGCTACTCTGTAAACAGTTATAGCTGTTGGGGGTTTGTCTTTACTTTTTTTTTGTTTAGAGGTCGTGAGTGCCATCACTGGAGCTCTTGCTCGTGCTTGCCCTGTCCTTGCCTGCGAGGCCGAGCCCTGCTTCACTGCAGAGGGCTTGCAGGGCTGTGTTGGGCTTGTGCTGCCTGGTGGATTCAGGGGGTGTGAGCTCTGTGTGCTCTCTGGCTGCAGCAGTGGCCCCGTGGCCACCCCTGGTGTCACCAGCTCCTCACATGGCTGGCCAGGTGGCAGGTGGGAGGCCACTGCCACCATTGGTAATGTGAGTGGCAGATGCAGTCTGGCAGGAAAGCAGGTTAGTCTGCAGCTGGAATGCAGGCCAGGCTTCACCTAATCCCTCCCTTAGCCACAGAAAGGTGGCTTTAATCTATTTGCACTGATCTATCTGCAAATGCCATTGCACTGTTAGTCTGTTTCTATCCGTTTGCCATTAGCAGATGTGTCAGGACATGAGGCTGTTTTCAGTCACTCAAGTCTAATCCCAGCAGTGCTGTAGGATCTTGGGAATTGCTCTGCATTTATACAGAAGTAAATGATGTATAATGTGTCATTTTTAAGAATTTGCTGCTACCAACAATTTTAGGATTTTGTTAGCTGATTTTCTTTTTGCTGATGTTTTAGACAAAACTAATTTGTTAGGATTATTAGAGGAAGAAAATTAAAAGGACGGAATCATCCAGGAAGCTCATTAAAATGGAAACCCTGGAAAAACTGGGTAATTGGGCATTGATTCTGTCCTCCCCCCATCACTTTATGAGCAATATTGTATTAAAAGTAACATGTCTGCAGGATGATGCTTCAACATCTGTTACTGCTGAAACAAAATTATTTGCTTGTTTTTTCTTCTCTACATTCTTCCAACATCTGCATGTGTAGATCTATCCTGTATATTTTTATCCCATCTAACACAGCTCCTTTCTAGGGAAAAGGCATCAAAGGGAATGGGATCCTCCCTTTGGTTTGGAGGGGGATTCTGCATTGCCGCTCACTTGTATTAGCTCTTGAGTGACTGGCTGTGAAATGAATCATGTGAGCGAGGACTCAGGGCTGCTCAGGAAGCCCAGGCACAGGTTTGGTGCTCTGAGATGTGTTTATGTGGAACAAAGAAGTTTACAGGCTGTCAGCTGTCTGGCTCCTGAAATATCAGTGTCACATTATGTGATTAAACCTATGGAAAGAATTGTCCTTATTTTCTGTTCTCAGAATATTTGCAGGGAAATTACATTTTTTTGAAAGTATTTCACTCTGAAGATGCTTAATAATTGCACTGGGATTTAGATTTTTCTTTTCTTTATAGGCTGATTCAATAAATTGATTCTAAATCTAGCTTGCTGAATGTTTGCTATTTTCAATCACTCTGGCGGTGATTATTGTGATAGTAAGCAATATACTTTCTTTGGTTTAAGTTTTGGAAATTTGCCAAAATACACATAGTTGCATGTGCCAATCTTAAAATTCTGCTTATTTACAAGTGTGATGTTTTTCTTTCTCTTCAGTATATGTACTATAAAAATAAAATTGCATAAAGGTTGATAGCAAGAAAATAGAAAAAGCTGGGCAATAGATTTGAAATAATATTGGAAAATATTTTCTGATCTCTAATCATTATGATGTTGTCTTCCGGACTTGAAAGTAAGCATGGGAAATTTAAGCATGGTAAAGCACGTGATTAAATCCATTCCTATCCAGCAAAATTATTGAACTTGATTTGAAGCATGTGCATTAGTTATATTAATAACTCATAACTATTCCTTAAACTCAGCCAGTGTCAGACTGACTAAATATTAGAATTGCAAGGTAAATACTGCAGTAAATAAGATAAATATGGGTGCTGGCTTTGCCATGAACTTATCAGTGGTTTTGACTTCTACAGTCATTTTTATGACACTTGAAATCAGAAAAGAATGGAATTTTCAACTAATTTTTTAATATGCTGAAATGTATTAAGTTACACAAAAGAATCCATATTATAGTAATCCTGCATATATACAGGGAAAGAGTACCCAGCGTGCATGGCAGATGGTTTCAAAGGAAATCCTCGAGAGCTAGGATTAAAAAGCAATTTTCAGCAAGTTTAAAATGGGTCTCCATATTTGGGTCACAGATATTAACTCTTTCATTGCAAACAAACGAGGCAGAAGTCTGGTCAGATTGTTATGGAAATATTTCTCCCAGTAGAGGCTGACCAGTTCGTGCTGGGGAAGAAAAGTGTGAGCAGGGCAGTTGATTCTGCTCCTGGTCCTGTTCTCACACCAGTGGGAAGCAGAGTTGTGGCATACAGAGACAGGGATGTAATGCAATAAATGGGATTCATCATTCCATGAACAAACACTGGCAGCCCTCTGAAAAATAATGTGTGTGTGGCTTTGATCTTTGCCCACTGAAAAAAATTTCCATAAAGACAATGGATAAATAAGTTTTAGCATGCTAGGAACAGCATATTTATACCTGTTTACCTTCAGTAAATTATTGCCAATCACTTTATTAAAGTGTAAAGACTTTACAGATAGCATTTCTGTATTCCTTTTGGTTATGGCCAGCATGTATGATACAGGATAAATAAGAAGTTGAACAGCAATATTGTTACTCCATCATAGACAGGAATGAACATGGGCTCCCAAGTTTTGCTTGGAAGTATGTCTGTGCATGGAAAGTAAGCCTATTTTTCTCAAACATGTTTTAGGGGCACACTGGAACTTTATTATTTGTTTTTAAAGGTTATGTTATAAAATCAACAGTACCATGCAGCCATTGTTACAGGCTGTAGCTGTTTGGAGGTGGCATAAGAATATGCAGAAGTCTTGTCACCAGTCTGATGCACAGAAGGGATTGAGTGCAGGTCAGCTTTGCACTGGAGGATCACAAAAAGGCACTGGGCTTTTAGTAGATAAAAATAGGGCAGCAAGTTGGAGATTATTGGCTTTAACTAACTTATACCAGTTAGTAACCGTGTCAGGAGTGTAATTCACATTTACATCAGTGCTCTTTATACACTTTGGCAGCACAAAGGAGCCTCAAGTTTGACACGAACTTTTCTTTAAAAGGCACTTCCAAAGTGGAAATTCAAATTAGACCTTAAGCACTGTTTATCACTGAACAATGAAACAGAGCAACTGATACTGTTTTATTGTGTTCCCACAGCTCAGCTGGGTGTATTTGGAGTAGGTTTGGAAAGCTTTCTGAGCCCAGGTGTTTGATGCTCTGCTAAGTGAATTATAGAAGTAACTGCTGGTTTGAATATCAGCCTAAGGAGAAGTTAATTGTGTTGCTCTCTGGATATTACATTGGCTATGAGTTAACAGAGGAGGACTGAACTTCTGAAGGGCGTGGTGAATGTCCTGGTGGGATAGCTAACTGCAGGTGTATCTGCTAAGTGCTAATTAACAATGCTAATGAGAGATGTTTTCTGCAGCACTCAGCCAAGATATTTATCAGAGGTCCTCTGCACTCAGAAAGGAAAATTTAGGTGATGGATAAAAATAAGGCAGCTTTTGGTGTTTAGTTCTTCTACCGCAGCTAGAAAGTGTCAGTGGACTCAGGATGAGCTTTTAAAGTTGAATCTGTTCTTCTGGGTTCTTGTTTCACATTGCCTATTACAGTAAGTCTGCCTGTGTGCATCTTGATGTGGCCTTCAGAGGGCAAGTACAACTGCTGACATTAGATACCAAGCCTGGAACATCCCAAGCTGTTGTCAATCATCATATATCACCAAGTTGTGCTACTAGTAAATGGGGGAAAAAAATTCATCTGTGACAACAGCTGTCTTTGATCCATGTGTTTGTAAATGTGCTTGAGAGTTTTGCCTTAGATTTTTCAAAGACTCGTGTCTTTCAAAGGGAGACAAAACAGATCAGTTCAGAGTCTCTGTTGTTGTTATCTTTCAGGACTTTTGTTTTAAGTAGTTTTTGAAAATCTCTGTGACAGGATCTGAGATAAAACCTGATCCAGATGTCTTTGGATAGCCATAGAAATCTGTTTGCTTGACTTCAACAAACTTAGAAAAGGTTCTAAATAAGTAAATTCGTGTTGGCTTTAGAGAATGAGTTGCTTTGCTTTACTCACTGTACAACCATGTATTAAAGAAAAAGCAGTTTCTTGTGTGCAGTCTGTTGTTGCCTGAGTCCAAAGCAGTTTTTTTGTATGCACAATACTGTAAAGTAATTATTATGTCATTGTACAGAGTTCTGAGTGTGAGAAACTGTGGCACTTTAAAGGAGATAAATGCTTTCTTACCTCCAGCAAATCTTATCAGGAAATATTGAAAGGTCAGTTCTCCTCAGTCAGAATTTCTCTCTACTTAAATCTTTTTGTAGGGTATATTTTTTAAAGCTTTTCAGAATAGATGACTGAAAGCAACAGCCTGTTCACGTTAAAGCCATACATTCATGTTTGATGTAACTGGTCAGACAAAAATGAAAGCTCCCATAGGGATAAATTGAGCTATGGATGGGCTTCTCAGACTTCTTTATTAATGACACTTCAAGTAGCGAGTTGAGGAGAAACAGATAATGAAAATTGATTCTTCTCTGCAGGTCTCTTGCTTACTTTTGGACTTGGACAGGCCTAATCTGTGAAGATAATTAAAGTTCCTCTACACTGGATGCTGTAAGTGAATTTTTTGTTGTTTTTATTGTATCTGGTTGAGAATATGCACCTGAAGTATCAGCATTGACTAAAATATCTTGTAGAGAGGCTAGAGGGCTGAAAAAACTTGTGCATGAAGAATGTTCCCATTGGCAGTGACACAGGGTGGTGGCCCTGGCTGTCAGCAAGCATGGCAGTTGAGTTCCAGGTGCCATAATAACATAGTAGGACATTTCCAATACCTTTTACTATTCAATAGACTTCTCCTAGAAGAGGCTTGCCCACTTTAAAACCTGTCCCTGTGGCAGCAGAGCCTTTGGAGCATCTGGAATAATGCCCTCCCTAGAGCAGGGAATAGGCTGTAGCTGGCACTGCAGGAAGGCAGAGGATGTGTAGGAGGCTGGGAACAGAATGCCATGGCTTTGACCTTGTTGGAGCATCCCTTCAGGATCCATAGGACACGGCTCTCTGCTGGTTAATTGTCACGAGTGGGGGGAATGACACATTTCTTATTTCTGTGAGAGTGTCTTTAAAACATCTGATACTCTTCCACCAATGAAAGCTTGCAAAGAGCTCTTCAGATCCCCATTTTCTCCCCAAAGCTATGGGAGCAATTTTCTGGCTTGTAGAACAAAGAAGTTGGAACAGATGACATAGCCAACATCTGCACCTGGCTCACGGAGGAAGCGAATATTTGGCATAGAAGCTGAGCTCCCTTCTGCCAAGAGAGCCGTGCCGATGCAGTTGTTCAGGGATGAAGATGGCAAAATGTATTTTCCTTACTGACTCACCAAAGCAGTTTTATTGATCTGTCAGAGTAAAGAAATTCTTGAGAAGGAAAATGTCTTTACTTTTAAATATCAAAGTTTAGTCAGTGGTTAATCAAATGCTGTCTAACCAACCCCGTTAAGATTTTGATGGTGTATCACTTCAGTTCCGATGGCAGACACATCACATATGGGTTGCCATTTTGATGGCTTTGAATGGTAATCTGACCCATAAAAACTGAAGCATAATATGCAAACTGATTTTTTTCTGGCCTGCCCTGTTCTTGGTGCCATCTGTGTTAGGATGGAAACAAGCCTGCTCAAAACGTGGGCTGCCGGTTTTGAGCTGATCACAGATGGGTTTGAAAGAATAGCCTTGTGTGCGCAAGGAGAGGGAAGATGCTCCTGAGCAGGAAGTTTCTCTTGAAACCATATTATGTCTGCTAAATCCTGTGGCCTGTGGAACAGCTACCAGACCTTTCCCTGAATTCTTCATATGGATTAAGTAAACTAAATTTACGTTCTAAATATCAAGAAAACCCCCACAACTTCTAAATATTGCTCTTCTTCCACCACTGTGTTCTACTGCTGTCATCAATAATGGAACAGAGTACAGAAAGCTGACATTACCTGACCCTGTCAGGCATTTGCTGTGCATCTGTTCAGCAAAACTGGGAACAGTAAATTATTTCATGAATTTTGTAGATGAGTTTTAATCTGTAGTGTGAATCCTGTTGAACATACAGGATTCAGGCTGCTGTTTCTGGATTTCTCTCTTTGACAATTAATAAAAGTCTGTGTTGTAGGTGAAGGTGAATACCTGTCCTCTGCTGTTGCATCTCAGATCAAAAATTCAGATGTTTAAGTGCCTAATTCTCACTGTGGTCAATGAGATCTTGGTTTTCTTCTCATGTTGAGAGAGCCTGTGCTCCAAAGTTAGAGATTGACTGCCCATGTGTTACGTGGAACCACAAGTGTCCTGGTACTATTTATAATCCAAAGAAACGCATGAAATAATTTTCACTGGTTCGGAATATGGTGTACAGAACTCTGATTTATTTTTTTTACTCTCTTTAAATCAATGACATTGTTTGAGTGACCATTTCTTTGTCAGAAAGGAAGCCTGAAGAAGGCGGCACTCATTGATGAGTTTCATGGTCGTGACACACTTGAACATCCCTCTCAAGACATCTTGAAGCCTTTTATTTCCAGGCTAAATAAACACCAATTTCAGCAGTGTCTCATCCACTCCCTTTAATTACTGCTGCTGAGAGAAAGTTTCTGCCAATGCAAATGTGCTATTTTGTCATGTCACATCAAATTGCATTAGCCTTATATTTAGGAACAAAAAGAGGGGGAGGCTGAGACAGGATGTGGCTACAAATGGAACCAAAGGGTTTTCTTAAATATAGGCTGAAAATAGACAATCGAGGCAGTGATGCTTTTTCAAGCAAAAATCCATGAAAGGGAAAATGAAGGCTGTGACGGCAGAGCAGGGCTGGGGGTGGGCAGAGGGAGTTCTGGGGGTGCTGGCAGGGAGGGGCTGCTGAACTCCTCACTTACGCAGGCACCCTTCTGTGTCAGATGGGCACGAGGTGCATTTGGGCTGTGTAAACCCACAGCTCGTTCCTGAGTGCTGGCTGAAGGAGGGGGGAGCTGTGCTTCCCTCCAGCCTGTGCCTGCCTTTTCCCCGAGGATGTCTCCCCATGCAGCAATAACTCAGCTCTCTATACGGAGGAGACTGTAGGAAGGAGGCATAGACAAAATCTGAGTGACTGTCCAGATAAGTGTCGGAGGCTTTGAAAAACCCCTCACACACCACTTTTAAATGTAGTGTCTCTACAGAAATAATATTTTTTAAAACTTGTTCTTTAGACAACATTAGCATTTTCCCCATGGAAAACGCTTTTTGTCGTTCCCCCCCCCCCCAATATTGAGCACAAAATGATCTGTTGAAATCAAATGCATAAATTATGGCTGTAATGGAGCTTGCTTTGAACTGATTAGTCTGATCAGAGCCTGGTGGCAATTAAATCGAGTTCTGAAAGATCAGCTGTGTTTGAGAACCAGCAGAACTCAGGGAGGAAGTGATCTGGGGGCGTGTGAGCAGCACCTACTTAGCAAATTGGAAAAATATTATTCATTTCTTACATCTAAGCACTTGGAATCTCTCCTCAGAAGCAATTGGTGATGATAGAGGTAGTATTTTTATTCTTGTCACCAAGGATAATAAAAATGCAGTAGAAGCTTGGAAACTTGTGTATTTACAACATTGTGACAGGGGTAAGTCAAGCAGCATTTCAGGCTGAAGCCAGAGAGCAAAGGCACCCAGGTCTCCATGGCTGGATGTCACTGTTCCTGCAGGACTGTAAAACATTAAATACAGTCATGCTGCCAGTTGTTAAATTCCTTACAACAGGCAAGTACTAACTGTAGTGCTAAATCCATGCACACAGTGCCACTGGAGGGGAAGATGGCAAGGGAAGGTTTACCTGGGGCTTTCCAGCCCCACCTGCAGCGTGTGGGATGTGCTGGGCTGCACGGGGACGAGGACAGCCTTGGCACTGTGTCCTGCCTGGGATGCCCTTGGTGGGCTCGGGGTGCTGAAGGTTTTGTCTGATCCTGAAACAGGCCAGGGTGCTTTCTCCAGGGTGAGGCAGCAGGGCACAGTCCTGAGACATTCTGGTGCTGCTTCCAGCATTAATTTGCATAGAATTCCTTGGATTTCATTGTCATTTAACCCACTTTCCAAGACTTAGCCACATCTGATTTTTGCTTCCACTGACATTTTTTTTTCAAACACATAAGCATTAAAAAACCCTCAGTAGAAATGGGTATATTTCATAGCAAGGAAGCATAGATCATTGTGTATTTTCATAGCAAGGAAGGCATTTCTGTAATACTCTTTCAAAGTAAATCACAGAAATATTAAATGGGGGAGGAAAAAGATAGATGTTTGGTTTTTATAGTTGGGGTTTGTTTTGAACTGAATAAGTCTGAAAATACTAGATAAAAACTGCAGATCAAATGAAAAGACTCCATAAGCAGCATCCTCCAGATTGTTCCTCAAAAAAACCACCCAAGTGACAACAGTACAACAGAAAAGCGTTCTTAATTAACATCTTCAGTTAAAGGAGAAGCATTGTGGATCTCTTAAATGTATTATTAAATCTTCATTGTTTAGGTAATTGGATGGGGACAGACACTTGTGCTGAGTGCTATGTCAAATTCGTCAGGGCCTGCTGTAATTCTAGTGCACTTGCTGGATTTCACAGCTATTTGTCTGGGTACAGGGGTAATTTGGAGGGTTGAGTGAAGCCAAATGACTGTAATGAACTCATTTTGTGTCTTTGACTCAGTTTGGGGGAAAAAAAGGTGCTATTTATAGGGTATTTTTTATTGTTAAGACTTCTGTTTTTCCTGTCTCTCAAAGTTTCTCTGGTTCACTGTCTTTGCTTTATCACCGATAATTATATCAAATTAATTCAGCATAATTGAGTTAATTATTAGCAGTGGATGTTACCACCAGGACTTCGATTGAACCAAAGCTTTTATCCCCCTTTTCCTGAGGTTTCACCAAATGTAAACAAACCAGAATCATGGGTGAAACCTAAGGCAGTTCCATTTCCATCAAATGCTTTTGCCACTCAGAATTGTCCTGCCATGGTCATTCACTCAGATGAGTATTGATAAATGCAAAGGGAAAAGAGTTCTCTCTCACCCCCATTCATCTCTGCCAGAGCTCTAAATTAGTTCAGTTACTGAACAGAGTTGCTTTGTTGTGTGTAATCAGTCAAGAGCAAGCCCTGTACCACCAAGAGCAAATGTCTGCGGCGTTTGGGCGATGTCTGTACTGGCGAGAGCTTCCTGCTGCCCACACCTTCCTTTCTCTTAGATTGCCTTTGAGCTAGACTAGGCCTTGGAGAGTGACAGTGAAGTTTTGGGGAAAACTTGAGCTATGGCTTTAAGAGCTCAGAAGTGTCCCGAAGACATGGCGGGATCTGCCCCTGATTAGCTGTTGGTATGGAAACAATCCCTGATTAGTGAGCTGGGCCAATCCCCCTAAGAGGCTAAAGGCACCCAGACTTACATGTCCTGTAATACTGCTGCTTATAAACATTGCTCCCAGGAACGTGGGTTTTGCTCAGGATGTGGTGGATCAAATTCATCCGTGGTTTAATTCCACCACAGACAGGGTTTATGCCAGGAAAGGGGTTGACTCAGATTATTACTGTGATTGAAAGTGAAGGATTGGCAGATGCTAAATTTCAGCAGGCATGGATTTGGAATAATAGACATTGAGTTGTTCCTGACACTGCTGTGAAGGATAATGTGAGTTGGGAAGGACAACTCCAGGATGAAGTGTAGATCCCAGGGCAGGGCACAAGCCCCATCATCACCAGCCAGGGATTGTGTGCACAGCCAGGTCTGGAAGGGATGTGCTAGGGGGAGCAGGAAAAGGAGAGGTCACACTGCACAGAGTTTATTCCCTTGTAGGCTGGGTGGGATATTTGCACTAAGGGAAGGTTCAGAGGACTGTTAGATATTTTTGGTTTAAAAAATCAAATATTTTTAAATTAAACTTTAGTCAATAGTATGGATCATAGTGACTTCTTTTGCTGTTTTAAATTCTGGCTCTCCATCTTTACAAGTTTGTCAACTCTTGTACTTTCCTAAGAAAGTAGTTTTCTTTCTTTCCTAAGAAAGAGTTTTCCTAAGAAAAATTCTTTCTGCACTGACAGCTCCTTGTTTTACTGTCTTGACTTTTTCTTAAAAAAATTATAAAGTTGAATTGCGTGAGCAAAGTGAGCATGTGTTAAAGAATAATGGTAAAATAAACTTTAACCGATTTCAGTCCTTCCTGAACAGTGAGAGACCACTACAAAACCTTATGTAAGACTTACTATTCTTCCCCTGCTTGTCTGAGCCATAGTCCATAGAGTTAATGTGGTCATTAATCAGACAGCAGGGTTTTGCCCTACAAAGGCACTTCCATGCCTTATGCTGCCAACTGGGTATCTGTCTGTCAACAACAGTTGTGGCAGCTTATTTGGTGCCAGTTGGATGTTTCAGAACATGATACAACCTCAGCCAGAAAGTCGTTGCACTAACTGGCATGAAGTAGTTGGGAGAATCACAATTGCTGAACTGGAACTAAGCACTGGACCCTTTCAAAATACAGTATTTACAAGAAAGGAATGAACAGGCAGTTTTGGTTTAAAGTTGATAACTCAATTCCTATTCAGGCATGATCCCGAAGGTAAATACTTAAAGATTTGGCCACTGTGAACAAAATTAATTTTAACAGCAGTTGAACTGAGCAATTCAGAGCTAAGAAGAAGTTCTTTTGAGACTGTGCCTTTCAGAATTTCCTTTAAGCTGGGAGAATAATTTTCAGGAGAAAAAAGTGGAGAAGTTTGAATTGCACCTAAACCAGGAAGGTTCCTGTCCTCACTAGTGAGCATGCACCAAAGAATGTTACTCTAATTAGTCTGATCATGCTTATTAATTATACAGAACAATGTAATCTGGCCTCAGCATGGGCAGCATGTTTCCTCACTGGTATAGGATTGCAAAAGCCTGAGTGTTTTATTTGCAGTATTGCATGTCTTTGCTGTGTGATACCAAACCAGGGTGTAAGGTAAGACATCTGCCCTGTAGCTTTGGTTAATTTATACAAGCAGTCATTATGCCCAGCTCTAGCACTCTTTGTCGTTCTCAAGTTTTATCAATTACAATTCTATATTTTTGTATTTATATTTACAATTTATTATGTTTTATATTTGCAAACTGGTGACATTGTTGAATAGCATTAGGCCTAATGATGCTGTAGAACTGAATGAAGGGTGTCCAAGCAGTGGTGATTCTTTGTCAACAAAGAGATCTTCAGGATCTGTCATTTGCCAGTTCTTAATCCTTCATGTGCTCTACAAATATTGTGTAAAGCAAACTTTACACTGCAAGGCTGTGCCCCCAAATTGTTCTGCAGAGTCACTTGACACTGCTTCTGGCTCATGCATCAATCAAAGCATAAAGGGGAGAGGAGCAGAAATAGAAGAGAACAGGCCTGGCTACCATCACTCATGCAAGGGGACTTTGCAGCTCGTGTTTAGAAAGGACAAAACCCCAACAATGCCCGGCCCCGGCTCGTCAGAAGCAATCACATCAAAGCCACGATCTCAATAAGAGCCAGAGAGATGTGGCTGCTGGAAGTGACTGCAGCATTGTCCGTGCTCACCCACACAGCAGGGCTGGGGCTGCAGGGCGGCCGTGCCCGGGGCTGCCAAGCCTTGCGAGCCTGTCAGTGCCTGTGAGGGACAGATGGACAGACAGACAGACAGACAGACAGACAGACGTTGGCTGGTTTGCCTGGGGCAGCAGAGCCCTTCACACTGCCCTGGACGTGCCAGGTGCTCCCGTGACCCACTGGGGACTGGGGGGAGGTGTGACACTGTCATGAGCAGTGAGGACAGCTGTGTCCCAGAGTGGGAGTTCTGCCCCTGCTGCAGGCACTCGGGGCTGGACTCACAGGCCTGAATCTGGGAAACCTGCAAGGGAGGATGGATGCAACCAAAGAGGAAGAACTTTCTGGGTAGCAGCAGTTCACTTGGGTGCCTTCCTGGACTGATGTCACAACATGAACTAAGATATTTTGTGGTTAAAGAGATTTCAAAAGGCTTCCAATTTCTTTGCATTTTGGCATTCTTATTTTTCCTGAGATCATGAGGTTTGACAAGGAGGGGGAATCATAAATTCCTGAGTTAAGACTTCTGAGGGTGTAATACTTCAAAGTAGTAAAACACATCCCTAGCTTGTATACTGGGGAAAGAGCGAGCTGAGCAGGAAGGAGGAGCCAACCTGTAAACAGCAACAGCTTGGGTAACTTTTACAGTCCTTTAATTAACATTCTAGTCTCTGGAGCCCAGCTTTGGTGGCTGTTTAACTAGTTCAGAGGGATTGGGATCATGACTGTTGAACTGTGGGGATTTCCTTGAAAAACACAATAGCAGGAAAAAAAAAGTAAACTGAGAGCAGTGGCAGTGTCATCTTAGCTTCATCAGGGTTCTGCTGTGCATGGGGTCAATTGCCAAACCTGCTAATGCAGAGTGAAGATTAATTGGCTTTGGTCAGCCTTTGCTTCACTATCTGAATATCATTATCAGGAATGTAAATGATTATGCAATGCAGAGAAATGCCACAATAGTCTCAGTGTCTCCTTTTATACTTGTCTCTTTGTGAACAGGGCTTTATCTAAATGCAAATGTGATTTCAGCCTTCTGATTAGGACATTATACAGTCATCCATTCCAGAAAAGCACAATTAGCGGATTATTTTATTTCTGACTCAACAGTTCTTGGTGTAGATTGTTTGTTTGTTGTGCTGTGCATGATATTTAAGTTATCAGAGGGAGATTTATGTTATTAGTCAGGATTATAGCCAGATTTTGTGAGGTTGAGGGTTTTTGCGTGGCAGATAAAACTGGTAACGTTTGTGGGATTTGAAGGGAGATGTTTTTAGAACAAAAGGCAACAGCGCAGATTCTTACTGTGCTTCATTGTCCTTTTTGTGCTGAGGAAGGGGCAAATCACAGCAGAGGCTGTGCAGATTCTCCAGTGCATCGGGGTGCACAAGTGCAGAGTGTAGCATTACCTGTTGGCAGGATCTAGTCCCTGTTGAGGTGTGCTTGTACAGGGCATCAGTATCTTAGAACTTAACAATGGGCAGGTCATGAGATATTTCTTATTAAACAGCCACTTTACCAAAATAGCCATCAAGTTCCCCACGTGCTGTGGTGGATTTCCAGTGAAGTTTTCACTGGATGAAGTTACATCCTAAGAAAAGCATAGATCTTTGGTGTTGAACTTCCCTGTGAACTTGCCCATATCACAGCATTTGTAGCATTTTTGGAGCTGTGAATCTGTCAGAACTCAGGTGGTTTAGTTTTTTAATTTGAATATGAGAGCCTTATAGGAGTTTAGGTTTGATAATAGATGGGGTGAAAATTTCCATTTTCAAACCTTTTAGAAAGTCCAGTATTTATGGAAAAGCTAATGATTTTTTTCCCAAAAAATTCGTCTGTGCAAATGTATTTGTCACACAATTTGAATTCAACAGCTCATCATTTTCCTATGAAAAATTACTGCAGTGGAAAATTCCTAATTATCTATAGTGAAACATTTTCAATTCCATTGATCAGCTTCATCTTTCCATATCCATATGTTTCCATGACTGGTTCCTTCCTCTCTCCCGGAGCTGCTTTTCTGTGTGCTGGAGCAAGCTGTCCTGGACAGTCCCTGCACATGAGGGATCTTTGCATTTGTGACAGGAAATCTATTGCACCACTTAGGTTTAATTAGAGCACAGTGACATATGATGAGTTTACACATCAAAGCCTAGAAACAACTTCACAAATTGGCTCTGGTCCCAAAGTGTATTTTGGGATCTGTATTGAATTTTGGGATGTTTCACTGTATTAAGTGGGAATATGTGAAATGCAGGGTTGGGTTCTTAGGGTCAGTAGAGTTATACAAATTCTTACCAGCCAAGGATATAGCCAAAAAAACTTGTGTGTGAAGTTAAACTTGGGTTCAGATCAATTTGAATCCACTACATATTCCAGTTTTCTGTATTGGATGATAAAAACTTCTCCCTCTCATGGGGAGAAGGGCAGGGAATAATTCAGTCTATATGTTAGGAGTCATATATTTTGGAGTTGCTTGTCTTTCTGCTGCTTGAGGGGGAATGCAGGGATCTCTCAGCTGACTGTTGGGCATGTAATCCCCTCCCATACTTGAATGCTAAAGTGAAATGAATCCAAACCAAAAATGCATGGAGCTGATGCCCAGCATAAGTCTCACTGCAAAGAGAAAAGGATATTTTACAGAAAAAAAACACTGGAAGAAAACAAGAGATGAACGTGTTGAAGCTTGGCGGTATTTGGATCCCATTATGATGAGCATTTATAGGTGCATAGAGAGGAGATTTTCCCCACTACAACAAGATCTAGTCTGTGCAAATACACAGCCCTGGCATGTAATAGCTGTCATGGTGTACTCTGAAATACATTTGGCTAAAGGACTTAAATTACTTAAGAAAAAGGAGAAAAGTATTTTAAATAATGAATAGGTATCATAATGGGTGCTAAAACAATGGCATGCACCTACTTCATTATTCAGTTGCTTATTTATTATCTTTATTCTTAAGAGTAATCGTGAAAAGTGCCTTTTTCCAAATGTGAATTTAGTTCTCTGCAGATGGCAACCATCTGTTAAATGACAAGGCATTTACAGTCTTTGATTAGCACTTTATAGGACTTGGATGGACTTACTGTTATGATATGTAAATATAGTTATGGAAGTGAAACTTGGTAGATTTGTTCTTTTCCTGTTGCTGTTACCGATACATGTAAAATTTCAAACCTAACAATGTTTTTTTCTGTCTTCTCCTATATTTATCCATGTTGTTTCCAGCTGAAGCCTTGAAATTCTTTACAGAATGACAAAATAGGAAATATTGTTAAATTGCAGCACCATTTGTAGCCATTGTGAGCGTCCTCATTCTAAAAAGACACCGTGTGGATGAGCTCAAGGAAAGCACTGGAAGTCTGAAGGACTTTAAGGATCCTGGCTTAGCAAGTAGGAACCTCGCTGTGGGCAGTGATACAGGTTTGGGAACTGACCTGAAGTTACATTGGCAGTCTGTCTGTAAAACACTGTGGCTCACGTGCCTGTTCCCATCACACAGTGATCCTCTGGATGAGCTCCGCACTTTGTGCTTTACTCCCTTGAGCAGTGACAGCCACCCCCGTCTGTCCATAAACTCAGCAAGTTCCTATTCATTTCATGTTGGGCTTTATTCTAAATTTCCGCAGGTTCTGCTGCCGAGCGGGCCTGCCGCCCTGCCCTCGTTGTGTCCTATTAGTCTGCGCTGTTATTTCCGTGCTGCCAGTGAACTCAGGTTGTTGCGGTGTGTTGTGTGTTGCAGAGCCGCGGCGGGCCCGGCCATGTCCCCGCTGCCGGAGGCGGAGCTGGTGCGCAGCTCGGTGCAGCTGTACCGGTACCTGCTGCGCTGCTGCCGCCGCCTGCCCCAGGGCCCCGTCCAGCAGCACTACAGACACGCCATCCGGCAGGTGCGCTGCCCTCCCGCCGCTGAGCCAACAAACACTGCTCTCCTGCAAGCCTGAGACCTTAGTGCGTGTGAAGGGTTATAGTGGGAGTGTGGGAAGGACCATTTCTTTTTGTTTGCTTTGAATCTGCAACCTATTCTTCTTGGTTTTCATCTCTAATCCTTGTGTTAGTCAAGAGAGTGAGCAGTCATTACTTACTCCATAAAGATATCTTTTATGGTGAAACCTACTGGTTCCTTGTTAGTCATTTATATATCCCCCCTCCCATTGGGGTAAATCTCATCTGACTGTTCATATTCTATACTTCATATGGAAGTAATTTCATGCATTTGATTATACCTGTGTTCCTGTTTCTAGTTTAACATACCAGACAATTTCAATTGTTCTGAATTGAAGTTCTCTGGGTTTTTTGTTGTTGAGGTATGAAAGGAGTAGAATACTTAACATGAAATTCCAACTGACCAGATTTGTTATGGAAAGGGGATGGCCAGATGTTACAATGTGTAGTTTTACCTTTTTGGACCAACAGTTTATTTGCAACAAATATTTTTCTGAAATTTAAATGCTATCTTTATTTTGACAACTGTTTTGTTGACAAGCCAGTGACACTTGGAATGTTGCAGAGTTTCAAAGTCCATGCTGATGAGGACGATCCTGAGCGAATCCAGCAGATCATTAAGAGAGCCATTGAAGATGCTGACTGGGTGATGAATAAAGTAAGTGCTTCAGATTGTCTGCGTTTGGGTTTCAGTTCAGAACAAAGAAGAAAACATTGGAAAGCAAGTTCTGAATAGCTAATTGTTGTTCTGGATGTTGAAGTGTCTGGGTGAAAGGAAATATTTCATATTATATTATATATATTAATATATATAATATATTAATATTATATCCCTCCATATAATAATATTATATTCCTCCAGCCAGGAGGGATCTGTGATTGACATTTTTTGTTTAAAAATTCTCTTAGTCAGTATTAACTAATGGTGGGTTTTTTTCAGAACCAATAACAATTTAGGTTGGTCTCTATGTAAGTCTTTGTTTCCGTGAAGAATTCTATTAAATATCAGCAGTGATGGCTAGTATCACTCTATTATAGGAAAAAAAAATAAAGTACAGCAAGCCCCATCTTGCTATGCATCATCTGCTTTCCTAACAGCATCTATCCTCAGACAATTTACATGAACTTCAAGAACTGCTGTTGCTTTTCCTCAGACCTTGCCCATGGCTGCAGAGATCAGGGACAGACCACCCAGGGGCAAAGCTGTGGTGCAGGGCTCCACTGTGCACAGTTGTCACCCAGTGGATCTGCCCCTGTGCTGTCAGACTGGTTTCTCAGATTAAAGAATGAGGGTGCTTTCCAGTAGACAGCTGAGAGTCACCTGTGCTTCCTGGGATTTCAGTCTGGCTGGGGAGTGTGATACCTTAACATGGTGTATAATGAAACAAGTCAAAGTTCAACTTTATCTCTAAATATCTGTGATTTCATTTACTAAGTGACTCTTAAGTCCTTCTCTCTGCAACTCCATGAAATAAATTTTAAAAAATTCTTTTTTTTTTTCCAGTATAAAAACCAGAAGTAGAAGAGGAAGGATGAAATCAAGGAGGACATTGGTAAACAGCCTTAGAGGACTTGCAGTCAAGCCCAGTACTATGTTAGAATTATTGCCTGAAGTTTTCTCTTGGATAATATAAATACAATAATTTATATTTCACTGGGATGTTATGAAACTAAATTAATACTTCTGAAGAAATTAAATTTTGTAAATTGCTTTGTATAATCACAAACGTCTAAGTTAAAGCCCAAGCTTGCCTAACATTTGAGTAACTTATTCCATTATACTGTTAGGCGTGGATCAACCCTAGCAGTGTGTGATAAGGCTGCTTGGGCAGGTTCTTTGGGCACAAGGTTCCCCTGCATCAGTCACCGTGGGTTTGGGGACTGGGCATTTCATCCTCTGTGTGTGTGACACTGGTTATGGCTGGCACTCTGCTGGGATGGTCAGTGTTGTCAGAGTGCCCACCGAGTGGGGTCAGTGCCCGTTCAGCCGGGTCTGTGCCCCAGACGGCGCAGTCGCTGCCTGTGCGACGCTCTGCAGTTCAGAGGCTTCACAAGGCCATGCAGCACATAATAAATGTCCCCTAAGCAGGGGAGTCGGTGTCCTTGTGAAGCAGCCCGCGCCGCCGGTGCCGGGGTCGGTCCCCCAGGGCGGGCGGCTCGGCACAGCCGCAGGCGAGGAGAGTTTGGCAGGACTGCAACAGAAACCGGGCTGCCACTGAAGTTCAGAAAGTATTGTACCAAAAAACTTCCTTTTCTCTGCTAACCCTCCTCTCCTGGAATTCCTGCGCTCTGTTATACTTCCCTCTGCCATCGCCACTACTGTTCCTCTCTCTACGCCCGTGTCTTTCACATCACCCTTATGCACCCTTAACTTTTGTTGTCTTTGTTTTACCTATTCCTTAATGCTGTTCTCATCTTGTCTCTCTACCCCCCTTATTCCTCCTCCTCAAGTCCTTTTCTGTACCAGATGATAGTCAATATTATGCTGGAGCCAGCCTTCTGCTTGACTTCAGATAAAGCAGGAAGGTAATAGACTTTCTCAACAGAGTAGGTTCCTCCATGTGAGGAAAGCCACTTGTCTTTCTACCTAGGTACATTTTTTTTTAAACTGCAGCCATCTTGGTTTAAACTTTCAAAATAATTTGGTGCAAGGTAGAGCAGAGTATGATCCTGAGCACTAATAAAAAACCTCAAACATTTTTGGTAGAAGCTCTCTGAATGTGCTACTTCTGATCAAGACCAGCAAACAGGTGAACTGTGCTGTTCTCCAGGTCTGTTCTGTAGCACAGAGATGCATTGAATTTTGTATCACTGCAATAGTGATTAAAAACTCCAAGACTTAGTGGGATTAACAGTGTATGGAACCATGGCAGTTTCCTGAACTTTAAATGTGGAGTGATTGCACCCCTCTATGGCTTTAATTGACTTTTGGTAGTGTGAGATTAAAAGTTCCAAAATAGGATAATTGCATGTGCTTAAGTCATTCTTACATGCTTATTATTTAATTTATGGCTAGTTCAAGAGGAAAAAGACCATGGAGCTGGAAGGTACAGCCATGGCTTGTCTGCAGCTCCAGATGTCTGAGTGCCAGCTGGGATATGAGAGCATCAGACCAAAGGTATGGTAGATGTAATTGATATGGAAGACCAGGGTCTGTGAATTTTAGGGTTTGGAAAGTGATAGAGCATTCAATTCTCAGTAGGGTGCAGTTGAGGAACATGGTGAGTCAGGAGATATCATGACTAAATATTTTGATAGTGGTAATTCAACTGAAGGCATGAGAAGATTTCTGAGGGACTTTTGTACGAACGTAATCTGGTTTTCAAAGTAAAAAAATTTTAATAGAGTCAAAGATAACTTCATTTACTCAATAGACAAGTAAGTTTCCTGCTGGTGAGGAGATACAATGCTAACAACTATTTATTTCCTTCTAATAGTAACCCCAGTACCTCAGACATGTTTCTGTAATGACTGGACTGAAGAGTCCTTCAGCTGCAGAGCTGAGGCGTTCATGTTTTCAAATTCCATTCTCCAGCAGCATAATTTGAGGCAAAAGATGTTATAGTAACCCAGATATAAATGAGAACCTGAACTCTTGAAAGGGATTTTGGGCAGAGCTTCAGTACTTCGACCAAAATTATTATTCCAAAAACTTCTGCTCAGAAGTAATTTAACCCTGGGGTTGTCCAAATTTATCACTCACTGACCTGCCTGACTTGAGAGTTACACAGTGAGTTCTCTTCACCTGTGTTTGAGCAGCTCTATTCCTCTCTGCCACCCAGCCCTGCTGAGCCTGAAGAGCTGTTCCCTGTTCCCTTGGTGCTGCTGTGCTGGCAGTTACTGTCCACGGTGACAAAGACACAGTCACAGGCAGCTCCTCCCGGGTTCTGCTGTGGCAATTGGGTAGAAAATAGCAACCCCAAATAGACTGGTGCACCTGCGTTCCCATTTTCAGTCCTCCAGAATCTCTGACCATAAAGATGGTGGGTAAATGAGGCTGTGTTGTGTTCTGTAATTATTTTTGAAGAGTTTAAAAAACTCGTGATGCTCATGAGGCTGCTGACAGAGCAAGGGATAATGTCAGTAAAAGGAAACAAGTGTGTTCATAGGCTTCAGTTTCTTTTACTGCAATGAGGAACCCATTTCTATGCCAGTTCTGGTAAGTGATGGGCTGTTGATAGGATTGCAGTAACCCAGCGATCAAGCGCCAGTTGAAGTCCTGGGTTTGTGGCCTCAAGCATTCAGTCATCATGAGCAGTTTCAGTGGGGAGGAGTATCCTGTGCCATTGACTAGCCCTGGGTTTTCATTGTGTTGACACAAATGTAATAACTGCATTCTGCCAAAAACACTTTTGCAGCTGGATCAGTAGGAACTTGAGTCAGTAACTTCTCCTAGGTACTCCACAATTAGGAGTTGAGTGAAGTTGACAGTTCAAATGTTGTGTGTGGGCCACTCTTGATTAAGATAACGAGGGTTTCACTGGAGGCTTGTCATGCAAGAGCAAGACAAACATTAGAACAAGGAAGGACAGTGAGAGACTTCTGATTAATAAAGTGATATCATGCTTTACATTCTTGAAGCATGGAGAAATTACTCATTGAAATTACTTTACAGACTTACCAACATCCAGTCTAAGGCTAGAACCAACACTGGTGCTATACTTTCTGTTTTGTGTATACGTGGCCTTGGAAACATAAAGCTGAAATTGTGTGTGAATAAACTGTACATTACAAATATGGAAATAACATGTCAAAAGATGGAGCAGTAGCAGTGGGTTGGTCGATGTATTTTTAGTGTTCATGCTCCTGCTCTTAAGTCCTCAGAGAAATGGTAAAGACCACTTTGGTTATTACTAGCCTTGGAGCCTCATGCAGAAGCTTCCTGTGTAGTGAAAATCTTTCCCTTTTATTTATTTTTGTAATTAATTTATTCATTTCAGGTTTTGATATGGATGAGATTTTACATTTATTTTTTATGTAATATCCAGGATAGCATTCTGCCCTTCACGTGGCCAGAGACAAATACACTTCTGATCACATTCTTGTGTCAGAAGTGTTACTGATTTCCATTCACACTCACCACCAAAGCCTTTTGAGCCCTGTGGGTACTGAATAGAATATTTTCACCCCAGGTCAGGCCTTGCTCAGAACCATTTGTCAGTAATGGAATATTCTTTAAATCATTCTTTAGCACTTTGTAAACTTCCTCACGTGGTGGGTTATGTCACAGGCATTGCTTTTTGTTTAGGGACACTTGAGCATGAGGACTTGATGCTAAACAAAAACCTCTCCTCCGTGGTGTTTGGCTCATTTTCAAATGTCATAAGGAAGTAATCTTTACTGTGATGCTGTAAGGAAGAGGAATACACGCTATTTCTGGGAGAAACAAATAATATTCTCTCACATCTTTTTTAGAGGAAACAGTTTCTTATTTGTAATAGCTTTTAACGTGGCATTATAAATTGTGCCTTCATATAAAGCTTTGATAAGCTGCAAACTGAACAGGCAGCACATCTGTGAGTCTTAAATACTCAATATCATAATATCTATTCATTGTGAGAGTCCCTGACCTTAAACTGTAAGAATGAGTCGTTAGAGCTTTATGCTCCACAACGTCATGTCCCTCAATGTCACCCCAAAGACAGGGGTGATTTGAGGTGAGCAGTGTCTTGGTCAGAGCAGTCTAAAGCAAGTCCCTGACACACAACACTGCTGGACACAGACCTGCCCTGCCCACTTGGTCTGTCCCTTTCCTGCAGCATTGCCTGCTGCTCAGAGCTGATGTACCTCTGCTGGAGCACGAGCCAGCTGGTGCATCTTTCAACTTTTGTATTATTTGATTAATTTATCTTATACTTCTGTCAAGCCAGGTTTTATGAAATAGTGTTAGCTGAAGTATGCACTAGTCATCAAGTACTCCTTTCAGCTTGTGATTAAGCCGGGCAGACACATTAACTTTAAAAAACCTCTGTTCTTTGAAGACTCTTTTCTGTTTTCCTCATAATTGTGTTTGATATTTAAAATAGTTTTTTTTAAAGTTTAGAAGCAGAGGGAGGCATCTGTCACTTGCACCTAAGAGTTTAACAGTGTGTGTGTTTGTCACTAGGGGAGAGGTACCTGGCGTTGCTCACTGCACTTGTAGAGTCTGAGGAGGAAAATTCTGGGACTGCTGTTTGCTGTCCTCACCTTTGGACACTGAACTTACCCCTTCTGTAACTATCACCCTGGGTGACTTTTCCCCCAGAAGAATCTGCCTTCATATTCTACATTAATACATTCTGAAAAGGATTAGCTTGATTTTTGTTTTTTTTTTAAATCAGCAGCTTCTAAGCCAGCTTGGTTTGGGTGCTTCACAGAATCATTCAGGCAAAAGACTTCCCAGCCCATAGAGTCCCAGCTATGCCCCATCCCCACCTTGTCCCCAGCCCAGAGCACTGAGCCACCTCCAGGCCTTCCTTGGACACCTCCAGGGATGGGGACTCCAAACCTCTCTGGGCAGCCCCTGCCCATGCTTGACAGCCCTTTCTGTGAAGAAACTCCTTCTGATGTCCAACCTGAACCTCCCCTGGCACAGCTTGAGGCTATATCACTACCCCGTATAAAATACTGTCTTTCAGCTGCAGCTGCACAACTTCAGACTGAATGGCCTCATTACCTGTGGGCTTCCTTCTGCTGAGGTTCAGCATCATCTGTTTAAAAAACACTGCACTTAATATCTTTTAATTGTTACACCTTATTTTTTGCACCATCTCTGGTATTCATTCTTGTGTAGAGGAGTTTAAAACTGCTGGTGTTTTGATTAATATTCTCCCTTTCTACAGAATGGATTTTAAAAGATGCAAAATTGACAATAAATTCTTGTAGCTGATGAGGTTGACTCATGTTCTGCATTAAATCACGCAGGATCTGGGATTTTCTCAGTCTTGCTTCAATTTCTTAGCAGTCATTTCATCTACAGAAAGTGGGCTATGTCTCAGCTACAAGGAAAACAAGGAACAAGGAAAACTGAAAACAAATGTGAAACAGAAGTTAGTCTGGAAAATATGTCACGATGGTGGGCACAGGAAAAGGTTATATATTTTGGAGCCAGCTTCCTTATACTGAGTCAGTCTGAGGACTGACTTTTCATGCTTAAAAATTGAATATTTTGGTTTCCACAATTGGAAGGGCTGCTTTCTCTTTTATTTTCTGTTTTTCCCTCCCACTTCTAGGGAAATGGCGTGTTTAACCACAGTTTCCAGTACAGAATGCAGACACCTGTTGAGTTTTGGAACTTTCTCTCCCCATAGAGCTCTGTTGAGTTTGTCCTTTTCCTAACTGGAAGTATCTCATAGAGTACATTGCAGCTTTCTGGCCAAGATTTCAAAAGTAATTCTCAGATTGCTTTTGAGGTGCTTAACTCGGGAGACCTTTAAGGGGCACACAGCAGCTCTCAGACCCATTGGGACTTGGGACAAACAGCAGGAAATTGCTTATTCTCCACTAGCATGGCTCTGAGTTGGGGGGTACTGACATTGTAATGATCATTTTCCAACTACTTCAGAAACATGGTTTAAAAATGTCGAGATCTCCAAATCCTGCTTCCAACTGACAGAATGGAGCCTGTAGAATGTCACAGTGACACTATGGCAGGTCTGGTTATTTCTAATTGATTAAATGCAGTGAAAAAGCATCCAGGGTTTATTATGAAATTTGAGATGGAGAGCCAATCCGTGCACTCTAACTTCATTATCCTAATAAGCAAAGGTGCAGATTTTATAGCTGGGGTAATTACACAAAGAATGTACACAATGTGAGTGGTATTTAGCATAAAAAGTAACTTGAATGCAATCCATGTCTGGTTGAGAGAGGAGCAGAACCACAAACCCTTTGATGTAACAATGAGGCTTTGAAAGGAATAGATTGGGTACAGTACTGAACCTGTAATCTGCTCACTTTATTGCACTGTATGGGGTGGGCCTTATTTATTTACTACGTAGGAAATGTTTTCCATTTTATAAGTATCTGAAAGAAATCACAGCTCATAATTATGTAGCTTTGCTCCACAGAACTCTGTAACACTCGTAAGAACCTCTGGAATTCATAGGGACTGTCTATTAAATGGGAGACACCAATCTTGCCTTTGTGCTCTATCAAGTTCTGTCTTGGTCTAGACTAACAAAGGCAGTCTGGATATTGTTTATCAGGATGTTTACTTTCCATACTGTTCTTGGGTTCTGAGCTGAAGCCACTGGAATCAAAGGAAAGACTCCCATGTACACTGCCTGACTTCATGTACACTCTATGACTTCAGTAACGTTCACCATCTAAACCATTTTTCACTACCTGGAATACTCAGAGGAGTGGCCTGTGCTCAATCATGGTTACCAGAATTAAAAGGGAAACAGTTTTGGTTTTCCAGTTTTACAAAATACAGCATCTGCAGCAGCCTGGGTGGACAAGTTCAAGAGGTGGGTGTGATGCTGAAGGCAACTATATCCTCCATAAAACAGCTTGGAATCTGGGCCCAAAGGCATCGCTTTATGTGAGGGGAAGGCAGAAAGAATTCTGAAGTTTATTTGTCCAGTAATGAGTTGCTTTCTTTTCCCATGCTCATATGCTCTTTTGGAAAAATAAGTATTAAAAATCCTGCTTCATTTAGCTGAAGAACTGCCTTCCTTTTTTCTTGTTTTCAACCTTATCAGTGTACAATCTAGCAGTCTGTTTCAAAATGAGCTGATTGTTTAGGGCAATGGTTTATACTGTGGTCATTTGTTTGCCTCACCACTGGCCTGGGTTCTTCCTTCTCCACAGTGCACTCAATTTGCTGGTTAGTCAGGGATGGGGTGGTGTGTTTCCTCCAGAATTATCATCCAGCTGGGTAGGAATTTATTACAAGACCCTACCAAAACCATGCTCAAGCTGTCATTTCTTACGTCCTTTTCCAAAGGTGACAGAAACTTGAGAAGTCATCTTTTCTGCAATGGTCATTCTACCAAATCAAGACATTAGCTGTGAGGATTTCTCTCTTATGAATGTGAAGTCATTGCAGTCATCTGTCTTTCACACATGCAGCTTTGCTCTTCCATTTAAAAGAAATGGGAATTGAAAAGCAAAAATGTGGGAGAAAGTCAGGATCAGAGATGTTACATTGAATGAGGACTTTGACACTTCATGGAAGTACAGAAACTGTTGTTCCCCAAAAACACCCCTAGGAAGAGGAGCAGTGTGTTCTTTTGGAGAATTCTCAGATTGCAATTAAGTCTTCGAAGGTGGTACATGAAAAGAAAGAAGGAAATGTTATAGTGGTTTTCAGCTTCTACTGGTCAGAGAGGTCTCTTGAGCTACCCAAACCTAATGGACAGTGTTGTAAGTCACAGAAAATTCCCCTTTATTTTCCCTCCTGCCAGGTTTCAGATGACTAAATCAAAAGTAATCATCATAGAAACAAAGTGAGGCAAGAACATGCTTTTGACCAAAAAAGGTGTTATTTCTGTCCCTTAAATTACACACGTAGTCTGTATCAGCTGCTCTTGCTTTGGAGGCTGTGGTCCAAATGCCCCTTGCTGCAAGAATTGGGTGAAACACTTAGACTGAATGAATTGTTTTGCATCTTATCCTTTCAGAAGTTGAGACAAAAACTGTTATGGCTAATAATAGCACCTGCTAATTAATCTGTAACAATCCTTTGATGTGTCTACTAGGAGTGTTTATTATAGATTAATTCCTGTGACTTAACCCACTCTGTAAAGCCACCCCATCACTTTCTAGAACCTGACCTTGTCAACACATACTCCTCCACATTTCTTTTTTGTATTTTCAGTAAGTGTCTTTTCTAACTCCCAGGTGGTGTCCCCCTTTCCAAATGTAGCTTCAAAGACCATCCTCTCTGTCACTGTGGTCAGCAGTTGTCTCAATCAGCAGTGTGTTTGTTCACTGAATAAAAACCAAGCTAAATAGTATGTCCCTAGCCTGGAATTCCTATAGAAGGAGAGTGAAGGAAAAGCAGCACCGTTGGAGTATCTGCATCCTTCACTGGTGAGCTACTGAGTCCAGTTTGGGCCTCCAGCACACAAAGAGTGAGTTCAGTGGAGGCCATAAAGGTGATTGGGGCTGGGGCACGATGCTGCCTCATGAGGAGAGGCTGGAGGAACAGGGCTTGTTCCTGTCACCGAGGAGATGGAGCCAGGCTCTTCACAGGAATGGGAAGATGTGAACCAATTGAGCTGGACTTGCAGCTCCAAATCAATGAAAACTGACTAAAAATACTCTGAAGAGTGTGCCATAGAAAAACCATGGAAATTGTGGGTTTTAGTAGGGGAGGGTAGATAGTTGCTGGAGAAGGAGCTGTAAGCTCACACCCCACACCCTCTGGCACCACTTCTCTTTTGGGAAGGACAGAGAGGAGGCAATTTCACTCTCATGGAAAGTTTTGAAAATGTGATGTAATTGACACAGACACTGAAGTTGTGCAGACATAGGCAAGACTGGCCTAACTGTAGTGCTTAGCAAGGAGTCCTTAAAAACAACTGAGGTAGTAAAACCTCAATTGAGATGTGTATAGATAAAGCAGAGCCATAAAATTACCTGAGAAAACCCCTGTCTCCATGCAGGAAACATGGAAAGCAGGTCAGCATGCTTTGGTTTTGTGTAGACTAATGTACCCTGTCCAAAGTGTGACACCTGAATTAGCAAGAAACAACTGAGTAGAGAAAGGCAGGTGTAAGGAAAAGAGACTCAGAGGTCACCAATAAAGAGAAGCACATAAGTTTTACTGAAGTTGTTCCAACAGTGCTGTGTGTTTTGGAGTAAAAACACCGAAGTTTTTAGATTAAGAACTCAAGTTACTTCAATATTCTCTTCCTCATTTTGGCCCAGAAATTTATGGGTTGTTTTTTCAAAACCAGTATTCAAATCTCTTCTGTTACCTGTACTTGGTTAGAGATTCTACTGACCTCAGCCAGTGCTCTGCTACTGAAATTGGAGTTTGTTCTTCAGACCATGATTTTACTAAAGAATGCATTTGCAGCTCTATAGTTCACTGTTATTTTTCAAGCATAAAACTCTTTTTGCACACAGTAATCTTGCAGTCTTTTTTTTTTTCCCCGTTCTTCTGTAACAAGCATGGGTTACAGGAGCAGAAGTACCAAACACTGTTTTATACCTTTTCCAGATCCACATGCCAGCTTTTCCTTATGCTCCACGCAGGGACATCTTCAGTGTGAAATGACATCTTCAGTGAAATGATGTCCAGGAGTGCAGGACACAGAGCCCAGCTTGTGACGGTCACATGCAGGACACCAGGGTTTAGGCCCAGTCAACTGCTGATTGCTATTTTGCTTTTTTTTTTTCTGTAATTTTGTCTTTGCTGCTGCAGCTGTGGCTGAGGATCTCAGGGGTGTGTCAGGAGGTGTCAGCAATCACTTCTGCCTGAGCCAACGTGCAGCCAGGCACAACAAAGTCTGGCTATTGACTGGCTTTGGTCCTCTCTCATTTCCTCATCCCTGGGAATTTTGGAGAGGTGGCTGGTGAGGGGATTCTGTTCTTTCTCCATGACTGAGTTTGGCCTGACAGCCAGCAGACAGGAAGGAGTGGGTTTACTGGCACATCTCTGCAAATTTAGCACTCTCCTTAACTTTCATTTTCACTGTCAGATGGTCAGACTGAGAAATTTTCCACCCTGCCCTGCCATCATTTGGCATTCAGTCTTCCACTGGAGGGCAGGACATGGCAAAAAAATATTGCACTTTTCACACTAAATTGATGCTTTAAACATACCTTAAATCTGCAGAAACTAAAAAACAGTCCAGACTGGGTTGGGATCTTACTTTTATTTGCATGTTTTCAAGTGCTAAGGCCTGGATCTTTTATTTTGCTTTTGGTAGAGTTGTTATCCCCACTTTATCAGGAACATTTTGAAATAATAAAGAAGCCAGTGAAGAAGGGACTCTAGTTAATGGTGAGTATTTTAAAGCCCTTAAAGGAATAGTCAGCAATCAGAACGCAAAGAAAAATAAACCAGAGTTGGTGCTGCAAAATCTGGGGGAAGATTCAAACCAAACAAATTTTCTTTGGGGAATGAAAAACCAAACCAGTGTAAAAGAAGATGACTGATGGTAGTCAATGAAAGAAGATATTTGAGAACAGCCATAGTTATTATTGTTATTAATTGTATCTTTGTCAGAAACCACCAGACGTGAGGGAAGTCCTAACAAATCTGAGATGCTGAGTGTTTACAGGGGCTGCAGTACTGTATTGTGCTGTCACATGCAACACTACTGCAAGAGGCATCTCAGACAACAGTTACATTAGTTAGGAAAAGAGAGTTAGAAAGAGTTCACTAATAACCTATGAAATGTTGGGACAGTTGAACATCTTTTTGGGTTCCATGAAGTTGGGAAGATCAGCCCTCCTTGTCATCAACTTTGCCTCAGTGTAGTAGTTCTTTGAAGACTAAAAATGCCCTGATCTCAGAGGAGCAACCTTACAACTAGAGCTTGGTTTGTAAATGTTTTCAGGAATAGGACTTCTTGAGCTGAGGCAGAATCTTGCAGATATAATGTATATTATAATGTCAGACACAGAATGTGACTCACTTGGAAGGAAATTGCAGAGAGTTGATTGTTGAAGCTACAAGCCATCAGACACTCAGAAACAAAACAAAACTTAAGTCAGGATGACAACATTGAATAGGTCAAAGTCTGCTCTAAAAGGGCACCTCTTTCATCAAAGTTAATGCAAGGAAAGCAACCAGTTTTTTGCACTCTGATATGGCAGAGGAAGAAGTGTGTGTTCAAATGGGCAGAATTGGTTTTCTGAAGGGAAAACCTTCCAAGCCCTGTAGAATATTTATAGAATGAGTGCCCAGTGAGCTTGTTTAGTTGATCTCTGGTCCACCTGAGGAATTAATGGTTTTCTCTTGTTCTTACTGTACAGAGGGAGTTTTATTATTGATTTCAAGTGAGTAGGAAATCAGTGCCTGTATGAGCAACTGGAGTGATTAAGCAGTTCCCTGAATGGCTGTACCTGAGCCACTCCTTTTAATGATTCTCCTGAGGAAAGATATTTCACCTCCTATGGTTATCCCAAATCTGATTTTTCATATCCAATTCCTACATGACCTTTCCTAGATTTCAGCAGTCCCAAGCACAGGGAAATAAGGAGGGTGAATATTAAAAGCTTAGAACTCCCTGAATTCAAATAAACTTCTACTAAGATATGTTCTTTTTTACAGTACTAGACATTAAGATTCCTCGTGTTCTATAGAAGAAAGAGGTTTATAAGAATGGGAAGGATGCAAAGAAAAAATTTTAAACCCTGTTACAAAGTAGCAAATGCAAAAGAAGAATGTAAAGGCAGAATTTTCTGGTATGGCATTCAGTGGCACAGCTCTCACACATCGTTTCTGCCTGCTGATTACATCTGCCTGATGACTGGAATATTTTAAACAGAGGGATTCACCTGCTAATTCTGGTGAGAAGAAAGGTACCACATTAAAGAAAAATACAACTGTGAAAATTCATGAGCAGTGGATGCTAAGCAGCACAGGCTTGATAAAGCCAAGCAGATGAATGCTCAGAAAACTCAGGTCTGTTTATCAAGAGATTCATCTCTAGCAATCCTGGGTGGGATGCATACATGGGATCTCATGCATGAACACGTGCACAGCACTTGCTTTGCCTCTAGAAATGCTTTACACAATCACCTAATATTCATTTTCAAATAGAGAAGCTAGACACAGAGAGAAGAAAGCACCTTGCCCAAGCTTGCCCAGTAAAAGAGTGACAGATGAAAAAAGAGCACACATTTCCTCATTTCTCTGGCTGCCTTGTGCCTCATTTCTGGAGATCTTTGGTCGGCAGCTGTAAATCTTTCCTAGTTATCAGTGTACGTCATTTGACTCATATTATTCAGCAGATTTATTAGTCATCTTTAATTTGTAAACAGTTTCTCTAAAATAGCCATACATAATATCAAGAAACAAATTAGGCAGGTCAAAATCCTTGTTGGGACATTATCAGGCACCAGACTCATGGGCTGCAGGTGCCTGGCACAAGGCCCTGCTGCCAGCCCTGTCCTGAGGGGGTTCTGCCTTCCGGACTGCAGGGAAGAGCCTGGCTCTGTAAAAGGTATGTGCCTACGTGTTGTCTGACACTGAAAATCAGCTCAGCAATCCCATCTTCCTCATCCAGCTATCCCTCTGGAATTCCCACATACAGCATAGTGGGAATGGTTTGTACTTCAGGAAGTTGCAGTTTCCTTCCAGTATTCCCAACACTTTGGAAAAGCACTAAGGGACAAATCTCACAGGCAGCAACAGGTGGAACAGGGAGCTCTGGAGAGCAAGAAATTCTACAAATACTCTATTGAGAAAGATCCTTTAAAACTTGATCAAAAGTAAGGAAGTATGTGTATGTGAAATTTAAAATACCTGTCCTTAGTTATAAGCATGTGGTTAAATGCTTTCCTGGCCTGGCCTGTACAGCTCTACAGCTCTGTAACATTTCTCTTGAAGTTGCTCACTCTCCTCTTGCAGCCATGGGTGGTGTACAGGAGGGTGCCTGGAGGCTGGCCACACAGGGATAAAAGCTGTAAGAAGCCCTTCAGCATTTATTTCTTTTGGTTTTAACACTGTGTGCAAGGCTGCAAACAGTGTTTGGTGTGACACCCTGCCCTTTGCAGGAGCACAAGCAGGAGTCAAGGCTGCAGCACACCTAGGGAAGGAAGGGATGCTGACAGCAGCAGGAGCTGCCTCCCTCCCCCACACAGGTTATGTAATGCTGCTCCATTACACACCCTCCACTTCTCCAAGTGGACGGGACAGGAATCAGGGGAATCCCCAATTTCACTATCCGTGTCCAGCCTTGCTCAGAGCTATTTTGCATATGTGGTCTGCACTATAAAATGCTTTTGCCTCCTGGGAGGGATACAGAGCCTGAGAGGTGAAAGGCAAGAAACTTTGAGACAGAGGAGTCTCTCCTGGCAGGGCTGGGACACCTCTCATAAAAGCACGGTAAGAAGCACCATGTCCAGGTGTTCATTCTGTCATTCATTTACTGCAGCTCACAGGCAAAGAAGTTATATGGCAAACTGTATCTTTTTTTCTGTATTAGGAGCAAAGTGTCAGACTCAGTCTCCGGCTTCCAAGCTGTCTGGCTGCTCTGAAAACTTTGTCCCTCCTTTCTGCTGATTTGAAGGTTTGTGCGTGTAACTGGTAACACTGACAGTGCTGCCCACAGAACCCTGCAGTGCAGGACACAAAGCAGCTTCTTTCTCTGAGTGCCAGTGAAGGAAAACGTGAGTCTGCTCTCTTTCTTTTTGCTTTTCTTCTTATTTTGTCTTCTTATTATTATCTTTCTTTTTTCCTGTTATTATTTTTCATCTTTTTCCTCCTTATCCTCATTTTCTTCCTGAGTATTTTTTTATGTTTGTGTGAGGTTTCCCCCTTTTTTTCCTTTTTTTCTTTCTTTCCTTCTTTGTTTGTTTCTTTCTTTTCTTCCCCCTCTCCATTTCTGCTCTCTTTTCCCCCTGTATTTTACAAAATTGTATAGGCACATCATAGTATTTTTGTTGCAGAATAATAATTTAGATTTTTTTTCGTATTTTGTAACTGCAGAGATATGCTTATTACACATTATTTCTCTCACCTGGAGTAGCAAACGATCCTAACACCTTGCAGTTTCTGCACAGACAGTTGGATGGATTTCTCTTCTTCTGTGACTTTACAGCAGACAGTATCTTCAGAGCCCGGCATAAACTTAACTTTTATTGTAAAAGTAAGATAAATATGAAAAAAAGACATAATTTACATCAGGAATATGTGACAATGACTATTTTCTTCCTTTGTCTCTAACTTCTTGGAAACATCAGGTTTTGGGTTCTGTTATGAACCAGATTCAAACGCTGGGGCTGATTCTCTCTAACCCTGCAGTTTACTGGCTTGATCTTTGTCTTCTGTCACATCTTCCCTAGTACAACATCCATCTTATGTTCAGAAATGAGCAGAAAATGTATGTTAAAATGAATAGCATAAACTTTGTACACTCTTATGTAAATGCTATGTGTTACATTGAAATAAGTCTACAGATCTTAGAAACTACAGACTTCAGCCTTTCAGAATCCTGTTTGTCTCTGGCAGGTGGATACACTGCAAAATGGTCAGGTTCATATATGAACAAGATGTTTTCATTACTGTATGGATAACATAGCAACATTTCACATCCCTTTTCTAAGCTTGTGGTCTGCTCTGACACCAATATTTGCTGCTTTACACGACCAGGGGTCATCTGAAATTCTCTTGCCAGTATTTTAGATTAGTACATGGCTGCACATTAGACTGACAAAGTATTGGTTTTAGTATTAGTATACTAAGAATTGAGCAATTTTCATTTTAAACGCAGGTTGTTAGTTAGGTAAGGCTGTTAAGTTTCTGAAAGGGAGTTGCCCTTGGTAAAAACTGACCTTGTTGGGGTTTTTTTTGTCCTTAGAAGTGTTCCCACATCACACAAAACAAGGTTTCAGCACAGTGAAGTAAAACCACCAAAAAAAAAACCATACGAAATGCTGTGCCCGTGGCAGTTTGTGTTCAAATCTCGTGCTGCCAGAAGCCAGTACCCCAAAGAGAAGGATATCAACAACAACGTGGAGAAAAATAGGAAGATCCATGGGTAAGATCCTGGTTTTAATGGTTTCATAGTTTATCTTTGATTTGAAAAGGGAAGATATTAAGTGGTTTGGGTCCTGGAGAAACCCGTAATATATTTCCAAAATACTGATACTAACCAAAGAACTGTGGGTCTCTGGGTGGTGTAACTTGGTAATGAACATTAAACACTTGTGTTGAAGTTCAACATTCATTGAGGATATAAATAATCTTGCTTTCTCTTTCATAGTCTTAAATTTGGTGTGTTAACATGGTTTCATGTATTCTAAGTCTCAGGAGGTGTGAATGCTATAAAAATAGCAAAGTGATTATTTATACTGTAATTAAGTTGGTGAAGTAGTTCTGTGATGCAGTTCATACACAACATTGTATAAAATAAGTTGCACATGCATCTTAAATTTCTTAATTTTCAGGGTGTTACTTATTTCAGGTTTCCCACCCTGCCTTCCTTCCTTCCACACAGTGCTCTGGGAAGGGGGGTACTATGGCTTTACTACTGATTCCTGCCCACTGCCACTGCTGGGTTATGGGCTCAGTATGTATTTCAGAGACAGCACTGAGCATCTCCTGCTGATGCTGAAAACAAAGCCTTACATAAAGGGTGTTGCCTTGCACTGACTTTTCTTTCTCTCTGTTGAAGCTCAGGAAAGGATGATGTCAAATTGCACAACCCAAGCAAGAAGCAGATGGAGAGGCTGCCTATCATAACTTCAGCAAAGCCCAGTGAGGGAGAAGAGGTCTGTTCCCAGCATCATTGTTTGACAGTAACAGTTCACATGAGTGGTGCTTGCTGCTCATAACTGCTCCACGTTCTCCTGTGAGGTCTGACTGTGGTTGCAGGAGGTTTGGACTGCTGGGACATCTTTGGGTGAAAGTTCTTTTCTGCGAAAATGGAGCACTGATAAGACTTTAAGGAAGAGGTGACCCCACGGGGACTGGGATGCCTGATTCCTTTATATACCTTTGCAAACCTTTAGTAACAAATCTGTCCTGTCTCTAAATTTAGTTCACTGTTTTCCTGAGACTGTGGCTATAATGCTCAGAGATACTCAGAGGACTTATTAAAATTATAAAGGTATTTGCAGTGGCAGACTGTGTTTGATTAGTACAAAAATATTTTTTCCCCCATTTCATATCAAACTGTAGATTAGCTCAGTAGTTTTGTAGTCAAATAATCATGTTGGAGCAGATCATATCTAGTTTATATCTAGCTTCTTGAATTTAAACTGAAATATTTTGATGTTAACATTAAATCTAAAATGAAACTGAAAGATGTTTGATAGGTCTGACTACAGTATGCATTTTTATCTGTTCTTTGCCCAGAATCTCCCTCCAGATGACATTAAAGTTTCAAACCAAATATCAGGATGTCCAAGACATGTAAGAGTAAGAAACTTGGAAAATGGATCCAGCTTTCTTGACACACTATACCTGACTGCAAAAGAGGTAAAATATGGAAATATGAACAGGAAGTTTTCATAAATTTTAAAATACACAGAGTACAACATTGTTTTTTGACATTTTATTGTTTTTCAGGTTATCAATTGCCAGACTAAAGCCTGCCAAGGGTCACTCATGACCCCAAAGGGCCTGGTGAGAGGTACCAGAGATGGGCCAGTTCCAATAGAGGATCTTTTACCTCAGGCAAAAGACTTCCTCAAGCAATACTACAGTTCATTTAAAGAGTAAGTCAACTTGATTTTTGGGTATAAAATCCTCTACCTACCTGTCTGTCTGTGACACTCCAGGAGAGTTTGGTTTCTTCACAGTTCTTGGTAGCTCTCCTGTTACATAGCATGCATTCAAAAATATGTAAGGACTGTTAAAAATGCCAGGTAAAATTGTCATTGTACTTCATGTGCTTCATCTGTCAATCCAAGATCTTGGGAACACAGGGAAGGACTCTGGACCATGCACTCCTCAGCTCCATCCCTTTGGAGTGTGCCACATTCCAGTGCATTGAGGACTCTCTGCCAGAGCATTACCTTCTGTTTCCTTGGGATTAGCTGCACTCAGATCAGTCTCAGCATGGATAATGCCTTTTGTTTGTGCTGTTCCAAGTATCTTTTCTCTGTGTTCCTCTCAAGGCTTTAGCCAAAGACTGGAAGGCCAGTGCTGCTTCTCACCCTTGCTCTGTGCTATCAGCATAAGCTCACTGAGCATTCCGAGAGGGGTTTGTGTTTTCACAAAAATGGCCATGGTGCAGAGGCATCTTGTTGCAGGAAATGCTGGAACAGCTGGTTGGTGGCCAAGGGCTTGCAGTGACATTCCACATGATGAGCTTTCAAGCAACAGTTCAATGTTTGCTCATCCCATTAGAAAACATTATCAAACTTTCAAAGGGACTCAGCCACATAGTGGCCACTTCTTTAGACACTTTGAACTCCTTTCAAATCGTTCTTCCCTCTGAATCTTTCTGAAAATCCCTGTCTTACACACAGGCTGTCCTCACTAGCCTCTTGCATTTGCACATCCCTGAGTCTCTGCTCATGGCTGTTTGATCACATTGATTTACACTATCTCACATGCTTGCTTTGCCCTTGATCTTTCATCTTGCTGAAAATGTGAAAACTCTCAGACAGTGCAGGCTATTTTCATTCTGTCTGTAAGACAACAAAACAATTTTTGTCTCTGCTGTGATAAATATTTTCTAATGTTTTGACTTCACTCTCTGTTATCAAACTCAAGAATTTTAGAGTTGGTTTCTCTGACAAAGGAATTGCTCAGCACTTCCCTTTAGGAATGAAAATCTTACTTTACTCAGAAGAGCTGTGGCCTTGTAAACACAATGGCTCTTTGAGAGGACAGTCACTCTCAGCCTACATGTGCCCTGAAACTCACCTGTTCTCTGTTTTTTATTTCCTTGTGATTTTTTTTCAAATTCATCTAAAAATCCAAATTTAAACCAAAAACTTACACAGAATAGCTTGTGGCCAATCCACGCATGTATTGGGTGATGAAAGGATGGTGTCACTACTTAAATTTCAAGTGTGTTAGTTTCCTCATGGGGCCAATAAGCTCTGTCCTTGCACTCCATAAGGACAAGTCTTAAATTCTGAAGCCAAAATATAAAGAGAACATCTGCATTTTGAATGAAATTCTCATTGTTTCTTTTCACGGCTGTTTCCTGTTCAAAAGGCCAAAAATCCAAGAACAGCTGGGGCGGCTGGAAACAGTGACCAAGGAGATAGAAACAACAGGAACCTACCACCTGACAAAGGATGAGCTGACCTTTGCTGCCAAGCAGGCCTGGAGGAATGCACCCAGGTGCATCGGGAGAATCCAGTGGTCCAACCTGCAGGTGAGCTGTGGATCTACACCTAAGCTGTAGCCAAATAGTCCTCTGCTGTGACTCAGAAGAATGGCCTTTCCTTTTCTAGGACATGTCACTGTTTTGATTGAGGAGGACTCCCTCCTGTCCATTTCATGAGATTGTTTTCTTTGTAGTTCCCTGCTTCATGGCTGAATGAAAATGTGTAGCAGTGTGAGTGGAGGAACCAGGTGCATGTTTTGGTTCTTGGTGGATTGTTATGGGTGAAAATGATGTATATAAGAACTATAAAAATGAACCTTTCCTAGTGGAGCCACAATCTTTCCTTTTCTTAAGTGCATAGGAAAAATAACAACTTTGCATTACTGTTTCAAAATTAGTCTTCTTCTCTACATTTCTGTTGGAAACACACAGGTGTTTGATGCACGGGACTGTAAAACAGCCAAGGAAATGTTTGAGCATATCTGTCATCATATTCAGTTTTCAACAAACAATGGTAATATAAGGTAGGTCTCTAATTTTAATTTTAAACAACAAAAATCACATCCACATCTGGCATCAAAAACACATGAAAAGACCTATCTAAAGATTTCAACAACTTGTCTCTGCTCTTAATTTTCCTGGTACTTACATTTTCCTCTCATGTGTTCCATCAACCATCTTGAAAATGTATAACTTCCATGGCTGATGTTACAAAACCTTTTGCAGTTCCTTGGGAAAAGAGATGACTTGAAGATTTGGGGAGGTGGGTAAAGAGGATGAATGATTTTATTTCTACTGATGCTCCTTTTAGAAACATAAACCCTTTCCTGTAGGTACCAGTTTCTGTGTGAGCAGTGAGGATGTGTTCTCTGTCCCGGGCAGGTCAGCCATCACGGTGTTCCCGCACAGGACGGACGGGCAGCACGATTTCCGTGTGTGGAACAGCCAGCTGATCCGCTACGCTGGCTACCAAATGCCAGATGGCTCTGTCCTTGGAGACCCTGCCACTGTGGAGTTCACTCAGGTACAGCTCCAAACCCACCACCACAGCCACTTCCCTTCTTGGCTAGCCCACCTCCCTGGGGCTCCTTCCTCGCACGTTTATGCAGAGTGGTAGGGAGGTGAGCAGTGAATGGGATGTTCTGCCCCACAAGTTCTAGGTGCAGGCTGGAACAATAATTTCCTACAGTTCTGATATAAAAGTGCTGCCCTCAGAGTAGGGTGAGCTAATTCTGTCAGGGGACAAAGCCAGGCACACAACTAGTACTTCATCAGCATGGCTCAACATTGTTGGAATGGCAAAGAGAACCTTTTTCACCTAGAATTTACCTCAGCAGGTTTCAGAGCGTTAAAATTCTTTTGTCTTCAGATCTGGAGGGGAAACCTGAAAAGAACACAAAATGTGCTTTCTGTATTTGCAGTTGTGCATTGAGCTTGGGTGGAAGCCTAAATATGGCCGCTTTGATGTACTTCCACTTGTTCTCCAAGCAAATGGCCAAGACCCAGAAATATTTGAATTACCTCCAGAAATTGTCCTCCAAGTGCCAATGGAGCATCCAAAGTAAGCACACAAGATTTAGACAATTACATTTTTGCCTCTGCCTCTCCTTGGCAGGTTATTGGGCTCTGCCTGTGGCAGTTGCTTTATGAGTTCTTTGTCAGGATGAAATGATAGTAAATCATCCTGAAAGATAAAATGCCTGTTAGAACAATGAAATGAGATTTAAATTAAGGAAGCAAATGACTGTTTTGTTGGAAAATGGTTTTCCCAATCTTCATTTCAATTATATTCAGAATTTTAAAAATCAAAATTTCTTATGCTAGTGTAATACACATGTAACACTGCACTCATAACAGTGTTTATTGCCTTTCTCTCATTGTTTTTTTCTTCCTGTTTGCTTTGGGACTGGCCTGCAGATTGCAGAACTCTGTAATATGGTTCTGCAGTTCCTGTAGCTGGTGATTCCCAAATACTGCACTGAAAACTGCTGTGAGTTTCTGGTCCAGGGGTTCCTCCTAGAATTAGTACTCTTTATCTTCCTGGACTTTTCTGGTTTTCGAGGAAAAGACACACAAATAATAACTCAAGCTGCTTGTTGGGCAGGTATGAGTGGTTTAAGGAGCTGGACCTGAAGTGGTACGCGCTGCCTGCCGTGGCCAACATGCTGCTGGAGGTGGGAGGGCTGGAGTTCACAGCCTGCCCTTTCAATGGCTGGTACATGGGCACGGAGATTGGAGTGCGGGACTTCTGTGACGCCCAGCGCTACAACGTCCTGAAGGTGACCTGCTGCAGGGGAGCTGGGCTGGGCTGGGCTGCAAGGGGAGGGAACCCACTGCGGGAGGTTTTGGAAAAGAGATACTATCAGTGTTCACTGGGATGGGAGAGAACCACTTGCTACTTTGTGAAGCTGGAACATCCTCAAGAGTCAGAACTCCAAAATTCCAGTTAACCTTTAATCTCAGGTGTTTCTGCTGCCATCACTTTCCCAGCATGAGACTGACTCTTTCCCCTTCTGCACAACTTTTTCCTGATACAAAGTTGATGAGGTTGAGAAATCATGGGGTCTAAGTTCCATATAGTAAATTTGCTTTTCCCTTTTCTCTCTCTTTTTCACATGTAGGAGGTAGGGAGGAGAATGGGACTGGAAACAAACAAACTGTCGTCATTATGGAAGGACCGAGCTGTTGTAGAGATCAATGTGGCTGTGCTTCACAGCTTCCAGGTAAGTCACTGAGTGTGGGATCTGGAGAGACACTGAACACTCACTGTCCCTTTTTCCTCTCACTCAATGGAGATGGCATCGTGATTCCAATAGTTATTCTTGATTATCACCTGAGAAAGCAAAGGAATCCTTATTTCCTCCCAGGTGAAGGCAGAAGAAAGAGAAAGAAGCAAAGGAAGTTAAGGGCAAGATTTTCCATACTTTTAACACATTTATCTATGTTTCAAAACCTATGTAAAGCCATTGGATTAATAAATTTTATTTTCAATTGCAGTTTAACATATCATGACAATATGAAAAGTGGGTAAAAGTGAGATTGAGGTTTTGCAGCATGCACTCCCAGTGCTGCAGAGATAAAATGCTGATGTTAAAGGGAAGATCTATGAGTTCTTAATCAAAGGCCTGTGCCTCAATCTGTATCTTTACAGTAATTGCTGATAGCATTTATTTCTCATAAGTACTCCCTTTACTCTGAGTAAAGTCCTTGAAATATTGACCAAAGCAAGAGGATTACTTTAGCTACACCAGGTAGAAGGGCAGAATAGGGTTTTTAATGCACGTTTTTCTTTTTGCCATCGTTCTAGAAGCGGAATGTAACCATCATGGATCACCACTCGGCCTCCGAGTCCTTCCTGAAGTACATGCAGAGCGAGTACCGCGCGCGGGGCGGCTGCCCAGCAGACTGGGTGTGGATCGTGCCTCCCATGTCAGGCAGCATAACCCCTGTGTTCCACCAAGAGATGTTGAACTATGTCCTCACTCCCTTTTATTACTACCAGGTACACATCATCAAAAAGAAAAACCGACTCTAGCAGACAACCATCAGCAGTCAGATGCGATATGGGACCTGAGGGAGGTCTGGGTGCCAAGCCCTGATTCATGGAAGTTCACTAGACAGATTCAGAAGTAGCAGACAGGAGCTATTTTATGTGGGAGGTGCTCTTAGTTCTGTTGAATTCTCTGGCTTTAAGAAAAATGCAGTTTAATGCAATAGAGACTGATACCATATTTTTACTCAGTGGATTGTATATACAGATTCTATTTGGTCTGGCCGCTTAAAGATACACAAATTGTTTATTTACTATTTTTCATTCCTTACCTAAAGCATAACTTATTTTTTTTTAAAGGTGGATGCATGGAAAACACATGTGTGGCATGATGAGATCCGGAGGCCCAGGAAAAAAGAAATAAAGTTTAGCATCTTGGCAAAGTAAGTTGTTCAAATAAGATTCTTCATGCTTTGTCCAACTATTCTATTCTTGTAATGTTTCTGCTCTACTTCTTTAAAAAAAATATTACAGTAGGGACCACTTGAGTGGTTTGAACCATAGCCTTACCTGTCCACCATGAGGTAACATTCCTATCTGAGGTTCTTGCTCAGGGCTATCTAGACTGTGTTGCTTCTGAACCATCTTCCCAAGAAAATCCATGCTCAAGCTCAGTCTTTCCTAGCTTGTTTGTGAATCAACGTGAATTAGTGTAGCTCCATTAAAAGTTGTGTGTGACTGTTCTTTCCCCAGGGCTGTGCTCTTTGCAGCCTCTCTCATGCGAGGGGCAGTGGCCACCAGGGCCAAGGTCACCATCATCTACGCCACAGAGACGGGCAAGTCAGAGACGCTCGCCAGCAACCTGTGCAGCCTGTTCAGCTGTGCCTTCAGCACCAAGGTGAGCACTACAAGTCAGCTACACCTCGTGGAGACAGGAGTTTGGCTTCTGCAGGCTTTTTCATTCTCCAAACCTGTGTTTTGAATGTTCTGTTGGACTAGAACTTTGATTTTGTATTCATTTAGCATAATGCCATCTAAGTTTGGTCAGCAGTCATCTGAGATATCTAAGGCTAGTTCTTATGTCTGCTAGCAATGTCTCATGAGCTTTATTCCTTCCAGATCCTGTGCATGGATGAGTACAATATTTGTGACCTGGAAAAAGAAACACTTCTTTTAGTGGTTACTAGCACTTTTGGAAATGGAGATTCTCCAGGTAATGGAAAGGTAATGTTCACTTCAGAAGTGTGTATGAGACTCAGCTCAAAGACAAAAGACAAACCTTTCATTTATCTCATGTCCTTCAGTAAGATATGGATCAGATTTCAAATCAGAGTATTCTGTCTTAAATCAGAGTATTTTTCTAACCTTAAATGTTTTATGTATTTTTATGCAGACCTTGAAGGACTCCTTGCTCAGACTGGAACTGCTGAGAAATAAAATTCGGTAAAAAAACTTTGTTGTTTGCTTTGCATGTGATTGAGTCCTTTAGCACTCCATAAAGCATAACCCAGCAATCTTCTTTTCATCTCCTTCTGCAGGTATGCTGTGTTTGGTCTGGGGTCCAGCATGTACCCAGAGTTCTGTGCCTTTGCTCATGCCATTGACCAAAAACTGGCCCAACTCGGGGCTTCCCAGCTCACCCCCGTGGGTGAAGGGGATGAACTCAGTGGGCAGGAGGAAGCTTTCCGCAGCTGGGCAGTCAGTGCTTTCAAGGTGAGTGTAGAAATACATTTCATATTCTAATCACTCATCCATTCACTTCTGTTCAGTTCCTATAAAAGCGAGGGAAAATGAAGGAAACCAAACATCTGAATTTGGAACTCCCCTCTTCTCTACTGCTTGCCTAACTAGGAGAGGGAACTGGGTCCCTTTCTATTATTTTTTAATATCCACACAAAATTGTGTGAACCCTTTTGGATAATGGAATGCTCAGTATGGACAAGTGTAGCATCAAACATTTTTTGCAGTAGATCTTTTTTGGCTGTACTGGTATAGAAGTGGAACCTTACTGAACTCACAGAACCCATACAGCAGAAGCAATAAAAAACAGCAATTTGTGAAACTGATAGCTCCTTATTAGGATTATGACAATGCTGAGAATATATATTTTTTACTGTGAATAGCTTTTATTTTTGTGGTTTTTTTATCTAGGCTGCCTGTGACGTTTTTAATGTCCGTGGGAGACACAGTATTCAGTTGCCTGAGATCTACACTTCTGAGGAAAGCTGGGACCCTACCAATTACAGGCTAGTGCATGACTCCCAGCCCATGGACCTGGCTAAAGGTATTGCTCCCACCTTCCCCTCCCTCTGCCTTTGCTGCTTCAGAGGGGATGCACTGTGAAGGTTTCTCTGAAGTGCTCTTGGCCCTGCTGGATGGTAGAATGCACAGAATGAAGTACATGGTCAGATTTAAAGAAACACTGGTTTACATTGTGTAAGTTATCTTTTCCAGCAGAATAACTGGAACTATCACACATTTGGACAGCCCCAGAGGAACAAAAGCTGAGATGAACTGCTTTTAGTCAGGGAATGGGGCACACACGACTGACTGATGGTTGGTCACCTTCTAGAGCAAGCATAGTTCTGTTCTCCTCTCCTCCATATTGTTGGAAGACATTTTAAATAAACCTAATCACAAGGTTACCAAGAGTCATATCCTCTTTTCTCACCAGCTCTTTCAAACATTCATGCCAAGGATGTAATTCCCATGAAGCTGAAATTCAGGCAGAATCTTCAAAGTTTGAAGTCCAGGTATGCTACCTCATTCTTTTGAATATTGCAATACTACATTTTACTAGAATCTTAAACATCCGAAGTGCTTGGTTATAAACATCTTCTCCCTGCAGTTATTACAAAATATATTGGATTTTTGTACTGTGCTTAGTAGAAGCATGTGAGCTGTGCAGTCTGCAGTGGGGCAGCACTTCAACTGGGTCCCTCCAGGCATGCTTATTCTGTACTGGACAGACCAGGCACAACTTCAGCACCCAGTTTGTTTGGATACAAGTACTTCACATGCCTGGACTCTGATTTGTTTAAGTCTCTGTGAAGCCCTAAGCTGGTCTGGTATTTGATAATGAACACAAGGGAGCCCTTGCCAAGTGCCACTGCAGATTTATTCCTTTCCTGTGCAATCCAAGGGAAATCCTGTCAATGTAACCAAGATGTGTCTCATTTCTCTTTCTTTGCTGTCCAGTCGTGTCACCATTCTGGTTAAACTTCACTGTGAGACTGATCAGGAAGTGCATTACCTTCCTGGGGAACACATTGGGATTTTCCCAGGCAACCAGGCACAATTAGTCCGTGGCATTATTGCACGTGTCAAGGATGCCCCTCCAGCTGATCAGACTATCAGGCTTGAAACCTGCATTGATGGTAAGCTGGGTCTCTTTAGACAAAACAACAGAGGATGTTGGACAGATTCCTTTAAAATTCCTCAGAATTTTTGCTGACTGAATTTGATTATATGATCCTTTTCTCAAGTTTCAATAGGATTTTGTTGCTGCTTTTTAGTTATTCTTACAATTCTTGGTTCTGATTTTGCCCTTTCTGGAAAAACCCTGATTTCAGCAGGGTTTGCAGGGGTACCTGAGGTGACACTGTAATTCAGCTGCTGAATTGGCCATTGACTGCAATGAAATTAATCAACAGTTTGCTTATTGCTACATGTAAGAGTCCTAAAATAGACATATATGTCCTGCCCATCTTTCCCATATTAGTAGGAACAATCACAGGATTCTGGAACACGGAAAGATGGTTTCCCTAAATGAAAAACTGTGCCTTTCCAAGTGGTGGTCTAGACCTGCTGCACCCTCACCTGAAGGGATATTTTGAAGGACACTGAGTTTTGCAAAGCTCTACAGCTGTCAAATACCACGGATGTTGTTAAGTGTCCTTTTCTTTCCCTCATTTCCAGGTGGATATTGGGCAAGTCACAAAAAGATTCCAGCCTGCACACTGCCTGAGGCTTTGACATACTTGCTTGATATCACTACTCCACCCTCCCAACAACTGCTAAAAAAACTCTCCCAGCTGGTGACAGCAGAAGGAGACAAGCAGAGGCTGGAGGTGTTATGTCAGGTGAGCCTTAGGACTGGAGTTCTGTTTGCAGTACTGTCCACTGGGCCCTCTGATGCCCTTTGACTCTGTAGCAGAAGCTTAAGATTTTTTTGTAGTGATGGATTTTTATCTGTTACATATTCTGTGGTCTTAGAAAGCCAGCCACAGTGAGAGAAGGAGGGGTCTGAGGCTCAGCTTGGGTATGGGAACCAAGATCTGGTGTTTCCTGTGTGGTTCTGGGTGGGTCATTTGCCTGCCTGGTTCTCTTGCCTCACGGTGGTTTCTGATGAGACACCCTTACAGGCCTTTCACTTTGCATGTGGAGCAGCTGCAGGGGAGCTGGTAGATGTTTTTGTCAGAGAATTTGCTACCCTGAGAGTCAGAGGCATGTGGCTTTAAGTAATGACTCACAGGTGTGGTGTGTGCTGGCTCTTCCTACCAGGTTCAGGGAGGCTTGGGAGGGGTCAGGACCTGGGACTACACAATTCCATGGGTGTGCCATGACAGGGAGCTGAGAAATGGATTCTACTTCAGTTTCTGCATCCTCACTGAGAGAGCAGGTGTCTGAGAACATTGTAGTGGGAGTTCTGAACTTCTGTGTTCAAAATTAAATTATTTCTTAGGAAACCCCAGTATTAGTCCTGGCAAAGTTTTGAAAAAAAACTCTTTGTTGGTTTACCTGAATATGTAATTGAATGTAAAGCAGGAATCTTATTTATAAGTGACATTCCAAATGCGCTTGCTCTCCTGGACTCAGCATGACCTGGTAACGTTGTGGTGATGCCCTTTGACTTTTAGAGCACAGAAGAATACAATAAATGGAAGTTTTACAACAGCCCAAACATCCTGGAGGTCCTGGAGGAGTTCCCCTCTGCTGAGGTCTCCACAGCTTTCCTGTTGACTCAGCTGCCACTTCTGAAGCCCAGGTACTATTCTGTCAGCTCCTCCTGTGACATGACAGCCAGAGAAATTCATCTGACAGTTGCAGTTGTAAACTACAGGACAAGAGGTAATGAACTGTTGTTTTCATCTCTCTCTTAATTAAATGGTATTTAGACTACATTGTGGTTCAGGAAAAAATACTGTCTGCCATACAGCATGAAGCATATCTGTAATAAAAAAATTGTGTTGTCATACCTGCAGCATAGTACCTGCAGGGCAGGTGTTCCTCCTGGGCCAAGATTTGTTAAAATCCTGCACCATCATCAGTATATCCATGTTTTATAAATCATTACTAGACATACATTTATTTTAAAGCTATAATTTTAAGTGTAAAGTGTGCTTTTATAAAAACAGAGGGCTTTTGGTGCTGTCAGAGGTGTTCTGCCTTGCTCTGCTTTTAGATGGAGAAGGGCCTTTGCACCATGGAGTCTGCAGCACGTGGCTGAACACAATAGAGCTCAATGAAACTGTTCCCTGCTTCATCCGCAGGTAAAGAACATATAAGAACATCTTAAACAAATAAGAGCAGTTCATAGTTCAGCTTCTTCAGTGGGTTTTCCTTTGTTTGGATGTTTTCAAGTGACTGATGAGTTGAAGTTGGAATAGCTGGGTCTGAGAAGAGAGGGAATTCCCTGTCTTCCAGAGATTAGATCTTTCACCATGCCTTACATTCAGTAAAATTACAAATCATTAGAAAATTCTGAAATAATTCTATTCCTATGACCCCATCCCCACTGTCAGCTTCTCCACTGCAGAGCAAGGAAAGGGGAGGGAACAAGGAGCACCCAGTTCAGCCCCACTGCTGCTTTCAAACTGGGGACTTGGGCTGTGCTGCTCAGTCATTCAAGCAACTGAACATGAGTTTCAGTCAGAAACCAGTTACCTAATTAACATATTCTTGCTTTTTAGTGCTAATGACTTCCACCTCCCGGAGGATCCAGCCAAGCCCTGCATTCTGATCGGCTCGGGCACGGGGATTGCCCCCTTCAGGAGCTTCTGGCTGCAGCGCCTCTATGACCTGGAGCACAGAGGTACCTGCGGGGACCTGGGGCAGGGCTGGCCCGGGGACACCCCCAGTCCTGCAGGCAAGGGCTCTGCAGCCACAGACACCACAAAGAGCAGCCAAGAGCCGCTGCAGAGATCGGCACCCCCAGGCAGCTCGGGCACTGCACTGGCACAGCCAGTCCATCCCCAGGGACCATTCCCGTGGGCAGGGTCCTCTGGAGACTTGGAGGGCACAGCCTGTGTGCCAGTGGCTGCCTCAGGCACTCACACTGTCACTGTCCCACGCGGGTTTCAGGGCTCAAAGGAGGGGACATGACCTTGCTGTTCGGCTGCCGGCAGCCCGACCTGGATCACATCTACAGGGAGGAGACGGAGGAAATGAAGAGGAAGGGAGTCCTGAGAGATGTCTACACAGCTTACTCCAGACTGCCTGGCCAAGAGAAAGTAAGGCTGGTTCCTTTGTTCTTTAAGGGTTAACTCCTCTAGAATCATCCCTCAAGATCTGGGCTCTGTTTGTTCTTTTAAAAATGTTAGCATTTTGCTTCAGCGTCGATTAGCCCATGAGTTAGAAATGAGTTGGCACTGGCTATTTGTCCCCATTTCAGTGACACAGTGACCATGGAAATTAATTTTATGTTGAAGAATCTTGACTGGGAAAAAAACAACAGAACAAAAGTTATCCTCTCTTTAGCTCTCCTGACAGTTAGGAGACTTTGGCATATAGAAGAGTTTTTGTCTGCTCAAGTTTGACCAAGAGACAGGCCCAGCTTCCAAATCTGGGCTTGTAAAGGGCAGCCTGAAGACATTTTCACCGTTGCTGTGGTTCAGGACAGAGCTGGCACAGACAGGCCACTCAGAGCCGTAGTGCACAGACCCACGATGGATTCAGAAGAGCCGGCAGCCAAAGCAGCATTTCGGAAGCCCGGTGTGCTGACGGTTTTTGTGTTTCCCAGGTCTATGTCCAGGACATCCTGCAGGGGCAGCTGGAGGCCCGCGTGTGCGAGGTGCTGCTCGGGCAGCAGGGCCACGTGTACGTGTGCGGGGACGTGCGCATGGCGCGGGACGTGGCCGGGGTGCTGCGGGCGCTGCTCGCCCGGGCCCTGCGCCTCAGCCAGCAGCAGGCCAACGAGTACTTCCAGCAGCTCAAGGTAGCTCTCACCACAGGCCGTTCCCTCCAGCGGGTGGGGCACAGCCAGGCTCAGGAGCCGTGGCTGCCCTGAGCTCCTGTGTGTGCGCGCACAGGGACCAGGCTCTGAGGGACGGCTCGGTGCCCCCGGGCTGCCAGCGCGGCTTTCTTCGGGCAGGGTGAGAGAGGGACTCTGCTGCTCTGCTCTTACACTGCGGATTAGCTTTGCAGGGTGTTGGGAACACCAGGGATTTGAGGTTTTATTGCACCAACAGAGGAAAAGTGAGTTCAGGAATTTTGTGGGCCCATCACCAAGAACCCAGTGCTTGGGGCTGCTGCGTCCTCAGACCCTCTTCTTATCAGAACTCATCCTGGTGCATTTGTGGATTCAGGGAGCTCCCTTTCACTGGCAGTAACAAAAGTCTACAACCACAGAACAAGTGCTACAAATGCAAATGGTCTTTTAGTTACTGAACTGATGGATAAGGAGTAGCTGGCAGCATTTCATTCATCTCTTGGGTGTCCTTTCTTTTTGCAGAGACAAAATCGATACCATGAAGATATATTTGGGGCTGTGCTCCCACATGAAGTCAAAAGAGCTTTGCAACCCACCAGCTGAAGAACAAATCCACTTGTGTTTTAGACAATGCTTGCACACTTGTTATTTTCAAAAAACAAAGAGTCACATCCTCCTTCTTATACTTGTTCAATCATGCATGTATATAGGATTGTAGGATTTGGCTCTTAAACCTCAGCCTTAATTAAGTAAAATATTAAATTTAAATTTTGTTGCTATTTATTCTGACATTTTAATACATTATCTTAATAGTGAAAGTGCAAATTATTTTTTTAATACCATCTATGCTAGTATAAATCTGGTGGTTTTTATACATACAAGGAAAATCTACAGTTTTGTACCAAGTTAACTAGAGCTGAAATCTTTTTTAAAATGTGCTGCTTATCTTTGTGACCTTATTTATATCAGATTGGTTTACTTGCATATTATTTTCACTTGAAAGCAAGTGAATGCATGGCTGTATTGCTGGAAGTTTTCTGGCCACATGCCTGGATCTGGAGCAATGTTTGCAAATGAAATAATAATGTGCTGGTCCCCAAGTGGCAACACCTGCTGGATCCACCTCAGATGTGTCTGCTCAGCAGGTAGCAGTGGGGAATTCTGCTTTGTGGGACTCAGGTGCATGAACCTCAGCTGTTGTTGCTGTTGTTGTTACAGAGCCTATAGCAGGAAAGTTCCAAAAATTCCAAAGCACTTTGTACATTTGAATTCTATGCTCTGGTTTACTTGATTTGTTTGTAATAAATTCTGCCTTTATACTCAGACAAAGCATGTGGATCAGTGAGCCTCTTCTTGCCTTTGGCTCCAGCCTGCAAAGGCAGAGGTAACAAACAGCTCTCAGGCTGTGGTGAGGTGGGTTTGGCCCCACCAGTGCCCTGAGCTGAGGGCATTTCCAGGAGTTACAGTCTGCCTGTGAGCAGTTCTGCGTTTTTGTTACTGCCGGGCAAGTGTGAGTTTGCACCAGGGAGTGAGACTGGCTTGAAACTGCCCTCCTTGTATTTGGACTTGGGCTCTTTCTAGGCATTGCAGTTACATCAGAAATAGTTCCTTCTCTGAAATTACCAGGGCTATATGAGCATATTAAAAAGGTGAGATTTTCCTGTCATCCCTTGTCTCCAGGAGCTCGAATTGATGAAGGCAGAGTTGAGACTGCTCCAGTCAGTTCATTTGTAGCCTGAGCTGTGCTTTGTGAGTTGTTATTTGGTGTCTTCTTGGAGTGAACCTCCATTTCTGTGGCTGCTCTGGGATGTTTTGCTGTGGAGCATCCAGCTGGGCTGGCGAAAGGTTCCTGTCTGCTGTGGGGGCTTTGAATGCCATTGAGTGTTGTAGTGCAGCTGGCTGGGGCTGGAAATGCTCCCTTTGTGCTGGGTTTGTCTCTCTCAGGGTGCTGGCTACTCCTCTTCCTGTTTGCTGTGGCTCTCCCAGGGCACAGGGACCCACTGTTGGTGCCTTGGATATCCTGGGGCAGTTCTGGGGTACAGCTCTGAGCAGGGAAACATCAAACTGCTCCAGTCACAGGTAGGGCAGAGCCTTTGTGCTGGGGACCAGGGTTTGTGTGGTTTGGTTTGTTAAATGAAACACCTCTGCCCTTCAAGTATAAACGAGAATTAAATTTATTATTTCTTATTCTTTATAAAAGACAACAAAGCTCAACTTATCCTAAGCTTTTTATTGTTTGCATGTGAGATGTAGATAAGATGGATGAGATGTAAAACTGTGCTTTTATGATGCCCTGGCCCATTCCTGGCAGGACAGCATAAAAGCCGCCGTTATTCCCAGCACAAAGCTCCTGGCAGCAGCAGAACCTTCCTGGATTAACCAACACCCACTAATGGCACTGCCAGTGTGGAGAGCCAGGGCTGCCTGGCAGAGCTCTGCCCCACTCTGCAGCGGGAGGTGGTGGCAGGACCTTGTGCAAAGGATGGAGAAGGTGCTGGGGTCCCAGAACGGCCTCAAGGGCTGCTTTTGGGAGGGAAGCAGTTTCTTAAACAGCTCAGTGCTTCGAGAAAACTCCGTGGTGGTTTTATTACCCACTTAATAATGTGACTCATCATATCTGGTAATTGCAAGGGACTTGTGCAGGGGAGATCACCTGGTGTCCCCCAGGGGAAGGGCAGGGAGCAGAGGGGGTGGAGGAGCTGCTGTGCTGGGGGGCTCTGTGGGAGTCTGCTCCTGTTCTGGTTCAGCTACAAGTCAGTGGGAGGAAAGGGTCAAACCAGGACTCAGTAACACTTGCTTTATCCAGACCAAAGATTTATTCACTGAAAAGATTTCTACATATCCAGAATTCCAGTAGCATAGAGTGCACTTTTTTTTTTTTTGGTGGTTGCATAAACTAATACAGAAACTGTTGTTAATTCTAACAATTTGTAATTAATTTAATAGCAATTCTGGAAGACAGTTCATAGAAAATATTTTTAAAAAATTGTACTGTACAAAGTTTACATCACATTTGAAAAGAAAACGTGTCCATGTTCACCACGTTACGACCATTTACATTCACTACTGACATGTGGCTCCTGTAGCAGCATTGCACGGCATTGTCACATTGACACTCCACGGGGGCGGGCTGGCACCGGACGTGTGACACAAACACCGCCCCGGGGCTTTAAACACCGCCCCGGGGCTACAAACACCATCCCGGGGCTTTAAACACCGCCCCGGGGCTACAAACACCACCCGGGGCCACAAACACCGCCCCGGGGCTTTAAACACCGCCCCGGGGCTACAAACACCATCCCGGGGCTTTAAACACCGCCCCGGGGCTACAAACACCACCCGGGGCCACAAACACCGCCCCGGGGCTTTAAACACCGCCCCGGGGCTACAAACACCATCCCGGGGCTTTAAACACCGCCCCGGGGCTACAAACACCACCCGGGGCCACAAACACCGCCCCGGGGCTTTAAACACCGCCCCGGGGCTACAAACACCATCCCGGGGCTTTAAACACCGCCCCGGGGCTACAAACACCACCCGGGGCCACAAACACCGCCCCGGGGCTTTAAACACCGCCCCGGGGCTACAAACACCATCCCGGGGCTTTAAACACCGCCCCGGGGCTACAAACACCACCCGGGGCCACAAACACCGCCCCGGGGCTTTAAACACCGCCCCGGGGCTACAAACACCATCCCGGGGCTTTAAACACCGCCCCGGGGCTACAAACACCACCCGGGGCCACAAACACCGCCCCGGGGCTTTAAACACCGCCCCGAGACCGCAAACACCATCCCGGGGCTGCAAACACCGCCCCGGGGCCACAAACACCATCCCGGGACCGCAAACACCGCCCCGGGGCTGCAAACACCATCCCGGGGCCTCAAACACCGCCCCGGGGCTGCAAACACCATCCCGGGGTTACAAACACCATCCCGGGGCTTTAAACACCGATCCGGGGCTACAAACCCCGCCCCGGGACCGCAAACACCGCCCTGGGACTGCAAACACCATCCCGGGGCTGGAAACACCGCCCTGGGACTGCAAACACCGCCCCGGGGCCGCAAACACCATCCCGGGACCGCAAACACCGCCCCGGGGCTGCAAACACCATCCCGGGGTTACAAACACCATCCCGAGACCGCAAACACCATCCCGGGACCTCAAACACCGCCCCGGGGCTGCGCTCGCTGTGCGGGGCTGGGACAGCTCCGGGCCCGGAGCCCCGCCGGGCTCGGCCCAGTGCCCCTGGCTGGCCAAAACAAAAACCACCCCACAGACACTGTGGGTCTCTCCTCTGGCTGCGCTGGGGCAGAGGATGAGCTTTGTGTTCAAGGGCAATTTATGGGTGTCCCACACAGCACCCAGGTCAGGCTGGATTCCAATCCCAATCTCCCTGTTAAGGGCAGGCTATGAACAAGCCCCTGTGCCAGGACTGGAGCACATCCCACGGTGTCCAACACCCTGACCTGGGGCACGGCAGGACACAAAAGGCTCCACAGACAGGGCCTGACCTGCACAGGAGGGACCAAGGGTCCCAGTCTGTGGCTGCAAAGAGCCAGGGCCCGTGCACAGCCGGGCCACTGATCCCACACAGAACATTCTGGGTGCCCCAGCTCTCAGGACCTGCTTTATGCACCCAAAAACTGAGTGAGGAGCAGCCCGAGGCTGCTGCCCTGGACACGACTGAGCTAAGGGCCAGTCTGCATCCAGCAGCAGCTCCTGCCCTTCCCTCCCTACGGCAGGAAGCCCCTGCAGGGCTCCAGCCCAGGGGCAGCACCTTTCTTCCCTGCTTGGGTTTGTGTTGTGCTGCTCTTAATTAGGCAGCACTTGGGGGAAAACAACTTCTGCTTCAGGCTGCTGACACACTGTTAGTGAGAACAGCAGAGCCCGAGGGGGACAGGGGATCAGGATGGCACTGCAGTGCCTGGCCATGCCAAACCCATTTCTCTTTTTCATCCGAGACACATTTAAAGTCTTTGCCAGCACTTGTAAGAGGCTACAACTGACTTGCACACAGGACTGAGGCTCTCTGCTCAACAGAACTCGGTTTTGTGCCACTCAGTTCCTCACACAAGGCAGCCAAAGTGAGGGCTGGTGCTCTGCCTGCTCACAGAGATCTGGGGATGATGGTGGGGAAAGGGGAGCCTCTGGTAAAGGGGCCTGCAATTGATTTCTAAAGGGGATGATGCATCTGTCACCTCCATAACCTCCACACTTTGCACTGGAGGGGGGAGTGGGTTTTGGTTTTAAAACTGACCTCTGAAACAAGTTTGAGGTATTCAGGTCAGGCAGAACCTCCAGGCTCAGATATTGCCTTCTTGGTTACAAGATTGATTATTCTTAAAGACTTTTTTCCTCAAAGCAACTGCTTTGGTCCTTTGCTTTTCAAACAAAGAACTTGCAGGCTGAAACGTGGCCAATTGTAGGCAGTGGCAACACTCAGTGTGTGCAGGGGCTCTGCAGCTCTGTGCATCAAGGCCTTAGTTAATGCATTATTTAGGGACAGCTTTTCCCTTGTCCTGTTTCTCTTGCCTTTCCCTGCACTCAAACTTGTGTCTGAACTTCAAAAGAAGAATTTGGTCCCTGTGCAGAGCTGTGACAAGTTTAAGGCCAGCAATTCTTAATTCCTCTGGAATTAAGTATGAGAAGGAGCAGGTTTTAGTGTGAGTTCTGTGGAGAAGAGCACTGGAGTCACTGAGTGAAAGCCAGCCCCCATGGCCAGACACTGCCCCTGCAGCAGCTCTGTTCTGGTGTAGCTGAACTCAGGGTGCCCCAGAGCTGGAGCAGCCCTGCTGAAACAATGGGTGCTTTGGGCAAGTCCCAGTGCAGCAGGCTGGGCTCTGCCTTCAGGAGAGAGCTGACCTCTGCAAGGCCAACACCTCACAGGAGCCACATCACTGTTCCAGTGCCAGGGGACCCCCTCTGAGGGCAGGGAGTGGCTCCTACTGACCACAGACACAAGGAGGAACCAGGAACAGCTCTTCTCTTTTCCAGTGCTATTTGAGGATGGCTGTAGTTCAACTCGATTCACTGTTTATTATGTTTAAAAAAATATAGTTCACACAAAAGTATCATGTAAACACTGTTTAAATAACTGCTGGTGCTCAGGCAGGACACGGGGCTGAGCTGATGGTCTTCAGTGGGGCTGCACCAGCCTCGGCGTGGAGCAGCCAGGGAGGGTTTCTGTGCTGGGTGGGAGCAGGCAGCCAGCATGGGCACAATGACACCGGGCTACAGCTTTGGGTTACTCGGCTCCAGGATTCCCAAGCCAAATCTTTCAAAACGCAGGACAACTTTGCTACTGTTAATGCTGCAGAGAGTGGGGAGGGAGAGGAGAAGGGAAGGGGAAACAGTTACTGGTGATTCATCTTACAAAGCTACTGCCCTATCAAAGGAGCTGAAATGAGTTTGGTTCTGCTCTCGCATCACTTCACATCACCCAAGAGATGCTCAAGTAATTCAGCAGCAAACACATGAAGTTATTCATGCAAACCTTATCAGTGGGAAGAAACTGCACAATCTGATTTGCCCAAGGGGGAGGAGCAGGAAGTTTTCCCAGGTCTCTACCGTGGGTAGGAGCCTGACACTGGTTTTCAGTGAGCACTTGCTTCTCTTGAAGCAGAAGGGAAGGAGAAACTGACAGAAATTTCTTTGTAAGAGAAAGGAGAGTTTTGACAAGGTACATGAACAGGTTAAGAAACCCCCAACAGAACAAACCCAAACCCATTTGCTCCTCCCCAGGCTCTACAAACACCTAAAGGGGTCTCTCCCCTTGCTCTCACACTGCTGGCAGAGCCAGAAGCACTTTTAGCTCAGAGCTTTCCTGAGGAGGCTCAGGGAATGATGTGGGAGCTTGTCCTCAGACAGCAGAAAGCCCCTTGGTGTGTGCTCTCCTCTGTCCCTGTCCTCCCCCCTCCAAACCAGTGAAAAAAGACCTTTTCTAGAAGGCACATGTTTGCTGTGGTAGCTGTGACTCTGCCAAGGCCCTACATCGAGTCCTGCAGCTGACCAGGGATGTAAACAGAAGCAAACTGTAACATTCCAAGCACTGGATCTGCAAGGGGAGGAGCTGAAGGGTGCTCTTGCTTTCCTCCTCTTTTACACAGCTTTGTAGCTGATCCCAGCTGACCCACGTGGACCTGCCCTGGACACTGCCCAGTTCTCAGTGGGCAAAGGACCCTGAGCTGCTCCAAGCAGAGCAAGGACCATCCTTCTTTCCACTCAAGAACTGACCCTGGCTCCAGTGCTGGCTCTGCCTGAGGGAGAACCAGCCTGGCCTCAGCTCCTGCTGGTTTGCAGCGCAAGTGCTGTGACAATGTCCCTGTCACTGCAGTCACAGAGCTCCAGCACTAAGGACACAGCCCGAGGGGCTGGGGGGGCCTCGCAGGACGCGCACGAGGCGCAGCAGGTTGGGGACAGCCCTGAGCTGCAGGCAGGACAGGCGGCCCTGGCCCTGGCCGTGGTGTGCACCTGGCAGTCAGAGCGGGTCCCTGCGCTATCCCAGCGGGTCACAGCGGCTGCTCCGGGGCACAGCAGCCTGGTGTTAGCCAGGAAGGTCCCGCAGACAGCAGTGGTTATTGAAGCTACAGCCCACACCAAGCGAAAGGCAGAGAGAAGAACTCGATAAAGTGTTGATTATGTCCGTGGGTTAATTTCGTGGTTTGTTTTTGCTTTTTTAATGGAAGGTGATTGTCCAAGTTGCCGGTTAGGATACGACACACGGAAGCATGCAAGGTGGAGCCCGTTATTGCACCAGTAGCTACAACCTACAAAGAAATATGGGAGGGAAGGGAAAAAGACACCATGAGAGTTAGTCTTCAGTTATTTAAAGCAAGCCCTTGAGAACTACACACTGTACAGCTGCAGCAGGGGTTAGTGCAGTGTTGTGAAAGGGTCTGGATGAGGTGGGGAGGAGCTCCACTGCTCAGTGCATGTTCTTTGTGTGAGGGTGAGGCCAGAGTCTGGGGAAAGCTTTCTGCAGTTTAAAGTTGTTGGACATCACTGGTGTGTGTCAGGGATCCAGCACAAAAATGGAGGGGAAATTGCACAGGAGAAGTGCCAGAATTTTCAACCAAAACTCCAAAGCCCCCACACCCAGCAGAGACCAAACTGCCACAACAGTTCCTGTGTCAAGAGTTTGTGTGGTTCTGATCAGGTGTTGCAGGAAGAGGGTGAAGGATTATAGGAAGGGAAGGGGTGTGTTAAACATCAGAACAAAGAGAAAGTAAATATGAGCAGTTCAGGAGATGAAAGGAAACACTGAGCCAAGAACATGGTGAATGGGCACTGGGCACAGATGTGTCTGTGGCCTCAAACCCAGGCAGTCTGAACCACTTCAGTGGCCTGTTCCTGGGTCCTTCCCTTCCTCAGGCAGTACCTGCCACTACCATCACAGGGGAAGTTCCAACCACTTTGGGGTCATTGTGGGCCCTTCCCGATGCTGTCGTGGATATTCTCTGACACCAAACAGGGGAACCAGTCAGCTGCTGGAGGGAGGTGAATATGGTCAAGTAGGAAATGAACTGTCTGAGGCTCATGGCTTAGTCATTTCCCAGGAACTAGAGAAGCAGAGGAGCAGTGCTCCCACCCTGTCAGGTCTGATAGCCCAGGAAAGCAAATAAAGCTCAGAAATGATCAGGCAGCAAACTGCATGGCATCAGCATTGTGACCAGCAGCAGGTACTCACTCAGCAGACTTCCAGAAGTGCCCTGGGTGGGAGAGCCGGCGGTTCAGTTTTGGCAGTTTTTCAAGCATTTCCATGAGGACAGGGAAGCTGGGCCTCTCGCTCAGGTCGAAGGCCCAGCAGGCAGAGAGGATTTCCTGCAGAGGACAGTGGTGGCTCATTATCTCAGTTGGCTCAACTGTGCAGACCAGAAAACTGCCTGAGGACTGGGATGTGTGTGAGCTCAGGCAGACACTGCTCACAGAGGGCCTGGCCACTCTCAGAACCCGAGTGTCCTGTGCTGGGGATGTTCACTTCTGCACCACAGTTACAGGCCCCGGTCTCCCATTCTCATCTGTTCTCTTTCCTGCCCTTCCTCTTTTGAGTTCTAATAACTCTCTTGAAGCAGCCCCCTCTCTCCTGACAAACAGCTGCATGAGGGACTCCTGCAGCTGAGGTACTTACATTGACCTCTTTGCCCAGGCTGACGGTGGCAAGGACTTGTCTCACTCCCTCACCGCTGCCGATCTGCCAGATGAGCGCCTCTGCAGGCTGGGTCTTGAAGGGCCATTCCCGTGCCTGGAGCTCGTACCACACGGTCCTGCAAGGCCAACAGACCTGTCAGGCCTCTGCCTGCTCCTGAGAGACAAAGTACCCAATGCTGGCGTTGTTCCAGCTGCTTCAGCTGAGCTCTGGGAGGTGCCTAAGGCTGTGCAAGAAACCCCTTCCACCCATAACTTTTGGAACAGGTGAGAAAACGTGTCCCAGCTGGAATCCTGAGTCTGAGAGAAGGGGAGCACTGACTGGAAGGCTTAGGCCAGTAGCCAGTCTCACTTAGCAAAATCTCATGGTACTCCTGGGTGTTCCTTTCTTACCCAAAGGCATAGATATCTGCAGCTTTGGAGAAAGGCAGCTTGTCTTCATCTTTCCCTGGGGCCATCTCACGGACAATCTCAGGGGCCAGGTAGCACAACCAGTCATGAGGAAGCTTCAGTTCATTCTCCCTCCTGAGTCCAAAAGAAAGAAGCAGGACTAAAACATTGGTGTGGAGGCCATATCTGTGCTGCACCTGATGCTTTGGCTTTATTTACTCCAATGTTTTTGCTGATGTTTTGTTTCTAATTTTCTTGCCATGTTAACAAATAGGAATGTGTCAGCCTGACTCTCACAGCTCCTTCCTGGGCTTAAGGTCTTATTTGTTCTGTGCTCTTAATCCAAACTCTCTAGCTGTGCTACTGCAACTGTAGGAAGAACTCTGCTCAAAAGGAAAACAAAGCAAACATGCACAATGCAAACTGAGTGTGTACTAAACCAATGGATGCTTCTTGTGCACTGTAGGAAATGTTCCCCTATTTGACCATTTGTCATTCCAGAGGTGAAATCAAGCACTGAAACCTCCACTTACCTTCCTTCCTGAACCACACCCGAAATTCCAAATAATCCAAAGTCAGTGATCACAACTTTCCCATTGTCATAGAAGACATTTTTGGATTTCAAATCCTTATGTACAATCCCCTTTGCGTGGAGATACCCCATGCCCTGGGAAACACAGCAGAGATGGAAACGTTTTTGGAGTTTTATTATTTCCAAGCATACTTTGCTTTCTAACACCTTTCCCCTTCCTAACTCCAGTGTCAAGGATCAGTTGTAACTGGGGGTAGGGCCCCTGTGGGACTTGTACAGGAAAGTGTACAGGGAGCTGTTCCCTCAGAGAGGCTGACGGAGCAGCTCCCAGTCCTGCATGCAGCTCTGAGCTCTGGCTGAGGCCCTACCCAGTGGCTCCTTTGGTATAACAAGCCCTTACCTTAATGATCTCCTGTGCTATCTGCCTGGTTTTGTTGATGTCCAGAGAGATCTTGGGGTCCCTCACAAAGGAGTGCAGCGTCCTTCCTTTGCAGAAGCTACAGAAAATGTTTATATATGAGAACAGTATTAGCTAGCTCTACAATACCTATCTAGTAGAACTAATAGTGAGATCTCTCTCCTCACCTGGTAATGATTGCTAAGTGAGGGGGGTTCATGCAGGCTCCCATGAACAGCACCACGTTCTCATGCCGGGTCTGCCTGTAGTTCATCACCTCCTTCTTGAAGAGCTTGAGATGATCCTGGTTGTTGCCATCGATCTCCAGCAGCCTGATGGCCACCTCCCCGTGCCACTTGCCCTTGTAGACCTTGCCCCAGCGGCCCTGGCCAATGGGGTCCCCCAGCTGGATCTGCTCGAAGGGGATGTCCCACTCCTGCAGGTACACGCTGGTCTGGCTGGGTTTGCGGTAGATCATCCCCTGCAGGTGCGGCCGCCGGTTGGGCAAATCCTCCACCTCATCCTCATCGTCCTCGGGCTCCGACTTACTCGCCTCTGGCTCCTCCACCTGTCCACAACAAGGGAAGGGAAAGGTGTGCTCGGAGTCCCTCATGGGCAGCAGAGCAGCCCAGCAGCACAGGCTGCTCCAGAGACCTTGGGGGCAAACCAGCAAACCCACCTGTGCTTCCCGTGCGCCTCCGCCCGTGCCCGGCTGCTGGGCAGCGCTGCAACAGAAGCAGTGAAAACAACATTTGACATCACTGAGAATGGGGGCCTGTGCTGCCATTAAGAGCAGAAGAAGCCAATACAGAACAGATCCTGACAGTTACAGAAGGTCAGAGAAAAATACAATTCCTGCTCCATGTAAAAGAGAGGACTCTAAGCTCGCTTTGGCAAATGAGGGACAAAGACTTGGAAGTGATTCTTGATAATTAAGTGGCAGGAATTGATTTGGCAGTGGCATGGCTCTGCTATTACACTGTGTTCCAGGAATAGATCCTCCCATTCCTGCCCCTGAAACACCTGCAGTGGAGCAGCTGGCAATGCAGGCTGGAAGCTTTTCCATGCCCTGCAATTGGGATCCTGAAAGAGCTGTTTGCTTGCAGCTCAGTGTGCCTTACCCTTCAAGCTCCAGAACTCCAACTTCTGTTTCATCTGACCCTTCACACAACTAGGACTAGATATTAAAGGCTTGGATTCCTTAGTGTGCCTTTTAGAGTTAAGTGTCATATTCAGCTTTATAAAACTGGCAATACCAGCATCACCCTCACTAACTAAAGTTACCCTGGGAATTCTCAGGTGTAAAATCTGGTTTTGGCTACAACACTGCACTTCTGGGCTGATGTGAGGATTACCAGATAAATGCTGTGCAAATGGAAGGTTTTAAAATTCTACTTACTTAGTGTCTGCAGCAGTTTCTGGAAGCTGTGCTGTTTGTGCAGGACTGGGAATTTCTGGGAAAGTAGAAACAGTTATGATACATCTTCTACACTTCAATCTCCTATAGACTGCAAGTTTTAACATTGCAATAGCAACTATTTGCTTCTTATTTAGGAATTATAAACTCAACGACAGACAAAGTGATTTTATACTTTTACTGATTCAGAACTATGCTCATCTCTCCTATGCCTGCATGTTGGCTGAGCCCAGTCCTCTTCCATTTCCCCTACCTATCTGTAAAGTCCTTTTGGCCAGGCACAGAGCCATAAAAGTGAATCTTTAGAAAGGAGGAACATGAATGTGAATAGAATCCCACAGCAGGAAACAAATGTTCTACAGCTAAATATTCAAACTTCCATCTCAATACATAAATCATGTCACTACCTCAGATCAGGGGAGAGAAGCCTGAGTACACACTGAGATAAGAGAAGTCTGGATTGTTTTAAACAGGTTTTATAAAGCAGAATGATTGTTCTTGGGCAGCATGCAGAGGTTTACAAACAAGTTATGTTTTGGCAGTAGAAGTTGGTTAGTAGAATTAAAACAATCAACTCACCTGGGAAGATAAACTGTTGTCTATGCTGAAGGTAGTAGGCAGCTTTTTAATTAATTGGGGTTTTGTAAAAAAGGAACAGCGAAAAAATACCAGGAGAAAAAAACCAAAACAAAACAAAACAACACAAACAAGTTAGAGGATCATCAGTGAGTGCCTCATGTGCATTCAATGAATTAGTCCCAGACCACTGCTGGGAACAGATTAGTGGATTATCAGCCTGCTGGGGGGGAATTTCAGCACATGCATTTTGGGAGGACCCTGACAGGTGACAGGTATCAAACACATCCTGTGCCACCTCTCTCAAACAGCCTGGTGGGCAAATACCACACTTGGATCCCCAGTGGCAGGAGCAAAGGGAAAGCCCAGAAATGTGCAAGGCAGGCCTGCATCAGGTGTGATGTGATGTGCTCTCATGTCTCAGCTTTGCAGAGGTGCCCCCACAGAAGCTGAAGCTCACGAGCCATCTGTCTTTTTTATTTCTTCAGTGAATCTGAGCAGTTTGTCCCAATACAAAGTAGCTGCAGTGGAATCCTTACACTGAACTGCCTCTGGTCCTTTTCAGCAGGCTCAAACAGCAATTTGAATTCACAGGTCAGAAGCTGATGCAAAATTCAGCAGTGTTGAAGGCCAGATGTAGCAGCTACTGAGCACTATGTGACTTCAGGTCCAAGCAATTACATTTATTCTCACTGTTTAGATCTTTGCCCTTGTCAGACATGCTTGCCCCTCTCAGCTCTGGTTAAAGCTGCACACGGGGGCTCTCAATCCATAGGGCATGAAGGGTAAACTTCTCTCCACCAGTCATTCTTGACAGTGGTTTAAAAATTGGTGTTGATTGTGGGTTATATTTTGGAAGGGTCTGGTAAAGTAATTCATTCCAGTTCTCATTTTTACAACCTGCTCCAGCAAGCACCTCCCTCCTGACTGAAAGCCCCTGGTAAGCACACATTGCAGGCAGCATGCATTGTGCAACACAAAGGGGAAAGGAGGATTAAAAAATAGCTTTTTTCCTCAGTCCTTTTCCAAAAAGGAAAAGGAGAAACATTCCTCAATAATCTGTTTCTGCAAAGATATCTTGCCAATACCCTTTAAAATTTTGTAAGAAAGGTATTTTCATTTTATCAGATAATAAGATACACTTTTACACCTTGTTTAAGGCAAAACCAATGCATTCAGAAACCTACAACTCCCTTTGAACTCCTGGTCAGCCTCTTCCTGCAGTCTCCTGCCAGAAAGGAGTTTACCTGGGAAGTTGAACCGCCCGTCCCTCTGGCCCATGGGGGACGGGTTTGGGGGCGGCGTCGCACTGGGAGGGTTGGAAGACTGGAAAGGTGCTGGAGAAGAGGGAGTGGATGAGGTTGTAGAAGAAGGATTACTGCTGGAGTCCAGGTGGTTTATTGCTGGTGGATGCTCCTGCAAAGCAGGGAAAGACACTTGTGAGAGAACAATAAAGAGAAAGGAGGAGTTCCCCTCAGTGTCTGCTGGACAACAGACTCACTCCAGCCAGTGAGACCCAACTCTCCCTATTGCAGTTCCCAGGGACTCTGGACGTGCTTCAGTCACCTCCTACCTTTTTAGTTAGTGCTTTGGGGAGAGTTCCAAACTGGGGTTCTGTGGGCCTGTCTACTGGATTATTGATATCAGATGGGACAGACTCTGTTCTTCTTATTTTTGTTACTGAAAAACAGGTTGGAGAAGGGAGAAAAACAGCTTTAATGAGACTTTTTATTCTTTCCATACCATCAATTACATTGAAATGCCAAGAATTTGTAGAAAATTACTTACTGGGAAGGAAGGATATTCTACAAGCAGGTGCCTCTTTAGTACATTTGTTGTGACATTTTAATCTGAAAGATAACCATTACATGTTAAATAGCAACTTGTTCTTTCCCAAAGAGAGGAAGCCTACCCTTAATTTGTAATTCTTATGCTAATCTCAGGAGTAGTTCTGGAATGCTCAGGTCCAGAGCAGCAGGAATTCGTATGGAGAATCCTATTATTTAGGCTAATGAAACCACATGCATATCTTAGCATCTGATTTATTTTTAATAGAGTTACTTTCACTGACTCTCAGCCAGCAACCATGAAGTAGTAAAATCTCAGTGCTCTCGACTAACAAGACTGAGAGTGAAGCAAAAATTACTATCCTGGCTGTTATTTAGGGACCCAGTTCCCACTACAAGATTTGCCCAGGATGAGGTAGGAAGCCTGTGGCAGGGAAACAAATTTGGTTCATTCATGTGTCAGGCTGCCAACTTCAAGTGTGAATTGTGCCAGAGCATCCCTTTGCCAGGTCAGAAGGACTGAAAAAATGATGCCACTGCCAAAAGTGCATCACATCAAGAGACACGAGTGACTGCAGGCGGTGGTGAGTCCAGTTCCAGGCTGTTCTGAAGGAGATCATCCCCGTGTGCTCACCTGCAGTACTTACACTTCACCCCGAACATCATGCTTTTCTGGCACACTTGGCAAATCTGAGATAACCAGGACTTTGTAGAGAACCTAACAGAGACAAGAGAGGGAATGCTGACATTAGCTGGTGTCTGAGGGAAAATGAACGTTTGTAGGTAGCTGACCTTGACAACTGAGACACCCAACCCGACTCCAAACCCATCTCAGAGTCCTGCCTGGGCTGCTGGGCTCTGTCCCTGGGCTGCTCACCTGTGAGTCACAGCCAGGCCCAGTCCCTGGGCTGCTCACCTGTGAGTCACAGCCAGGCCAAAGTCTCTTCGTACCGTCTGGGGGGATCCCTGGGAGAGCTCTGATGGAGAACAAGAGGAGGGTTTAGGGAAGCATTGCTCACATCTGCTCACCACCCTGCACAGAAACTGAGCAGTCCCTGCCCCACGTCAGCACCTCCAGCCACAAGGTGTCACAGGAGCACAGCTCAGACTGATCTGCCCTCTGTGAAGTTGCTCTTGTATTTGTTTCCATATGACTGGATAAATCATGATGTTTCACATTTAGGGATTACAGAAGTCCATCTGATCAGGTCTAAGCCATTCTTAAAGTGGAAAGTCAGACTTTACTCCTAATTGGTTTACTCCCAATTGGTTTACCACAAATACCATCACCCAGTTTTCCTGCAGTGTCAGTAGATTTCAGAATATTCTATTTCACTGAAAATTATCTCAATTTTCTAGACAGGGCCAGCATGACCCAGAAGAATAAAACCATACATGTGAGCTCACTTAACTTTCTGCTAAGTGCAGAAAGGGAGATCTAGACTTCCAAATGCCAAACCAGCATGCCAGTGGTTAGAGCACATCACTTCCTGAAAACTCTCCAACACTCAGAATTGTGGCATATTTCCTGAACTAAATCTACAGAAATATTGCACATCCGAGGCAAACCCCAATGTGCAAGTGTCAGCACAGCAGCAGGGATGGCTCAGAGCCAGTCTCCTCACTTGACCATAGATGGCACCACAATCTTTTTTATCATTAGTCCAGGGAGCTCCTAAAGGCATCTGTGATCCTCAGGCTCTTGGAAAAGGCTGGAATGGCTATCTGCTTTTCCAAGGAATGCTGCTGGTCTAGTGTGGCCATCCAAACAACCCCAGCACAGCAGTGAAGAAGGCTGTTAACATCAGTCAGATGGTTAAATCCTCACTGAATGAATATCAACCAGTCTGTGACTGTCCAGGACTCACCAGAGCCCACAGCAGACACTTCACCCCAGCCAACAGGTCTATATGAAGAGAAGCACCAAAATCCTTCATTTCTGTGAGTTTATTCTATTGCCTTTTTAATTTATCGCACCAATTATCTCACTCTCCCCAGGGAAATGCTCAGATTTCTGCTGGCATTTTCATTTTACAATCTTTCTATTTCTGAAAGTAATTCCTGAGATTTTTGTTTTAAAGGGCATTAGCTATATGTGCAGTGCTTGGACTTTCATGCTTGCTTTTAATGCTCGGATACTTCTGAACACTTTCCAAGCTGCTCCAATCTCTCTCCTTTAGCTTCCAAGGTTAGAGGTTGTGTCTGGAACACACCTCAGGATGGCTAGAGCTCCCAGTGGCCCTGGAGAAACCCAGCCCTGCTCCTGCCAGCCATCACCCACATGAACAGACTCCTCAGCACAGAGGGAACACCCCACATTACAACACATGCTGCAGCTTCCTCAGAAAGCGGCACACAAGTGTCTTAACTTCATTGCAAAGACACTGGGCAATGCATATCCAAAGCCACTGAATGGTTAGATGTGCAATTCCTGTACCAAGAGGCATCTGTGCCAGCTGTCTGAGGTCACAGATAAGCACCTCCCTGGCTTTAACCCTTGAAACATCAGTATTCCTTTGCCTTGCTTGTATCATCTTAGAAAATACCAGGTGCAACCAAGTAAAACCCTGAAGTTCTGTGGCAGGCCAAGCTCCTGCTTAGTTAACAGAAGTTCTGGGATAGGAGGGCCCATGGAGAACCTCCAGAGGCTGCCCAGGGATGGCCAACAGGAAGCTGACAAGAACAGGTTCTTCTCTCTCTGCAAGGCACTGCAGAATCTCTTACCGAACCTAGAAAGAAGAAAAAATATTTTTTTTTAGGCACTGATACTCCTGTGACAGGTACACACTCTGCTAGAGCAGGAACTGCTGCCTGCAGCGTGTGCTGTCAGGTTTACAGACACCTCTGGCTTTGCACAGGCTCCTGTGGTTGCTGCATTGCCAATATTTTCCTGCCTGCGTAGGGCAGCCTTTGCCGGGGAGAGCCCCAGCTCCAGTCTGGGAGGAAACTTACTTTATTGGAGGAACTTCGTCTATCCTGTTGCCCAGCTGAGACTCGTGGGACTTGCTCCTGGTGAGGGTGGGGAAGTTGGGCAGCAGCTGGAACACCTTGCGGCAGGGGGGCGGCGGCGTCCGCGGCGGCTTCAGGCGGTGCCGGCGCTTGGGCTGCGGCGTGGCCGGGGGGGTGACGGTGAT
>WBNO01019582.1:392110-429013 GCA_013400575.1 Peucedramus taeniatus | reverse complement strand
GGCTCGCAGGGCGGGGCCGTGGAGGCGGACACGGAGCGCGGCTGCTGCTGGCCGCCCTTGGCTGGGGCGCACGGGGACCAGGCGGGGTCCGGCTGCGAGCAGGAGCTGTCGCGGCGCTCGGGGAGGGCCATCGGCACATCGTCCCTCAGCTCCCCTCCTGTCCAAAGAGCAGCGTTAGTGACGGCCCGGCAGCGAGGGCGCTGCCCGGGGGCTGCTCTGGGCTCCCGGGCGCTCCTGGGCAGGGCTGCGGGTGCCCATTGCACCTGGCAATGATCTCCCCGAGCCTCAGCAGGGCCCCAGGCCGGGAAAACTCAGCACAGGGCCTGATTTGAGCTTTTGAGAGACGTATATCTGGGTTTTTAAAAATGCCATTTCTTTCTAAGAGGTGAATGCCATAACTCATGAGCAATGGCTGGTTTGTACAGTATGGATGGGAAATATTTGACAGCCTGGGACAAGAAAGATTAGGAAAAAAGGAAACATGAGACTGAGCTGTTTGCTGGTTTTTTCCATTAACTAATCTTTACCATTTGCAAATGGATGAACTGTCATCATACCAACAGGAAACATCACCTTTCAGTGACAGATTGATAACTGCTACAAAGAAAGATGTGGTGCATGTGAGTACCAGTCTGCTGGGAGAGGCTCCTGTACAAACAGATTTTACAGTGCCTGTGGAAGTGCTAGGGGAAGGTTTCTCTCTGAGCTGGCAATATTTGGGGAAGGCATCACCTATGAGGAATCCAGTTGTATTTAAGTAAGTCAAGGATGTGCACTGACCCATGGAGAATGAACTGGAGCATTAAACACAACTCTGACCAGAAAGGGTTAATAAGGATATAGTCTACTGAGTAGGAGAGGATTCTACATACATTTATTTCCATTTATTTATCTGACTTGATGTCCAAACCAAACCCAACTGACAGCTCTAGATGGGTTTGATCAGTGCACCTTCGTGCACATCCCAGAGCCATAGGCTGGTTACAGAACACCCTCAAAGAGTGTCTGCAAGGCAGCAGAGGGGCTGGGCTGCTGGGACAGCAGTGCCACAGCAGAACAAGGCAGTCTGTACCTGACTCCGTCACCTTCCGCAGGCAGCTCAGGGCCCCGTTGAGCCTGGAGCACTCCTCATCTCTGGCTCCACATCTCTTCATTGTTTCTTTCACCTTTGACTCATTCATTTCTAGTAAGGCATCCAGGGTCAGCTCCTCTGGTATTCTCTGCAGGAAAACAAGAGAGACCCTTTCTGTTGCTCTCTGTGTATGAACAGAGTGTCACCTGTCGTGTGCTTTCAGCAGTGGAGCTGTCTCACTGCCTGGGCTGACTCATGGCTCACTCCAGTGCCCCTCTCTGGCACGGCCAGCAGTGCCCACAGCTGCTCTCTCCCTGCCTGGGGTGGGAGTGTGCTCTGCACCTCCAGGACTGGTCATCCTCTGCTATTCCACTTAGGATTACAGGGGATCAAAATACTCCTCCCCTTGTGGAAAATTTTTGCAAAGCTACTAATGAAACTTAACTTTTTCATTAAAAGTAGGGTCAGAAATAAAACAGGTCTAAAACCTGAAAAAGAGTCAGATAAGGATGTTTGGCTTTTCAGTACTGAAGTGAACAGCAGAAACAGTCAGGAAAATTACTTCTTTATTTGAACAAAAAATAAATGTTTTGACAAAGATAGCAGCCTCCTCCTCAAGCAGTTTTTCCTTCATCAGAGAACCAGCCTTACCCATATCCTGCCTGGAGAGATATCTGTGCAGAACTCCTTCTACATCTTAATACGCCAAAGCCCCACAGTGATAAGGCTCAGATCAGGCAGACACAAAAGATACAAGAGCCTGGAAAACACAAAATGATCTGGTATTTCCTGACACAGAACTGAGCTGTGTCTCTCTCCTCCCCCATTCAAATGTTTCCAGTGTAAGTCTGCAGCAATTGTGGTTAATAAACAAAACCAGGATACTTAGACCAGATATCCAGGAATTTCTCTGTAAAGTTCTGCCTAAACAAACCTCCCTGTTGCCTATTCTCACAATGAGATCACAAATTTCACAATATTTGGCCTTTATCCCAAAGTTTCAACTCCTGGAATCAAGCTATATAAAAGGCTTTGAACTTTATTTGACAGGGAAACTCAAAAGTGTGTCTCACTGCTTGCTGAAACAAAAAGCCTGGAATCCTCTAGTCCTTAAACCCCACTTCCAACTCAAAAGCAAACATGAATGTGTTGAATGTCGTTTAACAATTGCATCTTTCTTAACCCAGACTCTTTGAGAACTGACGCAGGACTTTCAGCTGTGACAGTGCTCAACAGCCCCAACCTTTGGAGCTTTGTAGGTGGCAACACAAAGAGTTTCTAATTTTAGTAACTGTGGCATGGAGCAAACAAAAAGAATAAATTAAGAAAGGGCAGAAGTCTAAGAAACGCATTCTGCATCTTCTGTCACATGCCCTGAACTGGATGAAACACAAAACACAGCTGACTTAAGGGGAGGCCAGGAATTTAAATGAGCAGTAAGCAGGAAAGAGGACCAGAGGAAAGCCAGAGTTCAATGAAATTTGGGTAGATTTTCTTTTTTTTTTTTCTGTAACTAATCTTTGCAGAATAACAAAAGCACAGACATCACAACTGATTTTTCTGCACATCTGCACCACCATGATGCAGAAATAAGACTGCCCCCAAAAGCTTGCTCCTGAATGACTTGGATAAAATTCAGAAAGAACAGAGACAGTGCAAAATCTATCTCCTGGGATTCCTGCCCTGCTATCACACTCCAAAAAATAAAACTCCCAGGGGTCCAGATGCTCAGAGCTGGACCTGTAATGTGTTTCCACAATTCCAACACCCCAGCATGAAGGCAGCACAGTTTGCTCACACAGAGCCCCAGCTGAGCTGGGCTGGTAACACCAGAACTGCACCAAGTCTCTCTCACAGTCAGTCCCTTCTCCAGCACCCCCTGAATTCCTCTCCCTGGCAGCTCACAGAAGCAGCTTTGTTCTGCCACGCAGGACCAGGGGGACACCAGCACTCTAAAGGGGACAGGGGCAAACAGGGATCAAGGTTTAGTGGGACATGGAGACAGCTTTTTATCCCAGCCCACGTGCTTCTGGAGCCGGGAAGCCAATGTTAAGCACAAACCCTGTTAAGCACAAGGAAAAGCCTTACAAAAACACTGATCCTATTTCATACTGTTACACGGTGTTAGAGTAAGTGGGATTACAATGATGACATTTTTGAATTATCTTGAAACATTTCCTCACTCTCACCATTCCCCTCTAAGAAAACAACACAGACTATGTAGCCCTTGCTGCAGGCAGAGCATCATTCCAGATCCCAGCAGGAGCTCCCCAGTCCCATTGCCCAGGACCCCCTCACTTCCCAAGCTTTCATGCACACATGTAACCAGGAACTTATCGGAGCTGTTAGTAAGTTAGCTGGTAAAGTGGAAGAAACCAAGGTTTCCTCAGGACAGCAGAGCTTTCCCACCACAGCCAGTGGTAGCTGGAATGCAGGCCCAGCTGGGGTGGGACTGGTGGCAGCACTGCTGGGGATCTGGCTTCTCAATGCCTGTTCTGTGGCAGGAACCAACCTTCAAGCTGCATCAAGGGTTCAGGCCTTCCTGGTTGCAGAGAGAACATTTTTTTTAAGATGCCAAGCTACTGAGCTCTGTAGAATGTCAGGGCATTCTTCCTTTGCCTCATCCCTTTGGAGGACACAGTCTCCCTCTGCCCAGAGCTGACTGGTTTGTGATGGTTCCCACAAGGCCCAGTTCTGCACCCCCCAGCTCAGCTCTCACACAGTTCCTGCCCAAGGGGGCTGTACCTACACACAAAGCCCAAGCCCCTCTTCTGCTCAATTGTTTAATTTTAGAAAGACAGAATAGCAAGTTTAGGAAAGTAGAAAGTACAGAAAAGGAGATTATATTTAAACAATCCCAGTGACCTTGAGCTGGGAGAGCTCAGACTTTCTGAACCTGCTGCCAGCCCCCATGACACGCGACAAAAGAAATAAGCCTTCAAAGAGGGGGAGGGAGGGGAAGTAAGAGGCTTTCTTTAAACAGCCACTCATGTGCTGCACATATGTGATGGCTTAATATAAAACTGGTCAACCTGATCCCTGTAAGATTGGCCTGCTCTGCCTTGGCTGTGTGTCACCCCCCAGGCAGTGTGACAGTGAGGAGGGTCACTAGTTCAGGGTGGCTCTCAAACAGGTTCTGCTGCTGCCCTGGCTCAGCTGCTGTGGGGGGAGAAGGGCCCCTGCTCAGGGGCACGTGGGAGACTCTGGCCCCTCAGTGCAGCTCTGGGCCTTTGCACAGGGGTTACTCCCACTCTTCACCACTGAGGGTGAGAAATGTGGGTCCAGCTGACCTCTCTCTACCTGTTTCTTCAGTGGGTGCTGAGGCTTTTTGGAAAAACAGCTTTAAAAATGCAGATTAAAGGCTTGCACTAGGACCAAGCCCAGCACCACCTCCCTGGGCACACCTTGTCTTGACAGGGAGAGCAGCAAGATATTCAGACAGTACTCTACTAATAAGGTCAGATTTTAAAATGGAGAGAAAAAGCAGGAGAAGACAGAATCTGCTTTCAATCTTCAGCACCTCGTAACTGCCAGCAAAATCTAAAGCCTAACCATGCATTGCTCAGCAGAAGGGATGCTAAAAAGTCCAAAGCAGGAAATTATTCCTCCCTACAACAGGTAAGAGGACTTTCCCCTAAAGCCCTCCTGCTTATCAGACACAGACTGCACTTCATGGTGCACATGTCTAAAGAGAGAAAAGTGAGTACCAATGCATCCAAGGGTCAGTCTCAATTAGTCAGGGTGAAGAGTTCACAACAGTCTTTAATCTTGTCTGGTGTCCAACTTAAATCCCTGAAACATGGCAAAAATGCTGGTATCTAACACAGGGGAGAGGTTATTTTTGGTAAAGATTCCACCCTGCAGATAAGCCTACATAGCTAATGCTGCTGCAGGCACTGCAAAATCAGCCTGACCTGCTCCTCAACCCAGTAGCCACAGCTCTTCCAGTAAAGCTGGACAGTTGTCAAGGCCCCAAATGCCTCCTCTTAAATCAATACATTCCCTCTCCAATCATCCTCCCGTGAAGCAGCAGATGCTAGAAGAGAAAGCCCATTACATAAGGTGCTTAAATTCCCACTGATAGCTCTAAGCAAAGCATGTAAAGATGCTCTTAAGAACATCTTGTGCCTGCTAGTTGTTATTCTGCAGTGTTTTTCTGGTGCTCAGCAATGAAGGTACTGAAAAATTGCTGTATTAATAAATTCCTGGAAATTTTATGGGCATTCTAAAAAGCCTCTCACTTGAAATTTCCAGCTTGCATTAAGCTGTGAGCATAAACAGGCCATGGTTCCACCTAACATCACCCTCCTCACTGTTCCACCTCGCAGCAGAGGCTGGAGAGGAGCTGACAGGCTCAGGGTATTCTGTCCAGCTGGCTCTTTGGGGACAGGAGAGCTGCTGTCACTACTCTTCAGTGGCAGACAGGTGTAGCAGTTGCAGATCCCTGGGGCTGACCTCGAGCCATGAAGGGTTCACAGTGCCCAAGGCTGCAAGGAGCACCTGGAGCCCTTGGCAGGGAAGGGGAGCCCTGGCAGTGGTAGAGACTCTTTCAAGAGCTGCTTACACTGGGGAGGGGCCTTCAGCTGGAACACTGAAGGAATTTTACAGCTCAAGGAAGCCTACAGGACAGAATTAACTTGCATACACACAATTAGCACATCCAGGATCTCTGCTATCTGGCAGGCCAGCCAGAGCTCCTGCTGCCAGACCCATGGAAATACCCAATAAACAGCCACGGTCCTCATGGCCTGTTCATGCAGATATGCTGACAGAAAAAGATGAGAGGATACAGCTGGGGAAACCTGATAGGCATAGGCAGATCTGCCTCTTCTATCCCCCATCCAAAGGATGCACTCACAAAAACCCCTCACAACTCCTGCAATGACAGATCTGCTACAAGCTGGGCCACCCTGTGCAAACAGAACTCTCTGCCACGGGCTCACAGCAGCAGCCCCAGGCCCGTGGCTCACCCTTGACAGGGGCATTTTCACAGGGGCAGCACAAGGCTCCTGGCAGACAATTCCTGCTCAAGGCATGAGCCCTTCCTGCTCTGCTCCTGCTGTGCCAGCACTGCCCTTGCCTTGCTCAGCTCTGCAGCTCTTTAACATCAGTGCTGACTGGGGATGGCTTCACAGGCAGGCAGGAGATATCCCAGAGAAGGGTACAAGGGTACAACTGGGACTCAAATCCATTCCCAAAAGGAACAGCCACAAAGCAGCCCCAACCACAGCCCTGTTCCACCTGCTCCCAGTCTTCCTGGTGGCACAGCCCTGCTCATGGCCAGACCCCAGGGCAGGATGTGCCCCTCCCTGTGCAGGACAGTTACCCAATCTAAAAACAGCTTTCCAAGCTTGACTGACTGGCACCCCTGCTCCACAGCCAGCAGGGCTGGCCCAGACATGCTTCAGAAGATGATAAGAAGATGACTCTGTTCTTAAGTTAGTTTTTAAGACAGTGACAAGTTACATGTGGGAACAAATACAATAGTTATGTTTCTGGGAAACACAGTGATAAAGGCAGAGAAAATCGCTTTCTGGGCTGAAGAAAATAAGCCAACAGAATTTTTTTTAATCTCTTCTATTTGGCAGACATACTCCAAGCTCAGAACCCAGTAAATAGCTCTGCAAGAGACTTCTTCCATCAGCTCAAGAGTGGACATAGCACTCTGTTCTCATCCTCCTTCCCTTCCACTGCCCTCCCAATTCCTGACTCCAACTCCCAAGGCAAGCAGGACAATCCAGATCAAGGTATTTTTCTAGAACCATTTTCAGAGCAACTTTTACCCACTCGAGATGACTACACAGCATAAACACACCTTCTGTCTGTAAGGCTCCTTGCCCTGTCTTTTCTAGGTCTCAGTTCAAGTACCTCTTTGCTCACTTCCATCCCACCATATTTAACCATTTACACATAATTTTTGGTATTAAACTACACATACAACCGGTGCCTAGCATTAATCAATCTCTAGAACTGATCAGATTCTAGAACTCCTAAGCAAAAACAAAGACTCCAGCATTCCCTAGAAAATAACTTAAACAGCAAGTTACAGCACCACATTAGCCCAGCTCCAGAGCAGAGCCTGCTACCACTTTCTATGATAAAAATCTGTCTGGCAACTGATTAGAGGAACAGTAACAAAGCCACAGAAATAGCACAGGTTGGAGTGGGGGTTCCAAGCTTCCTTACCCCTCGGAACTGTGTATGCCCAGGGAGCAAAGAGGATCCCAGAGTGGGGCTGGCAGTGGCCACCTACCTGCAGGCCCGCGAGGTCAGCGCAGCCCAGCCCTCGCACCCGGCGCAGCGTCACCGGCTCGCTGCTGTCCGCGCTCTCGGCAGCTTTAGCTGTTGCCCAACGCCATAAACACTGCATTGTTACTGCTGTAATCTCTTCCAGAACTAAAGGATTTTACAGGCAGTCATTATTCTCGTTTTAAATATAGGTTTTCAAAGAAATAAAGGAGCCCAGCAATTATAATCACCAGAGCTTTCGAGCTTCACAATGTCTAGAGCAAGTCACTGAGCAAAAATAGTCTTCACTCAGGAGTAGAGGAGTCAGCAGATATTCTAAATTGGAGCTGCTGCTCTATTTCTGACAGGAGAGCCTGGGAGCTTCTGTGCTTCCCTGCATGGCAGCTTTATTTGGGAGAGGACTGGGGGGAGCGAGGGGAGGGGAGACAGAGAAACAGAGCATTGTTCCTCTCACCGCTGAGCTAAAGAACTCCTGCAATTAGGCTGCTTTTCAACAGTGTTATGTCACAGATTAGCACAGTCTTGAAAATACTCCCTCCAGTAGCACTAGAAATGCAAAGGGAATCAGAACCATTTAAAAAAAGTAAAAACCCCATCAAGCCAGGCCTTTCTCCTGATTTGTCCCTGACAGGCAGCAGGCACAGAGAGCCCTCCACTGCACCTCCTCCTGTGCCAGACCTGCTGTTCTGTTCAGCTCTCAGAGGTGCCCGGGGCAGGGCTCTGAGGCAGCTCTTCTGAGACTCCACAGGTACTTGGCAACCTCTCCAACTAGTTTCAGAGCCTAAAAGGCACAAGAAGAGAGGGCTGTGTGCCACGTGACCACACTGTGACACTTGTGCAGTTTTCCTCCTCTCTGCACTATTTTTTGGAAGCCTTAAGAAGGAAACTCAGCATGCCTAATTCCATTTTACAGCGAGCTAACAGTATCTGAGAGATGGGAAGCTGTTCCCAGCAGCACAGAGCCAGAACCACTCGAGGGTCCCCATTTTTGCAGTGTGACCTGCTCAACCCTGTCTGCAAAGGCTCCTCCCCATCCTGTTACAGGCAGTGTGCATGAAGCAGGACACCACTCTAGATTTTGTAATAACTAACCTATTAAAGCTCCTTCTGTCAGTGATTTCCATTTTGAAAGCTTTCAGCTGAAATGCAGTTCATCATGCTGTATGAAATCTAAACAACAGCAGGAATGATCCCATGAAACCTGAGACATTTCTGAAAGGTAACTCATCCCAGACAGTTCTCAGCATTGATGTCAGTGTCCAGCACCAACAGTGGCTGCACGGCTATTTTTTGAGCAGTGAAATAACAGGACCAAAAAAAAAATCGCTGCAAGAGCAGAGCACTTAGTTTATTAGCCCAGCTATTTCCACTTTCCCCAGCTCACAGCCTGTTCCAGCATGCCTACTCAGAAATTATTTTAATGACCCACAGAGTGTTGCAGTTCTGCTGTCCAGCTAATACAAGTGCCACAGAAGCTGCCTGCAGCTGCATGAAATGGATGCAGAACCCTTAAAAGATAACCATACATTTGGAATCCCAGAGGAATTTCAGTGCTTTGTACACTTCTTACAGTTCTGTCCCAGAAGGAACAGAGTTCATTCAATTGGACACTGCTTGGGAGGGGGCAGCAAGAGAGCACGAATCAAAATAATACAGATCTGGAAAATTCTTTCTGCCTTAGACCAAACCCAAATTTGTTCACCCCTTTTAGTGACCACACATACAGAAGGGCAGTCTCAACCCTCTCTGCTCCCTGAATTAGCAGGATGTGGCAGATTTGAACTGTCCACCTCCCTTCTCCCTTTCCTTCACCTCCTCGCTGTTTTCCCCCCTTTCTGTAGGCATCACAAAGGATTTATAAAAGAGCTACAAAGACATTCTTTTAGTCTCAGGCAATTCCAGTAACCTTAGAAACCAACACTAGCTGGGAGCCTGGCAGTTTGGTCACAGCAACAGGCTGCTTTTGTCCTCTCATTGTCACTGCTGCACCTTTGGCTGTGCCACCCAGAACCTCGCTGGGCTGGAAGGCAACAGCAGCATCACGTTTAAACTGAACAGCAGGAAATAAAAGGAACAACTTGGTCCTGAACCTATCCTGTTTCACCAGAGACCACTTAAGTTAAATCAGAACCAAGCTGGAATAACTTCCATGAAAATTTGTGGAATTTTTCACCCAGGCAGATTCCTGCTGAGGTCAAAGAAAAATTTTGGTTGTTTAGCGATCAAAGGAAACTGACTGAGAACATTGTGACCTGGTCTGCAGAGGCAAAATGGGAAAAAGAATAGAAAAATCCTTTTCTGCCTTGTTTAGCTGTCAGTGGATGAGCTGTACCTGTGTGTGTGTGCGAGATTGTAACAATGGTCCTGTTTTGGCTAAGGCTGGACACAGTGCAGCGCAGTACTATTAATATCAAAAAGGCAGTAAGTGATTAAGTCCTGCCATGGCTCTCAGACCCAGCAGGCAGCTGGGAATGTACTGAAGGGACAGGAGGGCTGTCCCCTCCTTACCTGCACCACCTCCTTCCTGACGTTGACGATGTCCAGCCAGTCGTTGAAGCGGGGGTAGCTGTTGAGCTCGGCGGTGCGGTCGCTCAGGGGCACGCTCAGCTTGCACTGCCGCTGCCGGTGGATGTAGTCAATCAGCTTCACCTGCGGACCCAGAACGCAAACTGTGAGCTGCCTTGGCACGGGCTGACCCTTCCCAGGCTGTGCCTGTACACGGGGCATGCTGGCTTGTGAGCAGGGCTCTTTCATGACAGAGACGTGACATCCACCTACGAGCTCTCAGGGAAATCCACGCAGTGCACTTCCCTCACACTGAGCATCTTTGCTCTTCAGCACTTCAGCAGAAGGCAGGACCTGCTCTAAACCCCCACCTACAGCAGTCCTGAAGCAGGAATAGCCAAAGTATCCAAAGACTCTGAGGCCTGTTATCTGATGGGCATTTCTATTACAAAATCAACATTAAAACCATCTAACTTAAAAGAACAAAAATTCAGGCAGTTGGACTAGATGATTTCTGCACATCTATTCTAAAGTTTTATGCCAGAGCTTTTATCACCTGACCATCTCATGACAAATGCACTACACAGAATTCTTCACTTTAGGCACAAAAGAATAAAACAGCAAAAAGGAGTATTATTTGTGCCTTATGTTTGCTTATCAAAAAGAAAATACTCTCCAAAGATTGCTCACTGTGTCACACATTCCCATGAGGCAGGCTTAAGCTTCAAAACCTTCCTAACAAAACAATGCCTCAAAGCAAGTTAGTTGATCCATGATTTATAAACCAAAACATGTTCTTAGTCAACAAATTTTAGCATTTGGGACATGATCAGACTGAAAATGCAAAGGAAAAAACAAACATGGATTCTTTGACCATTATGATGTGTCTCCTCTTACAGTTCAAGTGCTTTCCTATGAAGTTAGTTGAGAGCATGTTTTATGAGCAATCTATTCCTTACAACTATCAGCTGTAACAAGTTTGTCCCTGCCCACACACTGAATTCTGACAGCAGTGCCATGCAGTTTGAGATTTATCAAAAAGTGTGTGAATACTGAAGTGATTCCAATTCCTGTAATGCCCAGAGCAATGCAAAGCACTGCTGTTCCCAGGAGAGGCAATCCAGGACTGCCATGTCCTAGAAACTCAGCCATCCCTTTGCATTCTCACTCTGACCACCCCTGCTGAAACCAGAGGAGCCTTTTCACCACAACTTCCCAACACAGCTTTGGAGCACCAGTCCTACAATGAACTGGAAATCCCAATCACTCGTTCTCAGTACCTCTTTTTATATAAAGGAGCTGACAGCACTTCCTTTTTTCCACCCCTGCTCTGCTTCCTCTGGCCAGAGCAGAACAGAGCAGGGCAGGGCAGGGCCAGCCTCAGGAGGGACTGGCTGTGGGCTCAGCAGTGCCTGGGCCCCAGTGGCTGCCACGCTGCTGTGTGCCAGGCAGAGCCCAGCCAGGGGCTCTGTCCCTGCCACATGTGCCATGTGCTGGGCCATGCCCAGCCCCTTGGCTGTGCCCTGCCCCAAGTTCCCCTGGCTCTGGAGCAGGGGAGCTGGGATCCTCCAGGCAGCTGGGATCCTCCAGGCAGCCCTGTGCACGCTAGGGCACATGTGTCACGGGCTGCCTCAGTGTGACCTTCTGCTTTCTCACTGTCACATGTTCTTTCCCACAACAGCCTGCCCACAGAGCTCTCCTGTTCACTGCCATGGCAGAAAGGAGCTTGCAGGTGCTGTCCCAAGCATCTTCCTGCTCAGGGCTTGGTTTGAATTTTCTTTCTTCTCAGTGTGCTTTTCCTCTCTATGGACACTGACACTGGGCAGGCTGGGATGAGTAGATGGGCAAGGGCCCCTCAGGACAGGCAGAAAGAAGAGGCTGCAGGAAGTTTGTAGACTCAACAGCCCCTAGTATGCCAAAAATCAGCTTACACAAATGAGAAACAGCTTCCCAGCTGTGCAATAGCTATGTCATGGAAAAGAGAAGGAAGACAGAAATCACCCAAGCCTTGTCTCTTTCCAGAGGCCACTCGAGGGAAGGGCCAATGACGATATGTGTTCTGATACACAAACTGCAACCACAACAGCCAGCCCCAGGCAAACAGCTCAGCGTGTTTGTGAGCCTGTACATGGAATTCCCAGGGCACTGTGCGATGTTCCTGCTGCTGCCCCTGGCTCACCTCACCCTTCCCCATTCCGGGGCGCGCCTCAGGGTTGCGGAGCACCTAGGGACAGAGGCAAGATTGCACAGTGATTTTGGAACTGGTACAGCCAGCCCTGATGGGCCTGTGTGTATAGCAGCAGCTCAGCTCTGCAGTCTGACTGTCATCTGTCATTTTAGTGGAGGATCTCCCATCAGGCAAGATTTATTTTTCCTGAGAGAAGGATGAGCTATCAGCATACTCTGTATAGCCATGCTTCGTTATATGGAACACTAATTACAGGCAAATGCCCTAAATGTAGCACATGATCCGGAATAAAGCAGAGAACTGCAGGCAATGGAGGTGTCAGAATCTGTTCCAAAAACCACAGTGGAAGGAAAGAAGGACTTAGCATCTATTTATAAATGAAAAATCACAAATTATGTAAAAGAAACGATACAGAAAGTGTGTGCCCCACGTTATCCAATTCCAGCGTGCAGTGTCACGAGAACAGCACGCTGCTCAAGGCAGGATATTGCTGAGGCACAGCCACTGCCTTTGCACTCCTCACAGAAGTTCTCCTGGCAAACCTCAGAGTAACACCAGAAGCATCACATGCATAAGAGAACAGAGCTGGGCTGCACTCCCGGCTCCGCCACTGACCTGATCTGTCTGATCAGGAGCAAATGCACTCATCCTCCCCTTCTCCCTGCACGCAGCTCTGCCTGCTCGTCCTGCAGGAGCTCCCTGGAGCAGGCACTGGCCTCAGCTATTTTGGTACTGCTTAACAAAATACTGGTTCAAGTATTTCCCCTTCCCAGGTGTCATCCATAGCATAAACTCCTACAGGACACTGCTGGAAGGGGCTCTGTGCAGCACGGATTTCAACGTCAAACTTTTCTCCTTTGTTGGAATGTAACGAATTCTCCAAAATGGATAAGCACTCTGGCAGCACAGGTCTGAGTGTCTCAGAGGGCCAAGGCTGGTTTTTCCCGGGTAACTCTTTCGCATTTACTCCTCAAGTCCAAATTTGTTTTCCCCTAGTTCTATAAATAGTGTATTTGCATTCTCTTCCCAGCCTACATGCACCACGCTTCTCCCCTAGGATGAATTTCATTTTGTTGTTTCCTGCCCAGACTTTTTACTAAACTACATGGTTTGGCTTTAATAGCTGAGCTGTTGCAAAACTCTTTTCTGAGAATATAATAAAATTTCTGGGTTCAGTGACGCACATAAAAACCCACAACCAGCACACAGGTCTCCAACCACAAACTAAACTGAGAGATAAAGCCAATAGTAGCTACTCACTGCCTGCTTGCTAAATGGCACGTCCTACTCATCACAAATGGCAAACCCCACACCGGAAGCAGCAATACTCCAACTGCCTTGAACCCACAGAGATGGGAAAGGACAAGAGAGACAGGATACAGAGCAGCTGGAGCACATCACTGATTGCAGGGCAGAGCCCTGCTGCCCTGCCTGGTGCAGCTGATGGCCAGGACACTGGTCCTCATTGCTCTGAGAAAGGCACATGCTGCCAGGTGCTCCTGGATGCATATTCATCTCCTTACAGTGCCTTTAAAAGATCACTTTACAGCACAGATGAGAAGCAGGTCCAAGAAGTTTAGGAGAAAACTGCCAAGCTTGTACTTTTTTATTTATTTCTGTAAAATAAACAGCAGATCTCTTGAGATGCAAGTCTGCCCATATCCGTGACCTCCAGCCAACAGCTGGGACTTTAGAGGACAATAAACAAAAAGCAAATGCCCGCAAGTTTTTCAGCTGCACTTCTGCAGACATGGCATAGAAAAGCATCTGAAAATCCAGATCACTGATATCAGGGTGCAGAATTCAGGAGACACTACAAGGAAGAGCAGGAAGAATTCTGTAGTCAAACTGCAGCTCAAGTATTTCTGACCTCTGGTTAACTGATCAGAAATCACATTCTAACTTTTTCATTTGTCAGAGAATGTTAATAGTTATGGTGTCTAACCAGAGAAATCAAGTTTCATGCATTTGGGGGTCAACTCTCCCCAAGCTTCTTGTCGATAATGTTTTATTCGTGTTTAGAAAAGTGGCATCTTGTTCCAGAGTCACTAAAAGGCATTAAACTTAGATCTATTGCAGCTTCTGCACTTGGTCAAAACCCAGTCTGAATTCAATGCACTTGATCCAAATGAACTTGGAAAAAGGAGCAAAGGCTAGAAGACTCCCCATTTTTCTGAAGCCTTCTGTGACTTAGTGTCATGCTTTTAATCTGCATATTTTGAAATACTCCATAAATGCAGAAAAAAAATAATTTTCAATTCACAAAAAAAGGGAAACCATGGCACAGAATGGAAATTATAAATTAAACAACTTGGGGACGAGCAGAGGGACTCTGCTATACAAAAGTGCCAGCCAGGATTCCTTTGGAATATCAACAGTTGGAGACCAAGTTTGATTCAATCATACATTTCACTACCAAATGCCATGTTTTCACACTTTCACAAAACTTATAATCTGCTCAGTGAAGCCTGCAACTTCTCTTGTTGACTTGAAACATACGCAATGTTTAGAAGAGGAGTTTTGCAATACCCAAAACAAACAACTGTCATAATTTTATCAACAAATCAAGCACATGGTCAAAAGCAGATCCTATTGCTCCTGTGCCCAGAGATGAAATCTCAGGGAGCCTGGCAGCACTAGAGGAGACAATAAATATGAGCTTACACAGAAACTTCCAAGGCTAGAACCAAGTGCTGCCCTGCAATTTACCCAGCTGGTGGCTGAGGCTTTAAAAGGATCAGATCAATGTATGGCCCAGCTCTTGCATGTGGTTAAGAGAAATGACAATCATCTATCTTGCCTCAGACAGGAATTAATCAGGAAGGAACTCCTCTATTAACCTCCTGCCAAGAACCAGCCCAGAGGGCAGGGAGCACTCTCTGAAGCACCCCAGCAGCTCCTGATGCAGCAGGACACTGCACTGGCCAGATCAGGATCAGAGCCCGAGGGATGTTCTGCATTTCTGCCTCCTGAAACAGGAGACAAAACTTCTGAGCTGGAGTTCATCTGCAGGGGGCACTGGGGAAAGTCAGATGCGTCATCTGAAGGCATCCAGTGAAAGTGGATTCACTTCACACCTTTAGCTGACTCTTATCTATTTTCCCCAGTGCCATTATATACACAAACGCTATGTCAGACCAAAAAAACCTTCTAGGCCACCTGAGCACTGAAGAGAACATAAAAAGGTCAGAATTGAACTTACCAAACTTGCCTCTGAAGTCATGCTTGGCAACCATGTGAGAAACTGATAAAGATCTTACCAGCTACTGGGAGAGCGGCAGCATGTGAGGATACTTCAGGGCACTTTCTCAAAGTCATCCAGTTTAAAGTGAAAAAAGGGTGCAGCGGGGTTGATCCATGCAAGGGAAAGACCTAGGATATCACTGCTATACAGCACACTGAGAGCTGGGGTAGAGCCTGGGCTCTGGAGAGCTCAGAAAGCCCCTGTGCAGGTGCCCACACAAGGAACCAACCCCTCCCCATGCGAGGTACCCATCACAGCCACTCGAAATACGGGGTCAGTGCCTGCTCTGCCTCAGGGTCTGCCTCAGAAACAGCCTCCAAAGCAGCCCTGCCCCTGTGGGTTTTGGAGAGAGGAGCACAACTGAACTAACAAGTCCCCCAGATCCCACACTAACCATATGGGAATGCCAAACTGGTGGAAATAGCAAACAGCAAAGAGGTAGAAGTGCTGGCTGGTTCTCCAGCTGGGACTGAAATGCAGCAATGCTGAGCGTGTTCTGAGCAGAACCTTCCCCCAAAAGCAGGAATCAAGGCCATCTCAGGTGTGATCAGAGTGCTGTTGAGCCTGAACACTGGTGTGGGGCCAGAGGGGTCTCCAAGGAATACACCAGGATGAATGTCTGAGGAGGGGACTAGAACAGGGCCGAGGAATCATAGCACACAAAGAGTGCCGAGGTTTTCCCAGTGCACCCAGGAGCCAGGATGGGGGATCACAGGACACAGCTCTAGGCTCAGCTCTGCCAGGGATCTGCAGGCACAGGACAGGCCTCTCTGTGCTGTGCAGCCAACCATCCAAACCAGTTCTGCTCCAGTGTGAGGGTCTGCAGGGCCCTTCAGCTGACAACAACCCCACCGTGCCTGCAGCTCTGCCCACATAGCACTGAGCTGCTCCTTTGTGAACTCAAGCTCTCAGCAGCTGACTCATCTGAATGCCCCCAGCTATCTGCATGGTTATCAGCATCTGATCACCAGCACCAACTGCAGCCTCAGAAATTCTCCTTTCCCCAGAACTCTGTTCAGAGAACTCCTCCTTGTGCCTGTAGGTATAAAGGTACCTGACAACAGTGTGAAGTGTTCCCTTCTGGCACAGGGAGAACTGAACCACTGCCTGGTTTTGACTGCTTTAGAACCAAATCTGCTTGCTTAAACTGAGAGAGTGGGTCTGTACCCTTTTCACATGACATATGCTCAATTTGCAGTGAAATCTGATCCAAACCTCTTCATAGAACACTTCGTTCAGCCACAGAGAAAACCATCCTTCCCATCTGTGCTTCCATTAGGAACAGTCACATAATGCAAGATTCAGCTGGAGAGTCTCACAATCTCACAAATTTCCAAACTACCTTGAGATCAGCATGAAATTCAAACAGCTCTTTCCAAGGCAAGCACAGGATCTGCACAGGACCCAAAGTACGAGGAAGAGAAGCAAAACACTTCATTTCAAGGAATTATTTGTATCCTAAAAAATTAGGTCAGTCTATTTGTCACCCAGATGGCTTTGCCCTCAAAACCAACAGAACTGAAGCTACTAAAGGATGAAATTGTGACCTGTATTTTCACCAGCCACGCATGGTAAAATAGGGATCAAACAAAATATTACAGAGAATTATCTGGTAGCAAAGTCATTTGCTTTATTTGAGGTGGCATCTGAGAAAAAAAAGGGGCTGACTTACTTACACGTCAGCCCCTGAACTGCAGCCTGTGGAATTTATTCTCTGCTAGAACCCAGCTGACTCATTCAGCAAGAAGCTTGGCAGTGAGCAGGACACCTGTCCAGAATGCAAGGCCTGCTGTGTGCTGTTTTAGCTGTGCTGGAACGGTAGCCAGAGCTCCTGCTCCCCTGGGTGCATTTCCCATCCACCTCTGCACTGATCACACAGGGACAGTCACAGGCTCCACGTCTGGAGGTGACTGCTGTGCTGGGCCACAGGCACAATGCCCTTGAACACGACTGGCTGCAGAACAGTGCCACTGCTTTGAATGCCACAAATACCTCAGGAACATCAATATACTCAAAGGACCCCAGGCAGTAGCACCTTGTTAAAAACAAGAAAGAGGAGGAAGAAGGATTAAAAATAATTGCACAAAATGAAGGAGCAGCTCTGAAAAGGGGCCATGAAAGCTCTCTCAGTGCTCTGCTCTAACCAGTGGCTCCCAGCAGCAGGGACTCTGAAAAGCAGAGGGTGTCAGAAGGATGCCAGGGATGGAACAAGCCCTGGGTAGCAGTCCCACCATAGAGCCCCAGTGCCAGCCCTGCTGCTCCTGCAGGACCCAGCTGTGCTGCTGAGGGACTTTGGGCTCACTTGTAACAGAAAAGGAAATAGTTTCTCAACGCATTGCTAAACAAACCCTGCAAAACAGGACCCAGCACAAGCCAACAGGAAAATGTGCAGGCAAGGTGTGCTGGGGGAGAGAGGCCTTAGGAGAAACTGATAAATACAAGCACAGAGAGGTAGAGGGGTAGGGAGAGATGGAACACCAGATGGATGGATTTTCCTTTGAACCCTCAGTCATGCCTGAGGCTGACACAATAGCCACTGCCCAAACACTACAGTATGTTATTTCTGCTTTGTCAAATGATGCAGACAGAATCATTTCTGGGTCACTTGGAGGCCACATACCACTCCTTTTCTTCTCTCCTCTTCTCTTTTTCACAATCCCAGCGACTGAGGCTGTAAACACTCAGTTGAGGCCTTCCCAGCTAAGAGTGGGAGGATGAAACTGCACAATCAAGTAGTTCCCTGAGCCTCATAACATAATTCTCTTCAAAGATTTCATCCCAGCGAGGCATCCGAGCCTAATGCAGCTACAGGAACAGTCCTCTGCTAAAAGATCAGAGATTTCACACCCACTGAACACTAAAAATGAAAGCCCTCCCCCTTCCTTTGCAACCCGAGGACACACAAGTGTAACAGAATGACTGAGAGCATTCTGCAAGACTAAGAACTGTACTTGCCATTTGCTGAGCACAGCCCTGCTGCTGCCACATCAGATCTGCAGCTCTGCTCCTCTCAGCCCACAGCTCTCCAGCAGCCAGAGAGCTTCTTCACCTCAGCCACGCTTCATCAGGCTTAGCTGTGCTTCCATCCGGAGCACAGCAACCTCCTCCTGCCCCGGGCCTCTCCTGAAGGGTGCTGCCACTCCACCCTGCCCTGCAGACCTGTTCAGGTTCCCCATCCCTCACGGACTTGGTGCATGGCCATGGAGCAGGCCGATGGATTTACCCTGCTGTGAAGAATACCACACAGGCTTCTCAAAGTACTGCAGGTAAACAAGTACCTGTCCAACTCTCTGAAGTCCTACAGAGGCAAATGCAGCCCAAACACAGCACTAATACTCTGCCTCTCTCTATAATTATTCAGGGTCTTGGCAAACCCAATGGATCTCTCCTTCCATTAAGAAAACAATTACCCCCCCACCCCTGTGGGCTTTCCAATGACTGCAGCAGAAGGCAGCAAGTGACAGGGAGAAAGACCATGGAAGGCTCAGAATCTGGAAAGGAAGCACCAGGCCATACTCTGGGGACAGGAGTTGTATTACAGCCCATGGATCTCTCTGTAAAATTAAAAACTTATAGTGCCTTTAGAGAGAATATCCTCCATGGTTTTTATGGTGGCACTAATCATTCTCACATATCTCTGAAAGAACTCTCAGGTATATTTCACTGATGGTGCAGGAAGTGGAAATAAAGACACCAACAAGCTGTGCATGTGTAAACTTAGAGCCTAAATAAAGGAGAGTTTACAGCAGACAATATAAAGCCAGACATTTCCTTCGGCAAGGTCAGGAAGAGAATGACTAATTGTAGCTCCCCGTCATATTCCTGCACTTCCCTTTCCTCATTGCAAGCCTCATTCTGCAGGTCCTGAGCACCCGGAGCTGGCACAGACAGTGAGCTCCAAGGGGAACACCTTGGATGGGGCCTGAACACTCCCCAGGTCAGAACGGAGAGGTCTTGGAAGGAATCAAGCTCCTTCAGTGGAGCATTTTACTGCCCAGGATGCTGTCCCTAACCCCAAAGGCTTTTTCCCATTTTTCTTCCCCTGCCTTCCCAACCATCTTCCTTTTGTCTTACACATTTCTTTTTCTCTAGCCTCAAAAAAATACAAGCACAAACCTCCAGTCTCTACCATTCCCTCACGTACTGGCTGGGGAATGAGACAGATTAGCAGTTTGTTCTCAGGCTTATTAGCACACCAAGGGAAGGAAACAAAACACAACAAAATCAAATCCTCTGCTTGTTTGACTCAATTATTTGAGCACTTCCAGAGTTCCACCTTCCCCTCCTCCACGGCACACACAGCTCCCCAGACTGCTGCCGGGCTGGGCTTTGGGGAAGAGGTTTACACAGAAAAGTGTTAAATCTCTGTAGGAGCAGGTTGCAGGTCTTGGAGCTGAAGACGTTCTGTCTCTGCACCCTGGGAAATCTCAGCTAAAAAACTGTATTCTCTGAAATGCTCCCAATTATTGGGTTTCTGCTAGAAAGAATTGAGCTATTTTGGCAAGGACTGGGGTCACATTTCTCTTTTCACAGAGGCTGAGCGAGAAAGCTGCCATGGCTCACTGCTCACATTTTGTTTTTCAAAAAATCTCCTTGGGGCTCTCTCTTACTGGTTCACATTTGCCTGTAGCAACTATGAGGGGTTTCTATCATTAGTTAAATACAAATACAGGATTTAGAGTGCAGACACTTGAACTCAGATTCCCAACTCTGAAAAGAACATTTTTTCTTATGACTCTGATCCTTTCACATAAACCATGTTGTGCCCACTGAAAAAGTAGAGGAAAATACAGCTGCTGACCCAGTAATGGTTGTATGAGGAAAAATACAGAGGGGACTGATAAGCAGCAATTGGCCATACACCAGACTATTCTGCAGCAGCTACTTGGCATCACAGAGTAGCCTGGAAAGATTTTAATCAACACTTGAAAAAAGATCACAAATACAAAGATAACAAGCTCCAAGCTCAGCATCTTTCAAGCAGGTACAAGATCCATTAATTTTGTGAATTTCCACAGAAACTTCACACACCACCTTTGTCTCTGTACCTAAGCAGAACAGGAGGTTCGGGTTGGGGCTGGTTTTCCTTTGGTTTTGTTCATTTAAGAGAAGTGTATTGTGACAGTTGGCTAAAACCAAGTTTCTCATTTTCAAAGCATTCTATGGAAGCAAATTAAAGTTCTCAAAACATATTCTTCTAATAAAAATCGGCATTAAATGTACAATGGAAGAAAATGTGCCAGTTCAGAATCAGAGTTTAAGCATTTTGCTTGTGTGTCCAATAATTATTTTATGCAGAATTTGTGAAAAATCTGAGCCTGACTTTTTTGCTCCAGTTGGGGGTTGGAAAAAGGCCTTTAGAGCAGCAAAGTTCTCACATTTGCCATCACTTCCACAATTCAGAAAAAAATTCCAGAGCATCAGCCTGTAACAAACATTTCTAAAACCTTACTCATATACTTGTATGCTTTCATTCCATTTCTCTCTTTGCTTTTCATGCTCTACAGGCTCTTTAGGAAATACTCTTCAGAAAACTTCTTCATCACCCTTCTGCATTCCTTGTGCTGAGTTACATCCCTTTTGTCTTAATGTATCTCCTTGGATTATGTGCTGGAGAGAAGCTGAGCAGGCTCTTGGTTCAGGGTTTAACTGCCCCTGCTCAGACCAGAGGAGGGACTCACTGTGCTGAGCCACATGGACCAGAAGCACACAAAACCCAAACTGCTGAGGAGAAAAGAAAAAGCCATTGTAACAGCCTGTGTGCTAGTCTGTCATGGAAATACTCTCCTCCCAAGGAGCAGGGGAGACACAAAGGGATTCTGTGTTGTATTTCTCTGCCTCAGAGCAGACAGCTCTGAGTGCTGGATACAAATTCATGCCACAGGAGTTGAGATTTTTCACTGCAGCCAAGCAGTTCTGCAGCATTATACAAAGATCACTCATGGGTTTGTCCAACTTGCATTTACAGTACTTCACCTTGATCTCTCCAAAAGGAACATGGACAAGTTAGGCATTATTGAAAATCCTGGATCCTGAGAATGCTGTAGAAAGCTGCAATGCCACACCTGTACAGTGGAAGACTCTAAATGCCACTGCTACTCTACTACACCTCCTGCCAGGTGTGCTGTAAAACTCTACTGGCAGTAATTCTTTCTAGCACTCCTCCAGAATACCAAAGCCAGAAACACAGTGAAGGCCTATAAATGGCTCAGGGATCCAGCAGATCTGTAGACAGCTTCTTACCTGTCTCACAGGCACAAAGTCAGTACCCACACTCAGCTTTCCTAATGCTTGGCTTGTTCAAAAACAGAGCACGAGCTGTCCTTTCACAGCTCAGTCACTCTGAGGATTTCCACAAATGCAAAACTTACAGTGCTCAGCCATCATGGGATGAGCAAACAAAATAGCAGAATTCCCAAAGTATCAGCAGTCTTGCTTTAGAATCAGCTTCTGAATCCAAAAATGTCTGAATAAAAAGGAAAAAAAAACCTTTCTATCTCCAACCATCCTTCGTAGATAGTCTTATTTCTCTTTTGTGTTTTGGCAAAGGAAATTTATAAATTCAACTTGACTGTTTACAGTATAATCTTGAAAGTGCAAATAATCAGCAGCACATTATTATTATTAGCTTTCCAGCTGTGATCTCATTCAAAGAACAGTGAAGTTATCTGAAACTTGCAGATGCCCTGATTTCCCCGAATGCTGGACAAGGTCCTGCCCGTGCTGCCTGTTACCCCAGCAGTACAGCTGAGCCTTGTGCTGGGTTAAGTTACAAACAAAGGCATTTGGGAGCTCAACAGAAGCAGTCTGGCTGCCCAGGCTCTGGAGCCCGTTTCTATGGCCTGCCTGCAAAGCCCCTGCATGTCCAGTCTTGCCTCTTCAGCACAGCCACTGCCAATCATTTTCTTTAGCTGAAAAGAGAAAGGGAGAGGACTGAGCACAGTCACCCAGAAATAGGAAGCTGTAGCATTACTCACCACCTTGAGGATTTGCCTGCTCTTCCTTTTCAATTACTCAGCAGATGTTCTTGAGTCAGTTACTCAGTTTCTACATGCACCTGCCAAACCCCAAATTCGCAGGACAGGCATCCACCCACTGAACTCAGCGAGGCACACATGCTGCTCCCCTCCTGCAGCCAGGAGGAGCCTGGCACTGGGAGCGAGCCTGGCCGCCCGCAGCCTCCACGGAGGATTCCCAACCACTCCAGCACAGAGCTGCTCCTGAGGGCTGCTGCAACAAAAAAGGGCAAATCTACCCCTACGAAGAAAAATGCTGTTTCCAAAAAAAAGACACAGTTCTTTAAAATTCCAGTTTGCCACATACACTACAGTCCCCCATGCCAAGGCTCCATGTTCTGTTCTCATTATGAGACTCAGGAAGGGGAGTTTGCTTCAAGTATTAATACAGGAGTGGAGGCTTCTGTCTTGTCTAGGGTATTTTGTCTTCTTGCGAAGAAAGCAGAGTAGGGACATGGCTGAAAAAAACATGCATTAAAAAAAAGTCAACTATAGGAAATTGCTTAACTGGAATGTGGCAACTTGCCACATTCTCTCTTTTAAAACAGCAAAACAGCTTTATTTTAACAAGCTGCTATGAGATTGTACTTCGGGATTGTCAGGAAGAACAAATTACACTAAACCCCACTCTGTTCAAAATGCTTTGAACCTATAACACAAGATTTTAAAAGGGAAAACAAAAAGCTTTGGTATGTTCTATCATGCAGTGGGATCAGAGATTTTCAGTTTGTTCACCAATTATCAAGAATACTCCCAGAGTACTGTGTACAGGCACTGAGACACAAAATACAGGACTGGAAAACTGTGAGCGTAACTGAGATTCAGCTGTCAAGTTAACCGGGTCCCCCACAGCTCAGCTCTAGGAGAAACTCCTAAAACAGTTAAAAAGTAAAATGGTGTCAGTGGACTGTATGAACTTTATCTTCCCTCCAGGACTGGTGATGCCATTTGCTAGTGAGTCTGCTTCTGGGGTCAGCTCTTTCCTTCTCAGCAAACAAATGTTCTCACAAGCACCCGCCCAAAGCCCCCTCTCTCTGCAGTTCCATGCCCTCGGGTTAGCCTTCCTGCTCTCTCAAGATCAGGAACACCAAAGTCTCAGACAAACCTCTGTGCAGATCCTTTCTGGAAGCCCAGGACCATCCCACTGATGGAGTCAGTATAATTGCAGTGAGAATGAAGAATTACTTGAAGAAGCTTGGGTTAAACGTGGGATGTGGGGAAAGTCTGTGAGACAGAAGATGGTGTTGTGGAAAGGTTTTATTTATGGCCTTTTCCCTGGTTTTGTTTTGAAGTTACTGGGATGAGCTGTGTGTTCTACTCTGCTCTAAAGCTGCTGGTCAGTTGCTGGGTGTCTTTGTTCAGTGAGGTTTTGTACTGGACTAGTTCTTCCTTCCTACTCCTCTGCTACTCTGCAGGGCCACGGGCAGAGAGAGCGAGGCAACAGGAAGAGCAGGAGTGTAGGAGTCACCTCTACAGAGACAGAGTAGGATGTGACCTCTGCTCCCTAAAGAGGGCACAAATGGTCAGATCCTCATATCCAAGCTGGTCTCTCCCTAAAGGAAAGGCTACAGCAAGGACCAAGTGAAGCTGCTAATCTTGAGTCAGAAACTAAATTTAATTATATCAGCAGTGCTTTGTAGGATGAACTTAATTATTAACTGCAAAGAAGTCAAATTATTGACTATTCTGATGAATGCTTGCTAAACTAAGCTTAAACACTCTAGTACTTGATGGAACTTCAATTCTGCCAAACTTTTATCTCACAAAGTGCTGGTGCTACTCCAACCTGAAAGCATCCAGCTCCTGCAGCCTTGGAGTCTGCTCAGGTAGGACAGAGCGTCTGGAAACCTGTGTGACCTGTTTGTCCAGCCCAGGGGCTCCCCTTCCCCACTGGCTCTGCAGCCCTACTGCACTCTGAATTTAACAGCCTCTGAGCCCAGTTTGCTCCATGAGCTGCCTGAGCCCCATTTCCCAGGGCAGCACAAATTCAGCTGGAATGGGCAATGACAGCCAGCCACCATAAGTTAATCTCATCTCCATGTACAGATACTGAGCTGTGCAAAGTGTCTTTTCAGCCTCAGATCTTAACAGAAGGCTGCATTAGCATGCAGAAAAGTACAGCTGAGGAAGGCTTTACTGCTACTGGCTTGGTGCTCCTATCCTGGCTGTAGTTACACATAGATTGCTGCTGCTGGGTCTGCAGAAACACCAGGCATGGCTCCCCAACACTACAATTTCAGACTCTGAGGGTAATGATTCACCTAGTTCAGCTCCTTCAATCTTCAGTCTCTCTAAGAGACCATGGCAACAACTCCTGAACATGCCTGCCTTCAAAGCTATCCTAGATGCTGTTGAAGGGCTTCTGGAGGATCCTGGATAATGAGAAAAAAGGCATTGCAGTTAAGATGACCAGCTCAAAAGACAAAAACAGGGAGCTCCCTCTGCTGCTTTAGAGCTTAGTCCTCTATGTGTATCTTTTTCTACTGAAAGAGACCTTACTTAGTCCAGCATGGATGAGTGCTGACCCAGCTTCTTGCAGTGCTTCAGCTCCCACTTGCTCTTCCTGTTTAGCTGAAATCCTTGTGTATGAAGCTAAGTAAAACTGACCTAGAGGTTGTTTATGCTTTCAAAGGGTCTGTGCTGGAAATGAGTACCTCGATCCAGCCTGACTCCCTACTACAATAATAACTGGAAATGAACTCTGGACCATCAGTTCCCAACCACTCTGGGTTAGATCATGCTGCACAAGGAATATCCCAAACTGGGGGAGGGGAAAGCTCTCAGCAACACGGAGCAGCACCTCCTGCTGCAAAGGCTCTCCCAGCAGCTGCACAAGGCTCGGGACCAGGGATGATCCATACGGAATCAACAAACAGCAATGGCAGACAGAGAGAGGAGAACACCTGTGGGTTCCAGAGCAACTGAGAGAGACCACTACAAAGCCAACTGCTATACAGTGTCACTTGAACGTGAACCTTGAGATTCGAAGGTAAACTGTCAGGCGTGTGCTCCAGATATCCAACACAGATAAGCAATGCTAAGGCTTCCTTTGTCTCCCAGCCAGGCCATCTGCAGCAGCAATATGAGAATTACAGGGCAATAAAGGTGCAGTTAATTCCCTTCTTATCCTAACTTCCACATTGTCCTGGCCCAAACACTAAATAAAATCAGGACTAGAAGCACTTTCTCTGAAATGTGTCTGCCCTTGCTACTTGCCAAGAGAAGTTAGAAAACCCTCTCATGAATAGGCCGACTGCTTTCAGTTCCTCTCAGTGAGACTGTAACATACTCAGCTTTCACTTGCCAACATTAAAAACTCCCTCCTCGGTCATTCTAGAGAATGAGGAAGGATCAAAGCATGGGCTGAGTGTAGGCAGTCGTCCCTCTTTGCAGAGGGAACTGCAGAGTACACAACTTCTCACCCCATTGTCCCTTCTGAGGAGCCCGTGAAGCATGCTGACACATCCAGGATTTCAACACAATTAAATTGTAAATTAGTCTTGTCCTTAACAAAAGCCTAATGACACACAATGATCTCCAACGAGATACAATGACCTGCTAAATTCTCTATTGGTCTCTTGGGGATTTCCAGGACCTCCCTGTACATCATTCCCTAAAGTCAAACAACCGCATTTACCCACTGAAAGAACACGTGGATTGGGCAATGGCAGGGGTCCCTTTCCTACACAGCTCTTGATTGCAAGCTGTACTAGTAGTTCACTATCAGCCCCAGGGAAAGGTCCAAGCACTTAAAAATTCAGAGAAGGAGCTTAAGAGTAATTGGACTTTAAAGCATTCCTGTAATCAGTGGCAGACATTTCAGAGATAGATGTGAGCAAATTAAATCTTCATACAAACTGAATATTATTTAGGCCGTGGGTAGCAGCACTTGCATGCTATGGATGAGACCATCATATAACACATTTCTTGTCACATACACGGCTCACAAGGGAGAAGAACAATTAAGTTAGTTCTGGATGCTAAGAGAGAGCTGAACAGCTATTGTAACTGTTCACCTGTAAACTTCCAGGTGTACTTGGGTGGATGGCAGCCTCATGCTGGGGCTCTCATGCAGAATGGGAGCTGAACTGGCAAAAGAGCAATGTTGCTGAAACCTGCATTCAACAAGATGAAAAAATAAAGGGTCTCTTATAACTGTAGAATTTCTATCAAGAGTCAGGTGAAATAAGGCAAAGAAAGAATCCTTCTGTATTCTAAAAACATCCACTTTCTCAGTTGGTTATCCTTTGCCATATGAGTGTTGTTTTTTACTCCCTTGCTCATTCAAAACACACTTTAACATCAGACCAAGTCTGAAGACAGTACAACAGTACTTGTGTTTAAATAGCTGGAGCTTCAAGTGGGGGTCAAGGCCATGCTGTTTAAGGTATTCAGCCTTGAAAGGCACTTATAAAAGAACTGAGCCAGCAGAGACTAGAGCTAAATTCAGCTCTTACCCTAGTTTTAAACTGTTTCAACTCCTTTGTTTTCTGTACAGTCACATTCAATTGCTACTCCTGTAAAGGAAAGTGGGCTCACATAACCCAACATTCATCTGATGTCAACTGGACAACCTCAAGGAACATAAGTGGGGTCCTCAGTCAAAGCCAGCTCTACTCTTTGCTACAGATGTCACTTACATGATACCTTTAGCAGACCAAGTGTTCCATCAAGTGATACGGCTGTAAATAATTCACCAGCAACCCCATAACACTTGATTAAAACCTACTGAAAGAAGATCTAATTAAATTGTCTTTTAAAGAACAGACATGATATGACGACTGTGTGAAGGGCAGATGGCAAGCAGAAGCTCACTGGAACATGAGAAAATCATTTAGAGGACAGTACTTGGTAGCCAATACTATAAGCTTTGCAAGGCCGTTGGCTTTAAAGCTGTGTATCTGCTGTGCTGTGAAATATATGTCTTATTGATTAAATAATAGTTGGACAATACATTATAGGAATGTAACAGCTACCTTGCTGGAAATTATATGTGCTTTGACAAAAAGCAACACAGCTCACAGAAGATTTTTCCATGTCTTTCAACTTCTGAGGAAGAAAAGAGCTTTATTTCTTACCTCAAATCTAAGAAGAGATGTGAACATAAAACTAACATCAGAGAGTTAAGTATAAATCTAAAGTAGCCCCAAAGTTCAAATGTGTTATCACCCTGTTCAAAGTTTTGCATGAAAATAAGAACTTACTGAAGAAAATACAGACTTTTGTCCTCTGTATAATGAAGTCCATCCCAGTTGGGGGAAGAGAATCTACTGCTCAGAGACGGGCTTTCAAAGTAATTAAATGTGATCCTGGTGCAGCTACCTGAGATCAAAGCAAAGCTGTGCCATGGTACCCACCCTGACCTCCCAGAAGCGATGGTCTGTTTGCAGTGTCAGTCATCTTAGAGGAAAAGCTCTCAAAATTATTTTTCCCAAAGAAATTAATGCTTCTTACTGATATATTTCAAAATCCATCATGCATCAGGGTGGCTCCCCAAATTCCCCCATGTTGTCTCTCCCAGAGTTTGAGGTTAGATAAATCTCAGAGCCACAGCTACTTGCATGAAGAGGCTGAAGGCTCAGCACTTAGAAGAACTCTTAAAGAATTCTAGCAATGCAGAGACTTGCAGAGCTCACTGATGCTGTTCCCACACCACTGAAGCTCTGTGAGGGAAGCTGACAGACCATGCTGCTAACCCACCCTGTAAAATACAACCTGAATGTGGAGGCTTTATTCTTTGCAGTATAAAGGGGCCATGCCTGCAATGGGCAGAGACCTCACACCAGTCTCCTCTGTCAGGAATACAGGAAGACTGAAAGGGCTGAGCCAGCCTATCTATGCGGAGGATCCACGAGGAATGAAAGGGAGAGACAGGGATCAGACCATGCATTTCCTCATGTGTTTCCCCTTCCCCCCTGCACTTGGGTTTTACAGCTGCAGGAAAGATCAAGCCAGAAGTGTGAAAATTGCTGAGTCAGGCCATGTCTGTGGGGCCTTGGAGAGGCTGTCACAGTGCTGGGGCCAGGGGACAAAACCTTGTGCTGAAGCAGAGATGAGCAGACACTGAAGGGTGGGGACAGGCAGGACACAGCCACTGCAGGCACAGGCAGGAGGCACTGGGCAGCAGGGACACCATGGAGCCCTGCCTAGGAAAGATGAAGAACCAGAAGCATTTTGCATTAAGAGAACTGGAAAGAGGATGCAGGTTAAGCCTAGTAGGATTTAGCTAGTCCTAGCTAACTTAGCGTAAGGAAGAGGCCAGAAATGAGCATGGGTGTCTCTGTAAACTCCCCTGCAGTGGTATACTCCTCTTCTTGTGTACAGCAGTAGTCTCTAACAGTGAAACATGTCCTGTTTTGGCACAACAGTTCAAAAGGACATTGAAAAGCCTGTTAATAAAATCTGCCCCTTCATCAGAAGAGCATTTGGGCTGACTGAGGAGAGGAGCTGCAAGGAACCCCCAGACACTCCTGAGAACTCCAGCTCAGAGCAGGGCTGCACCACCACTGCCTCTGCTGCCAGCACACTTCCTGCCCACTGCACTGACTGCAGGGCTGCCACTGCCTTCAGCTTGAAATCTTATGTTGCCACATTTTTCTCCACTACAAAGCTCTTCGCCTCAAACCCCAAACTAGTTATTCTTGGGAACTGAGGCAATTTGACTAGCACAGTAGAAACAAATAAGGAAAGAACACATCAGGGGAACTGGAACCTGCCCTGGCAGTACAGTGATGTTGAAGATTTAGTTTTCACAAGAATTAAACACTAAACATTAATGTCACCCTAGCAGAAGTATTCCATTAGCTCTTGCTAAGTTAGCTACCCCTCCAGTTACAGACTGGAAGGTGAGAACTGATAAGGCCCAGTCAGTTACAGGTAAATGGGTAATTACTGCTACAGAAGTGCATTCAGCATCACTACAGAAAAAATCTTCTCCCAAAGTAGGATTGCATTTCCTACAAATGCAGTCACAGCACAAACCCAGCCAGTGTTTCAGTGCAATAGCTAAAGACACAGATCACAGTATCTTTCATTTCTCCTTCCAAACACGAGTTTTCACAGATTCCACTCTAGTCCCCAGCCATAACTGCAAACGGCTCAGGAATTTAGGCTGCAGGGAGAGACATCCCACAGAAACTCTGCCTTGTTATACCTAGACAAAATGCTACCAATACACCAGTGCTTAAATCCGGCCTTTAGCAGTCACCCAGTGGTTCTACAAACATTACACTTGACCCACAAAGCAAGACCAAACCAGTTTCAACACACATAATATCCTGTCTGAATACGAATGGGACTGACAAACCCTTTGAGATCCACACTGGGGTTTCTCTCAGCTTAGCTGTGTGAACAAATGCTAAGAATCTTTGGTGTTTGTGTTCATATTGGCTCTTCCAGAGCTATTCCAAACACTCTTTTATTTCACAGAAAAAAAAGGAAAGAAAAACCTGAAAACTTTCTTCTTCCAAAGGGAGAAGGCTGAAAGCCTGTACAGAACTCCCCAAACAGATCAGTCTCCTTAGAACAATACCTGTGGATTTCAGTCAATTGTTTCCTTAAAACAAGGGAGGGCAGGCAAGGGCATAGCTTCCAGAACTCACTAAAATGAGGGGAAAAAACACTGCATCTGATCTGCACTCAGAGTTTTATACTACTAGCTGATGCTGGCCTGAGCCACTCAGATCTGTCTCTAAAGAAATTATGGGAAATTAAAGTTAGAACTCTGAGGAAAGTTTCAGTTTTGCTCATAAAGACAAAAGGCCTGAAGTCTTTTGCTTGGCAGATAAAGAACAGTTTTAAAGGAGACATCTAAAAAAGTCAGGAAGCTTTAAAGAACAAAATCTCCCTACTTCAGCTTATTTCAGAGGAGCTATGTAACTGTATTTCAAAGTAGGATTTAGTCCTCTAGCTTACTCTAGAAATAAAAGGGGAAAACTGCTCTGGAAGAAGAAAAATGTTGCTAGAAAATTGGTAGGAAGCAGGTGTGGAGTGGTTCTCCAAGAGCACTGTGGGCAGCATGAGGGGCATGGACACACGTCTCCCCATGACTGCACTTACTGACAAACCCATCACTTCCCCTAGCAATGTCTTCTACTGCTGATGGCCAAAAATCAGTGTGTAGTTCTCAGTCTGTAAAACCTACTAATTATTTCTTCTCTTCAGTTTATAAATAAAACCTCACACTGGAACCTGCAGGCCGCAACAGTAACCCATAGACAACAACAACGAGGAGCTCAAGACTTTGTTTCCAAATTTAGGTTGCTTCAAACAGAAGTGAAAGTTCTTTGATAAATCAACAAACTCACGTTTTAGAAGCATGTAAGGAGAGCAGAACTGAGCAGGAAGGTACTAAACTCACTGCAAAAAGCTTCAGAAGATTTCCAAGGCCCCCGCCCCGAGGCTCTTGGCTGCATGCTGAACACTGGGGTCAATGACCTGTTCTGGCAGCATCAGATCAGACCAGATCAGAGCCTGGATCTGCTGCATCCCAGCAGCATTCCTCAGTGCCATGTTAATTACTGCTCTAAAGAGAGCTCACAGCCTCTGCTATTAGAGCTCTTCCATGTGGGATAACTACTAATCATCCTATCAGGGGCACTCCATAACCCCCACCAAAGCATGATTCCTTATGCTGCTGCTTCAGTGTTGTGATCCTTCCCTGCTTCCCCAAGATGCACACAGAACCAGTTGGATGTTCTAGGCATAAAAGGAATGAGAGACCTTGCCTCTGCTCACTTTAGAATACATACAGACAGATTTTGAACAGTCTTGAGCTCAGGTGTGTCAGTCCAATGAGATGTGGATCTTCCATCTGCCTCTAGCCCCAACAGCTCAGACTTCAGCCCTCCGTGCTGCACTTAGAGCAGGATAAACACCAGACACCTATGATCAGCCTGGGCTGTGATTCCCTCAAACCCCAAGAGCAGGGCCTAAGCTAAGGCTTGAATTCCCACCTCAGAAATGCTCCAGGGCTCATTTTAAACAGGTTGTGCAAAAAGCAGGTTTACAAGGAAGACAGGGAGCCAAGCACAGAACAGGTGAGTGTCACCTAGCAAAGGTGCAAGTGAACACCACAGCTGCAGCAGTGATTACCTCATGTCCTTGGAGGTGTGCAGTGGGAGCAGGGCTGGCTGGGACACGCCTCTGGGATCTGTAGGTGGCACAGGAGCTCTGCACAGCTCTGGCTTAAGGCAAAAGGCCTCTCTGACCACCTGTAAACTTTGGTGCTTCCCAGTTGTCCTCCCACAAGCAAGGCAGAGTTTATCTAGTTTAACTGGGGACTGATCCTGTCCTAGATTCCAGGGGCTATGCCAATGAGGACTGGCTGCTAAGCCATAATGCCAAACTGTTTCCTAATCATGAGCTAGTCTGACTAGGTGCACAGTCCCACCAAGAAGCAGGAATGCCCACGACACTTCCATGCACAACTGCTCGCAAGTCACGTGTTGGAAGAACTCCCCGTTTCTTTTGGAGCAGGTGTGCTTCCAGATTCAGAGAGTTTCTGTTCCCTGTATTCGCCTGCTGTGGCAATTCTGTGCTGCTGGTAGTGTCACCTGTGTGGGATTGCTCCACAGGAGTGAGAAATGAGCAGGGAGGGAAGTCTAAGAGCTGGCTGAGTCAGGATCATCCATATATCACTCTGTGCCTTTCACCACAGCAGTAATCCAGCCAATACATTCTCCAAGCCCCCTAACAGTGGGAGATAGCCAGGCTTGCTTTCAGCACCATTTTCCTTTTAAGAAAAAAAAAAAAAAGAAGCCTTCTAAGCTGAAAATGAGGGTATGAAATATTAATCTTAAAAAAAAGGTGAAGGTTTACCCCTTAAGCACCTGATAGATTACACTGTCTTAGTTGGAAATATCATTGTAACACTATTCCCTAAATAATTTGGTAGGTCACCTGACTTCTTTGTTAAGTGTTCCTATTTATGACTATAGCAGGTGATAAATTTGTGTACCCAATGCTGACTCATTGCTGTACATCTGTCTCTAGCATGCAGCTGGAACACTGATTGGGGCTTTCCTTGGGTGAAATGCAGTTCACAGCATTAGAACTGCAGTAGCAGCCCAAGGTCTGTGCAGGTGGGATCTGGGCAAGCTTGGTCACAACCAGGAGTTCAGCTCGACGCAGCTGGGGCTCAGCTTGGCTACTTCCCTGATTAGATCAGTTCTGTGCTCTCAAAAAAGGTCAGAAGTTGTATGCAGAGACTGAGGCTTGTGTGGCACCACAGGCTGTGGGTTCCTGTTGCTGTGTGCAGGCACAGACAGACAGAGCTCCCAGCCAGGCTCTGCTGGGCTCTTGCCCTGCAGCTCCAGGAGGCAGGAGGGTGAGCAGGAATAATGCTGTGTTACCAGTGACCACACAGGCAGCCTTAGAAAGGCAGAGGCAGCACAGAGCCTTACTCTGACACGTCCTTTCTTGCTTCCCAATCAGTGCACCATGGAATTCAACACAAGGCAAGAAGTCCACAGAGCCTGTCAGAAAAGTGAAGAATCCCTTGTCCTGTCTTCATACTCATGAAAACCTGCTCACCATAGCTTGTCCTGGGAACTCCAGGTAAGTGAAAACACTGCTGCTGAGTTTTTGTGTCAACATTTATATAAAATCAGTGGTAGAAGATGTGCTAAATTCCATTATGATGTGGAAATTCTGATCATAACTGTCACAAAGGAAAGATGATGTCTGCAGACTAGATAATAATATATGGTCTTTTCTTCTTCCAAGTCAAATAGAATCTCTGTTGAAAACTATCTTGTACAAGAAGTGCACACATTTAAGGAAGGAGAAAGAGACCTAAAAAAGCAAAAGACACTTTAAGAAAAACAAATGTGTTGCATATATGCAAAAAGTAAGATGAAGTAAGAGACTTTCTTCTCCTCTTACATAAGACCTGCTGGGAAAGGAAGTCTTTTCAGCTGAACAAAGCTCACAAACATGTGGCTACAGGTTGCAGTTTGGCCTGAAAAATTCACTACTCCCACTACTTCCAATTTACAAACACAGTTGTCCTTCCCATATGCATATCACATGCCCAACTTCCAATTTGCAAGTGTGGACTATTACAATCCTTCTTCCTCTTCTCTCATGCCTCTCTCCATTTTCAAAGGGTTTGTTTCTGTTCAGAGATTGCCCGGTAAGATAAGCCTTTTCTAGACAAATTGCCAAATGAATTGAGATAATGCCAAAGCAAGTTCAAACAGATTTAATCCACAGGTACCATTCAGCCACTCTGAACGACTGATTTGTGGAGAGTAGACTGACTTATTTGTGACACAGCCCAGCTGGAGTCAGGCTTTCTGATCTGGTGCTCTGTTTGCTGAAGGTGTTGAACAGAAGACATTCCCGAGGAAGAAGCCAAACTGATCTTTGCACACAGAGCCAGGAGTGTCTCTATCACAGATCTAGTCTGGCCAGAGATTCAGGAGGACAGTTTTCCCAAAGGGCAGGCAGAACTCAGAATGTGTGGCTACTGCCTCACCCCAACACTCCCACCATAACCGGTTTGCAGGCAGCTGCCATGCCAGAGCCACTGCAGTCAGCTCTTCTGAGGCAAGAACCCAGCTAGAAAGAAAATACATCTGCAGTCTAAATCCACTCCAGGTCTGGCAGTTCAGCCTTCCTCCCTCATCTTCACTGCAGTCAAAATTGGGGAGTGCTGGGGGAAGGTGTCCCACTTAAGTGTGGGGGTTCCCACAGCTCACCAAACCAGCTGTTTCCAGCTGAGAAACCACAGGAACCTTTCCTGCTGCCGGCACCTGCGACTGTGCTCTCCTGCTCACCTCCAACAGACTGGCTTGAGCTGCGGTTGGATGTGCTTCACCACAGATGTCTAGTCCCACCAGCAGTTTCCCAGCCAGGGACCTGAATCCAGAAAGATACTGGCCTCACAAAGAAATACAGCTAAAAATAATATGCTTCTAACTTTGCAAAACCAATTTGAGTCATACAAGGGATTAGTGTAAGGACAGAGGTAAAGACTGACAGAGCTATTTCTTTCCAAGGATGCTTGGAACAACACTGGATGCTCACTACATGGCAGGCATTTTTTGCTTTCTTACATATGGGTTAAAATTACCATTATTTTCCATTTCAGTTTTGTAGTCAACTTGAGAAGTGAGTAAACATGCTAGGACAGAACTGAAAGCACAGACCAGCACTGGGTAAAAAGAAAAACACTAAAGGACTTATTGGGCAGAACATATAAAATTTAAAAACCCAAACCAGACCTTGTGGCATCCAAGAACCCAGCCTGCTAATAACCAAACTAATAGAACTTACTTTCCACTACAGGGAAATTCCCCACCCTTCTAAGAAATGGCCTTCCTACCCTGAAACAGGGTCAGCTCATATAACACATTACACTCAACTCGTCCTTTGCAAGCAATTCCCACAGCCCTTTTTTTCCTCTCCTTCCTGTATCTCAGTTTTCCCTGAACTCTTCTGAGCCACCGTGAGCACTTATCTGTACCTGCCAAGGTCCAGTTTGAAATCCTTATCTACCATGTGCTTTATTTTGAGAACACCTTACAAGCAAGAGGAATGAGGAAGGAATTAAAGCATTGCAGAAAATGGGGAGGGAGCTAAGCAGGAGCCCAAGTGCCCTTAGTTAGGTTGGTGTTCTTGACCTGGCGACTACACGTCACTACACAGTTTACCAGTTATATTAATGGAACTAAGTTTTCACAATTCTTTTTCCTCTGAAGTCTTTGCACAGAAGAAAAGCCCTGTGAGAGTTCAGCCCCAGCCTAGATGAGCTCCCAGTTCAGGACTGATGTATAGTACAGATGTGGCTCACAGCACTGTACCACCAGTAGCCACTAATCATGACCTGCAGAGCCATTCGGTGACTCATGGAGGCCACCAGGGAAGCACAGCAGGCCCTGGAGATCTCCGAGCTCCCAGCTGCACTCTGGACTCTTCAGGAGCTACCTGCAGAGTCCACCCACCAGTACCCAGCTCCCTGCATGACCAGAGCTCGTGTCTGTGCTGGCACGACCCCACAGGCAGAGGCACACGGCCACAGTGGCACTGCTGGCACAGGAATCAGGGCACAGGAACTCCACCTGGTACCTGAGACAGCTCTGGGCCCACCTCCCTCAGGGGCACCCCAAGCAATGACAGCTTGGGGAAGCAAACACAGACCCTGAGCTCCTGCAGTCTGGCTCTGTGGCTGCAGCCTGGCACAGTCAAGCACAAGACTCGGGCTATGCCTGACATGTATTTTGGTACAGGCAACCCAACAGTGCAAAGAACATGGAGTCTGTACCCATGCCCACAGCTCCATGTGTGGGCAGAGATCCAGCACTTGGTTGAACTCCCAGAGAAATCACATACTGGACTGTACATCAAAGAGATTTTCTTCTGAACATAAATGTTATGATCATCAGTGAATGTGGCATCCATTTGTTTAAACAGATAAATGCTGAAGAGGATTGTGTGCACACACTCAACAACTATCACTAGAAACAGCTTTTGTTGCTTTAAGAAGAGCCTCAAGATCATAAAAGACCTTTATACTTTTTTAATAAAAGTTTTCTTTTAAAACAGGTCCACAAGCAGAATAGTCATGATCATTTTCTGAAATGATGCTGATTGATGTTATTTGGGCATCAAAATGCCCTCAAGTAGGGCTGCTAAAAGGCTATACAAATATTGTTTCATAGAGAATAGCCTTTTGGATGCTATTTGGAGGTGACAGGAGGAAGAAAAGCACTATAAATTTGGGGGGAAAAAATAACCAACCAAAAAAAAAAACACCCCACGAAACAAACCAACCAAACAAAAAAGTCAGATGAAGAATAAAGGAAGAATAATAGATTTCCATGAGGCTGTGCCAAAAGCTACCTACCACCTATTGTTTCATGGTTTTTTTCCCAACCTTCATTTCTCATGTGATGGATTTTTCAGCATGTAGGTTTATTACAGTTACAGTGTTGTGATGATCCTGTCTTCCTAAAAAGCCTAACGCTCTGTCCAGCTCCACTGTCTCCAGTACCAGGTAGAGAAGAGGAGCATTAGTATTTACATCAAACTTGAATCAAAGAAGGGGATTGCTTGCTTAGAGCAAAACTACCTGCAAAGAAGGTAAAAGGAAACGTTATTTAAGTTTCTAAAGGTCAAATTAACTAAGGAAAAATACATCTACTTTCCTAAGTACTTATACAGACTTTTATACAGATCCGGCTCTTCTTTGAGAGCATCATAGCAGTGTATGTTTTGTGTTTGAAAAATTTCATATAATCTTTCTAAACAGCAGAATCTCTCCAGCCTGGTCCATGATGCTGTTTGAGCCACAGCAACAGAGGGAAAAGGAGGATCAGATTAGATCAGTGAAACTGAGCCAGGGATAGAGAGAAAGGCCTGGAGCAGAGGGCAGGAAGCATCAGGAGCAAACACCAAGGACCTGAGGCAAAGGGGAGTTTTCCCAGCACGCCAGGACAGCGGTGTGGGGACACACCTCCTGCCAGCGAGCCTCGAGTCACCTTTGCTCCGCGCCTCACATCGCATCCCGCTCCACAGGGACACGGGAGCCCGGCCAGGCCCCGGGGCGCGGCGGGGCGGCCGAACACTGCCTCACGGAGCTCCCGCGCACCCGCCCGACAGCCCGGGGCACCCGAGGGGCTGCCCC